>CM077095.1:142642277-143153423 GCA_039513925.1 Platanthera zijinensis | reverse complement strand
AACAAGTGCTTGATAAAATATGTTGACAATATGGAAACAACTATCAAACACTCGAAGCAGGATGTGTTTTGCTTAAATTTTATTGGTAAAAAAGATTCTTCCACACCAGTGTGTCTTTTTTGGCTAAAGATAGTGCGTCTCTTGTTGACCAATGTCATAAGAGACTAGCACATATTAATTTTAAAACTATTAATAAATTATTATCCCAGAACTTAGTGCGTGATGCCCCGAATGTCAAGCATGTCAAAGAGAGACCTTGTTATGCATGCGTAAAAGGCAAGCAAACAAGGGCTACCTTCCAAAGCACTATAGGCAAAAACTCTAATAGGTGTTTACACCTGCTACATATGGACTTGTTCGGTCCACTGCAAGTTAGAAGCTTAGGAGGTAAGGATTATATGTTGGTTATTGTTGATGACTACTCGCATTTTGCGTGGGTGTTCTTTCTGAAACACAAGTCAGATACCTTCGATATCTTCACTAATTTTGTCAGGCAAATCCAGAATGAATACAACTGTTCCGTAGTCAAAATCAGAAGTGACAATGGAACGGAGTTCAAATCTGGAGCCATGACAGAATTCTGTGAAAGCCTAGGTATCTTTCATGAGTTTTCCTCTCCCCGTACTCCACAGCAAAATGGAGTAGCCGAGAGAAGGAACAGAACACTCATAGAGGCCTTCAGGACCATGCTAAGTGATGCTTCACTACCAGAGTACTTCTGGGCTGAAGCGGTCAATACTACATGCCACGTGCAAAACCGAGCCCTCATAAACAAGAACCATGATAAGACACCTTATGAACTTCTAAAAGGCAGGAAACCAACAGTTTCATATTTTAGAATTTTTGGCTATAAATGCTTCGTGCTTAACAACGGCAAGTATCATACTACCAAGTTCAGTGAGAAGAGTTTTGAAGGTATTTTTGTAGGATATAGCAGCCATAGTAAGGCATATAGGATTTTTAATAGAAAAACCCTGGTCGTTGAAGAATCTATACATATTGTATTTGATGAGACGAGCTTGCTGCAAAGCGAATCGTCTAGTGTGCGTGTTGAAGCTGCAGGTACAAGAATTAAGGAAATCAACTTTGATGAACCCACCAAAGATAGAAATGAACAGTTCATCAAGATCACCTCTCCAAACCCCATTAAAGAGACAGCTGATCAAGATGAGGAAATTGTCCAAGATGATGAAGTCACACCAATGGCTGAAGAACTTCCAGATACCAGAGATCCTGAGCTCAGACACCTAAAGGATCACCCTATGGACCAAATCATAGGATACCCCCGAGTCGGTGTCAGAACTCGTCGAGGTACAGCTAACGAGAATCTTTATCTAAGCTTCCTCTCGCAGGTTGAACCAAAGAAGTTTGAAGAAGCAAACGTAGACACATCATGGATCTTGTCCATGGAAGAAGAGCTAAATCAGTTCAAACGTTGCAAAGTTTGGACACTTGTTCCTAGACCCAAAGATAAGAACGTCATCGGAACAAAATGGGTCTATAGGAACAAGATGGACGAGGATGGGACGATCATAAAGAACAAGGCCAGACTCATTGCTAAAGGATATCTTCAAGAAGAAGGGATCGGTGACCAGACCTACGCTCCAGTGGCAAGGCTGGAGGCCATCAGACTGTTTCTAGCATACGCTGCACTGAAGGGCTTCACCGTCTACCAAATGGATGTGAAGTCCGCCTTCCTGAATGATAATATAAAGGAAGAAGTGTATGTGGAACAGACCCTAGGTTTCATTGATCCTATCCATCCTGATTATGTTTATTTATTATCGAAGGCACTGCACGGTTTGAAACAAGCACCTCGGGCTTGGTACGAAACGCCGTCTAGCTTTCTCCTCGAGAATAAATTCATGAGGGGAAAGATAGACAAGACATTGTTTCTCAGGGAAATTAAAGGCAAGATTTTGCTAGTGCAAATCTATGTCGATGACATTATATTTGGCTCTACTGACGACAACCTCTGTAAAAAGTTTTCCAAACTTATGCAAGGGAAGTTCGAAATGAGCAGTATGGGAGAGCTGAAGTATTTCTTAGGACTTCAGGTGAAACAATCAGAAGATAGGATCTTTATCTCTCAGACCAAGTTCACCAAGGAGTTACTTAAGAAATTTGGAATGGAGAGTGCAACGTCTATGAGGACTCCAATGGCCTCAGCTATGTCTCTGGACAAGGATAAGAAAGGGAAACCTTTCGATGAAACCAAGTATAGAAGCATAGTTGGATCCTTGCTCTACCCTACTGCCAGTAGACCAGATATAATGTTCTCCACATGTGTCTGTGCTATATTCTAAGTGAACTGTAAGGAATCTCATTATGCTGTTGCAAAGCGGATCTTGAGATACCTTAAAGGTACACCAAATCTTGGCTTATGGTACCCGAGAAGCAATGACAGTGAACTAATTGGATTTTCAGATGCTGACTTTGCAGGAAGAAAAGATGACAGGAAAAGCACGTCAGGGACGTGTCAGTTCCTAGGAAGAAGACTCATCTCATGGAGCAGCAAGAAGCAAAACTGTGTCGCAATCTCAACAGTCGAGTCAGAATACATTTCTGCCGGTAGTTGTTGTGCACAGTTGCTTTGGCTGAAGCACCAACTGGAGGATTACAACATGAAGATCAAGGACATTCCTTTGTTCTGTGACTCTTCCAGCGCCATCGCAATCGCAAACAACCCAGTCTCACACAGCCGGACTAAATACATTGAGCTGTGATACCACTTCATCCGGGAGCATGTGGAGCAAGGGGATGTAGATCTGAGGTATGTGCCTACAGACCAGCAGGTTGCAGATATCTTCACCAAGCCGCTGGACGAGACCAAGTTCAATTTCTTCAAAACTGAACTTGGGTTGCTGAACAAGGAGGATTAAGGCAAAGTAGTCAGCTCAAAGGCTCAAGAATCAAGGATTCACCTTAAAGGTCAGATTTTACTAAGTAGACGAGAGTTCTCGAAAACTCACTTAAACTTCTCGAAAAGTTGAAGTCACTTCTCGAAAAAATTAAGTCAACTTCACGAGAGGCAGAAAATTCCTCTCGAAAAGAGTCTTAAGTTCTCGAAAAGTCCTTTAACTTCTCAAAAAGTTCACTGTAAGTTCTCGAGAACTAGTTCTCGAGAACTAGTTCTCGAGAAGTCCATCAGTCTTTCGAGAACTCTGGAGGCCAGTCTTCGAAAAGTCAATTTCTGTCTCGAAAACGCTGGACCCCAGTTCTGAAAACCTTCTAAACTTCTCGAAAACTTCTCGGCCACTTCTCGAAAAGTTAACCCTACTTCTCGAGAGGTGGAATGACCTTCCACCAAAATTTTTAAACTCTGTAATTTCATAAACTTCATGATTTCTGCCCTAATTTACGGATAATTAGACTTATAATTAACTTAACTAGGATACTATATATATCTAAATCCCTTTAAAATCGGAAATCAACCGTCATTTCAAAATTTCTCCCGCACTTCTTCATCTTCCGCCGACCGAAACCCCCGTCTCCGCCACTGTCTCTCCGCTCAGTTCATCGCCATCTTTATCGCAAATGGCTTACAGTTCTAAGATAGGGATTGGGAGTGAACTCGTGGTCGCAGGCATGACCGACATCTCCGATGACTTCAAGAATTTGATGTTACTTCTCGAGACAGCAGGTCTCATGTTCGTTCTAACAGAGCCAGTGAAGATAGTATTTCCAGAGGTAGAGGAGTTCTTCAAAAATGCCAAGATAAGGAGGAATGAAACAATCTTGAAGACTAAGGTCAAGGGAATCAAGATCAAGCTTGACAAGCATAAAGTTTCTCAACTTCTGAAATTACCTATTGTGGATGAGGAAGATGACCTCACTCTAGAAGATTATAACAAAGCCTATTCCCTCTGTGGAATTTCAGAGGAATACCACTCCTTCAGGAGAAATTTTCGAAATGATGTGGGCAAACTCCTCGTTGACATCATTGGGAAAATTCTATGGTGCATCACAGGTTCTGTAAGTTTCATCTCACACGATTTGTTTGGAGTTATGACAGCTATAATCTGCAGGAAGAGTTTTCAGTTTGGAATGATGATCTTTGAAATGATAAGGGATAACATTCATGAACCAAAGTTTGCAAGGATAATCTCATTGTTGTTGAGTGAGATTGATCCAGTAACTTTCAAAATCTCCGAAGGTACACCAGTCCATCATCTGAAGAAAATCTCTGTTACCTCAATCCAAAGATGGGAACTAAAGTTGAAGAACCCTAGACAGCTAGTCAAGGAAGTTGATGCTACTGTATTAGAGGTCAGGACTCCATCTCCACCTCAACATCATGTTGTTGAACCATCTGGTGTAGCAATAGAGGGGGAGCCTGCACCTTTTACCTCAGTCCTAAGGATACTTACTCCACCAGAGAGCCCCAAGGAGGCTCATCCAATGTCTTCCCACTCAAAACTACCAGCTCAAGAGGTACTTAAAGATACAGATGAAGCCATAAACAGAATGATCGAGGAACTCTCAGCTAAAGACCCACTTCCTCCTCTTACAAAGGATGTCTCTACTGATCTACCAAAAGATACTCCATCCCCCCACTCTTCACCTAAAGGTACTCCTTCTCCTCCTCAATCCCCTGTACATGTATCCACTTCTCCAGAAACCATTCTGCTATCTGGAGAGGATGAGCCAGCTCCTGAGGAGGTAGAACCACCTCTCAAGAATCTAGACTTCAACCTTCCTAGGTTCATTGATGAGGAAGGTGATCCAGTCCATCACACTGTAAGAGCTCAGAGCTCTGTTGTTCTCACAGAACTGCCTCCATGGCAAGCCCCTCCTCCTCCAGCTTCTCCTACCCGTGCTTCTGCCTCCACCACCTTATCAGATGCCCCCCAGCTCAAATTGCTTCCATTCCTCAAGCTACTAGTACTGCTGTTGTTGCTGCTGTGATGGTGAATACATATATTCTTTCCAAGATCGAAGAAATACTCTCTGAACAAAGGAAACATTTTGATGAATCTCTTAAGGACATTCAGAAGCAAGTCACTGCCTTGGCACAAGAGATGAGCAGAGGCTTTGCAGAAATTCAGGTAAACACTGATCAGCTTAAAGACTAATTCAGAATAGGAGGAAAGGCTCTAGATCATACTATCACAAGTATTGGACAAGTTATGGATCAGTCAGTTACTCTGGCAAACAATCAGATTCAACTGGACAAAAGAGCAGAGGAAAATGTTATGAAGGTATGCAATGAGGTTGGCATCTTCAAAGAGGATGCAATAGACAAACTAACTGTAAAAGTCAGAAAGGGGGAGGATATTGTCAAACAGCAAGTTGCAAAGCTAAATGATGAAGAAAAAACTCTGTGGATTGCCAAAATTACTGAGATCAATAAAGGTGTTCTTGAACAGATTAAGTCTGTAAAATTCCACACTTATGATACAGCAGTATGGGTGCATAATCAGATATTTCCAGACTTTCAAGCAGACCCTAATGTGATTCCTCACAACCTCAATCCTCTTGCTGAAGGCACTTCTAGCCAAGTGGCTCAACCCCAAATGCCTCAACCTTAGTATCCAACCTTCTCTCCTAGGCCTGAAGATCAGGAACCTCCTCCATCTTCATACTCTCATGTCTGGGATGATGTAATACCTGAAGATCTTCCAGAAATTCATATCCCAAAGAAAAGGAAGTATGGGGAAGGACCTTCTGCCAGCAAATCAGTTCCTCAACCTGGAGCAGAGAAGAGGAAAGCCTAAGAGTTTGCAGAAGTATGGAGCCCTACATCAAAATATCTAATTCTTGATACTTTGAAGCTAGTAATGGATCTGAATGAGAAAAGAAACTTGCATTACAGCTATACAGAATGGGAATTATATGAGAAGTCAATGACTAAGAGGAGACTGCATGATAGAGAATATGGTAAGAACAATCCCAAAGCTCCTCCAAAGCCTCCAAGGTACTATCCCAAGCCATTTAGCTACTTCAGGAGACAACAGGCTAATCAAGACAAGCAACACGAGACCAGAAATGATTCTTGATGATTATGGTGTTAAGAACTATGAAATGAATGTTGATTAAAACTCTCAAAGACTTTTGATATATATACAATTTCCTAGTTTTGCCTAATTATAAGTTCTAATTTTCTTTCTGTGTTTTACTGCTTTTACTTTCCATTATTCTTGCTCTATTTTTGTTATAATAATTCACCTTAGTATAAAGGGTTCTGACTTCTACAAATAGGGGGAGATTGTTGGGTATTGTCTCCATAATAACCCAGATTTACATGAAGTCACCCTTTGCACTAAGATGAATTAAGGTGTATTTGACATGTGTATTCCAGTTGTGTGTTTGTAGATTTTCAGTTCTAAGTGTAGACCAATGTCAGTCTACAATGGGTCAGAAACATAGGACCACTCAGTGTAATCCCTCACTGAGTGATCCAAGGTGTTGACTCATGTGTAGCCTCTCAATTTGGATACACTTCATATTCAAACTTTGGAACACAAGATGGAGACAAGACCAGAAGGAGATCTTACATGGAATTCTTAAAGAAATTTTTTTAAGTCCATCTCTCGAGAGGTACCTTCAAAGTTCTCGAGAAGTAGTATATAGTTCTCGAGAGGCTCAGACTTTACTTCTCGAGAAGTCAGGACAACTAGAATTCCTCTAAGTAGAAGTTTTCGAGAAGTTAACAAAGTTCTCGAGAACTACTATAGAAGTTCTCGAGAAGTACTCCTTAGTTCTCGAAAAGTTCTGCCTTTCTCTTCAGGATTGGACACTAGATAAGTTCTCGAGAACTAGACTAGAAGTTCTCGAGAAGTCGATAGAGTTCTCGAGAACTGGTTAACAAAGTTCTCGAGAAGTTCTCAGTTCAGAATTTTTTCTCTAGCAATTGACTCTAAGTAAAGTTCTCGAAAAGTTCTGACTAAGTTCTCGAGAAGTGCTAACCAAGTTTTTGAGAAGTTTTCTTTAAGCTCTCGAAAAGTTCTGTTAAGTTCTCGAGAAATTCTACATCAGTTTTCAAGTAAATGTTTTAGTTCTCGAAAAGTCAACATAGTTCTCGAGAACTATAATTCCAAGTTCTCAAGAAGTCCAAGGCCATTTCCAGAAGTTCAATGATCGAGATCCTGCCTTAGTTTTCGAAAGGTCAGTACATAGTTCTCGAGAACTATTTAGACCTCTCGAGAACTAAGTACTTCCTTTTTCTGAAAATTCTCTAAGTCCAGTTTTGACGGAGATTTCAAAATAGTCTTTTCTGATTGGTCCACGTGTCATCCTTAATTATGATTATGACCGTTGGAGATCAACTATATATATAGATCCTTTCAGATTTGACTAATTACATAAGTTATTACAGAGAAATCTTGTCCGTCCTTGTTAAGAAAGTATTCCTGAAAACCTAATCTCTCAATCATCCGGTCGTCGCCGCCATTAGCGTTTTTTGGAAGAAAGTTTTGGATCGTCGTTCTCTCAAGCGCTGCTACCTAGATCGATCCAAGATCAAGAACAATCATCCGATCCGATCGTGCTTCAACGACTTGTGGATTTCTCGTTGATCGTGGTGATTTCAGAACTCAGGTTCTTGGAAAACAGTCCAGCCTTCTTCTACCTTTTCTGATCAAGCCTAAAGTTCTCAACGAAGAAGACGAAGACTAAGATCCAGATCTGAGATATTTTTGTTTGTTACTTTTATTCAAATAATTTTCTTTGTAGGAGATTTATCTCCGAGTGGTAGGAAGTTTTATCTTCCGAGTGTAGATTCATTTGGGTCGAGTTTGTAGGAACGTTGTTCTGAGGCGTAGGATTGGTTTGAAATCCGAGATAGTGGAGTAGCCGGATCTAGTGATTTGCTAGAACGATGAGGTAAAGTGGACGTACCCAAGGACGGGGAACTACTATAAATATTTTGTGTCCTTCTGTGATTGCTTGATTGTGTGCGCTAGATCTCTAAATTTTTATTACGCAAACAAACGCACGATTCACCTATTCACCCCCCTCTAGGTGATTTAGGTCAACAACTTTCCACTTTCACTTGTATATTGTATATTGTACTCTTTTTAGTCGAGTCTGTTATATGATGGTGTCTGTTTACTTTTGTCTTTTAGACTTGCGGGCATCTCTGTCGCCCTTTTGAGATCGTTTGCTGTATCTCTTATGTTTGTATTTGTATGACATATTATTTCCCTAGTTTTTCCTTATTTGTATAAATTCTAGTAGTTTATGAGACTTAGGCTCACAGTGACGACAAAGAGCTTATTTGCTAAATCCAGCTGCGTGTCACTCCTAATTAAGCTTTGATTAGTGTCGATTGCAATTGGAGCGAGCTTGGGAGATAACGAGGCATAGAAAGGTATGTTCGGTGAAGAACTGTCCCATTCAAACCACTTGCACAATCTTACCTAACAGAGTTGTGGTTGGTGTCGATCGCGAGAGGGCAGGCCCGAGAGATGCAAGGCGTTGAGAGGCAGGTTCGGGGAAGAGCTGTCTCATTCAAACCACTTGCATAGTCTGTAACATCCCATTTCCAACTAGACACTCTAGGAGTGGTTTTGTCATGACTAGGTCATGACAAAACCCTAGGAAGCCCAAGAAGACCAAGTGGACCTAGGAATATAGGTGAGAATATTATGGTCTGTAAATAGTAGAATTCTAAACACTAGTTTAGGATGATCATAGGGCTTCACCATGACTCCTTGACACCACCACAACATTCCTAAATCATTAGAGGGTCCATTAGAGCCATAATGATCCATTGTGGTCAACCCAAAGTGGTCAAATTGACCTAAGACCATCATAGGCCTAAATTGGGCAAGGTGTCATAACTAAGGGCAATTGACCTCTAATGTGCCAAACCAATCCTACCCAAGTCTTAGTAGACCTTAGGGGAAGCCAATGAGTCACCAAAGATCCCTTGGGGTCAACCCAAATGGTCATGTTGACCAAAGTCAACTCTAGCCCTAACTTGCTCAAAGTACCCTTCCTAAGGGTCAAGTGACCCCCAAAGTGCCAAGTCAACTCTAACCAACCCTACCTAGACCCTAGGGGAGGCTAATGGGTCACCAAGGACCCATTGGGGTCAACAGAAAAGGTCAAATTGACCAAGGTCAACCATAGTCTAGGTTAGGTCAGACTTAGCTCAAATGGGCTAACCCAAGCTCAACCCCTATTCACTTGGGCTAACCACCTATTAATCATTTAATATTAGGAATTAGTGGGCTGCAATTAGGCTAGTGTGATGAACAAATTTTGTCCATGAGGGGCAGGAGAGAGAAAGCTTTAATTTCTCTTTAATGGAGGAGAGAGAAAATGGGTTAAAGCCATTCATGGCATAGGGAAGCCAAGGACCACCCTTCATTGCTTGATTCATCTCCCCTAACAGCCCTGAGAAGATCAAGAGCCTTTCCAGGCTTTCCACTGACTGAATGCAGTGAACCACCATGGTCGAGAAAGGCTATTCATGGCCATTAATTGCATTGATGTCATGACCACCCCCTCCCCCATTTTATTGTTTTAAAAGCTTCACTGGACTCCAAGGAGTCGTTTCCACCCTTGCCCTGGCAATTTCGAGCTACTTAACTGTACAGTTGCAGAGGAGCTCAAGTCGGCGGCCAGAAAAGTACAAGGAGGCAAACCACCCATATTCGAGCCGCGAAAAAGGTCCTCCTCCTCTCCTTACTCTATGGGTAGATCATAGCTTTCATTTTGGATGAGGATCGGGCTCAATTGAGTCCGATCCAAGCTTTAATTTGTCTTGTTTTTCCGAGGAAAACCAACTTGCGGGATCGCCGGAGTTGGCCCCTCCGGCGGTCGTGCCGCCGCCCAGCGATGGCCACCACCTTGACGGAGGTGGTGGTGGCGGTGGCCGGCTAGGGAGGTGGCCGGATGGCCGGCTGTGGCGGCTGTAAGAGGCTCCAGGTCGGGTTAATCCCAGCCGTTGTTGGAGGAATAAAACGACCAGTAGCCGTTGGATCTTGCGTCAAGATCTGTGCAGGATCATAACTTAAATATTTTAATTAAATGAATTTCTGTCACATATAATCAGTCACCTTGGAAATTAATTTAAAAATACTTAGAGGCCCTTTATGAAAAAGTTGTAAACATGAAAATTGTGGCTCTATGAGTCTACTTTAATTTAAAATTAGTTTCAACCAATTTGGAAAAGTGGTTTGACCACAGCATCCATTATGGTGGGGTCTATACCTAGGGCTAGTCAGAGGTTTAAAGGTGTGCCACCACTTCATCCCTTGTCCAAAATGACTTGAAATTTGGATAGGAAGTCATCCTAACCTATACCTAGGTTCTGTATAAAAATGGGAATTTTTGGAGATAATTTTTCTAAAGTTTTAGAAATTATTTAATAATCCTAGGGTAAATTAATTAGGAGACCTAATGACCTCCAAACCCTCCCAAATTTTGGTGAGTGGTCCTTAGGGTCATCATGAGATTCTGTATAAATTTTCACCTCATTTAGAGTTGATTTAGTTGGTAAATGAGTGAACCCTAGTTTTGCCCCTAAAGGGGTATTTAGGTCAAAAGTGCACCTTGTAGGTTTGGGTGGCCAAACAAGCTCAACAGAGGCTGAAATTTGGGCCACTAGTTTGACATGACATTTAACACCCTCATATGGGTTATGGGGTGCTTTGGGGTAGAATTGCCCTAGGACCCAAGTTCAAACCCTAAGTTTGGACCTTGGGGGTTTGAGAAGGGCATGAGATCAAATGCCCTTGTATGGACTTGAAAATTATTGGAGAGGACCCTATGGTGGTTAAAGTCCTCTGGTTGAAATATTAGTGGATTTAGAGATAGTTAAATTCCTCAAAACCCTAACCCTAGTTTAGGTCACAAATTTCATAATGGTATGATGAGTTGTCAAAACTTTAAGAAAAATTGTAAAACTTGGGTAATGTAGTCATAGGGTTAATATGAGCCTCTGGTAATTTTGTTGGGAATATTGGAACAATATATTTAGTACCTCCTTTGTATTACATGGATTTGCCCTTGATAGTCTTTTGTTTATTATGATCTCAATGCTCATTGGAAAATTGTGAAAATTGGGCAGAGGAAGTTTTAGGTCATTATGCTCATACTTGATTTTTATTATAATTTTTAGATACATATTTTCAGTACTTACTTCACAAGCTTTTAAATATGCAAATATATTCAATATTAGATTCAGAGCACAATATTTGTTAGAAAATTGTGAATCTTGTTCAGTAGTGATATTAGGGCAGTATGCTCATAAGGAAATTTTATCATAATTTTTAGATGAATATTTTCAATAGTTGTTTCATTGAATTATGGAAGAGAATTATCATTCTAAATTAAAGTTAGAGTTCATTATTCACTAAAAAATTTGGAAACTTCATCAGGAGTGTTTTTAGGGCATTTTAGTTATGCTTGAATTTATTATAATTTTTTGAAGCTTATTTACAGCACCTACTTCTTTAGCTGCCAACTATGTGATTATATTTAAAGTTATGAATCAGAGGCTTAAACCTTACAAAAAATTTGGGAGACTTGAATTTACTGTTAATTAGCTGCCTAGTATTTATCATAATTTTATGGAGCATTTTGCATGATTGTAAGGGCCACTTCATATTAAAAATGGGGCATTTGGATTTTTAGGAGAAATAAATAAATGTCAAATAAATTAGGAAAATTCCAAGTTTCTGGATTTAGGCTATAAATTTCATTATAGGCCTTCAATAATTATCTTTGGGTGTTTGGATGAGGATTTAGAGTACCTCCTATCATGCACGTCATATAGCATAAGGTGGTCTGCATTTAGTAAAACTGCGAAAATCGTGTTAACATGGGGAATGGTCTTAGGGAGATGGGATTGTGGTTTACTGATTTTAGTAAAGTGGATTGGAGTATACCATTGAAAGTTGGGATGAGTAGGTTGTAGAGTTGTTTAAGATTAGGTGGTGCTCGGGATCGACGAAAGATCGTCTTTTCTGTGACAAAAGATCGTTTTTCCTGTGACGAAAGATCGTCTTTCCTGTGGAGGGAGAGACATGGTTAAAACACTTTAGGGATAGAACCAGTGTAATACTAAAGGGGCCGGAAATCAGGTATTAACCAATAATAATAAGTGTCTTGCGAAAGGAAGCTTTGGGCTTCAGCCCATCGTAGTTCCTAGTGCCCTCGAGAACCCTTCACGGGGTATGCCTTGGGTAGTCCTGGGCTAACCTAAACTGTAGGAAAAATAAACTGCAAGAGTAACTAGTATAACTAGGGATTCACTTTCACTCACCTCGATGTCTCGGGATGTTAGGTTGGGTCACTCGGGCAGTAGGCTCGGTGATTTTAGTGATTGGCAGGTTGGCCCGGTGAGCTTTGGCTCGGTTGTTATTTGTGACAGACGGGATGGTCCGCGGAGCTTTGGCTCGGTAGCTGATACATAAGGTTGCATGTGCATAAAGTATAAGGTGGTGGGTCTTCGGTATTGGAGGGTCGATGCACCGACGCCAATACTATGACTCGGCAAGTGTGGTTTTGCACTTCGCCAAATTAAGTCCAGTGGACCATCTGGCAAAGAGTACGCAAGAGCTCCGCTTAGTGCACCAGCGTCGAGGCGTACGATAGGTCTGACTGGTAGTGCAATTACCGATTTAGAGGTGGGCGAGGCCCAACCCACCGCTTTCGTTTGCCACTACGGAGGTATTCTGGGAGGTTTGGCTCCAAAAAGGGGGAACTAAAGGTCTGTGTGCACAGAGTCGAGTGGGTGTGTTGCACTTGCATGATTTACATCATAGCATACTTGTATGTCATAGCATAACTGTTGGAACACCCTAGTTTGGATTTGGGTCAGGATCACTATGTCTTTAGGACTATTAGATTGACCCATCAATATATAGCTAAGGGTCATAAGATGTGCTAAGTCAGAGGCTCTCAGAGATTGAAGAAATCAGCCAAGAGAAAACAGTCAAGAGAAGGATTCAGAATTCAACCTTGGCGTCGAGCTCAGATCGACGAGATGAGTTCAGGCGTTGAGCTGAGATCGACAAGATGAGTTCAGGCGTCGAGCTGAGATCGACGAGATGAGTTCAGGCGTCGAGCTGAGATTGACAATCTCTGAGCTCAGGTCCACGAGGCGTCGAACTCCGTTCGACGATCTCCGAGCTCAGATCGACGTTTTCTGTCCCAGACCAGCTCCAATATCTTTGAGCTCAGATCGACGATAGTTGAGCTCAGATCGACGATCATCTTGTTGAGATCGACGATTTCTGCCATCACACTGAACGCAAGTTCCCAGATAGATTTTCAGGATAACCTTGGTCCAATCAAAGTGAGTTGTTCATATTCCAACACAGCTTTATTACAGGACAGTTACAAGAATGCATTTATGGAGATTATAGCCGTTGGAGTAACTAAGAGGCAGCAGTAATAAATGCAAGAATTGAAATGACCATTGACCTTCTATCAGAGTATATACACAGAAATACAGAGGAACATTGTGTAGAGAGGAGAAAGTAGTACAGGAATCAGAGTTCCAGGAAGAACTCAACATCACCTGTACAGTCAGTGCTCTTCTCAGATCTACTGTTCCAGGAAGCCTGAAGAGACAACTACTCTACATCAGTCTGAAGGCTTACTGGAAGATCAACATCATCAAGGCTTCATCATTCACACTCCAAGACAACTCACATTTCAGCCTTTGCTGAAATCATCATTTGTTAGAGCAGTCATTCATTGAAGACCTATCACCCTTTGCAAAGCTTCCACTCCTGAACCTCTGCTAATCTCAGGGGGAGCTTTGACAATATCATAAAAATCCACTTGTGCTTCTCTTTGATTGTTGAACAGAGAAAACAACATCAACTCTCCCTTCCCCACTGTAAAAGGGTTCTTGAACTCCCTTCAAAAGTTCTGCTTGGTTTCTGAGACCTTGTCAAAACTCAGTGGTGGCAAGACACCTGATCAAAAAATCCAGTTTGGTTTTTGAGCACCTATCAAAAGCTCATTGGTGCCCAGGACACCTGATCAACTCTTCCTACAGTGGATTCCTACCTAGGGTGGTAGAAGAGTGGACTACCCAAGTTTAGGGGAACCACTATAAAATTCTTGTGTCGTCTGGTTTGCCTTTATTTCTTTTCTTTATTATTCTTGCTGTGTGTTTGCTCTAATCTCTAGGATAGATCTCACTTTTAATAACCATTGCATTTAACCCTTGATACCTATTGTATAAATTGGTATGAGACTTTTTATACAATAGACCCTACAAAACGACCCCTTGGTTTATAAGCTCGCGTGAGCGTGCTTATAAGTTAAGATTTTTATTTTGTAGATATATACATGCTTGCTAGAAAACCGACACCCTATCGTATAAATTGGTATGAGACTTTTTATACGATAGGAGCCTTGCAGAAGATCCCTTAGCTTATGTGTTCTCATATAAGTTAAGGTTACCTATTTCTTGTCCAGTTTTTCATACCTTTGTTACTGCCACATATATTTATAGAACTGCTAGATTAGTTTCGCCGTCACCTACTTCTTGTTCATTCTCCACCCTCACTACCTCTCCTTTCCTCCTCCCCGCTCGGTGTCTAGGAGCCATGGGGGAAGGGGTGGGGGATGATAGGACTTAGTCTTTTAGACTAACGGTTTTCAAACCACATCATTTTAGGGGACCGTGGAGCCCAGCATGGAGGAGCAGCCCCAGAGGTCGGCACGCTTGGAGATGGGACAGTCTAGCACCGGAGTTCAGACAGCTGGGACTGTGAGTCCCGATCATTAGTAGATGTTTAGTTTTTGCTTCCGCACTGAGTGATATGTAGTGAGGATATTGACGTATCGGGCATGAGCCCTATTTTCAGTACCTTTATTATTATTTCTATGGACTCTCCATTTGTGGAGATTATTTACTATATATGTGATTTCGGTGGACATGTCTTTTACTATTTTGCTACTTTTCTGTGATCGATTTGGCCAGCAGGATCGGCGTTTTATAGTGATGACCTTCCCGGGCGTGAAGGTGTCACTACAAAGCGGCGGTTCTGAGACTAAGACCCCGTGATTCTAAAAAGAAAAAAGGGGGGTCTTACACAGTCTTACCTAATGGAGTTTTGGTTGGTGTTGATCGTGAGGGGGGCAGGCCCGGGAGATGACGAGGCATAGAAAGGCAGGTTTGGTGAAGAGCTCTCTCATTCAAACTGCATGCGCAGTCTTAACTAATGGATTTATAGTTGGTATCGATCGCGAGGGGGCAGGCTCGGGCGATGAAGAGGCGTAGAAAGACAGGTTCGGTGAAGAGCTGTCTCATTTAAAATGCATGCACAGTTTTACCTAATGGAGTTGTGATAAGTGTCAATCGCGAGGGGGACAGGCCGGGGCAATGACGAGGAGTAGAAAGGCAGGTTCAGTGAAGAGTTGTCTCATTCAAATTGCATACACAGTCTTACCTAATGGAGTTGTGGTTAGTGTCGATCGCGAGGGGGTAGGCTTGGAAATTGACGAGGTGTGAAAATGCAGGTTCGGTGAAGAGCTATCTCATTCAAACCGCATGCTCAGTCTTACCTAATGAAGATGTGATTGGTGTCGATCACGAGGGGGGCAAGCTCGAGCAATGACAAGTCGTAGAAAGGCAGGTTCGGTGAAGAGTCGTCTCATTCAAACTGCATGTGAAGTCTTACCCAGTTGAGATCCCTTAGGACAGTATTGAAAGAAAACATAATGCAATATTCATAAAAAGATAATGTGCGCGAGTCGTGGCTCGCGGTTTTTTATAATATCAAAAATAGGAAATAGAAAATAGGAAACAGGAAAACGAAAAAACAAGAGATTAAAAGCAATCATTCAAGGATAAAAGAAACGGAGGTTCTGCGTGTTCTGTTTGTGGGTCTTCCCTTCTCAACAAGAGCACCCATGGTCTATATTGTCTTGCCACGCAGGTTAACGTCGTTAGTGTTGAAGGTGGCTACAATAGTTGGTTGCGCATGCTTTGAGTAGCAGACATGGGCTTCCTCTTGATTTCCACGAGCAACCCTTATTCCCCCGACAGTTGGAAACTTCATTGCGAGGTGAGGGGATTGATGAGATTGCTGCGAAGATTGACTGGATTGGTCTTCTGAAAATGGCATAGTAGGCTGAACTTGAATCTATGACAATAAATTGAATTTTTTGCGTATCCTGCCTTGAGAACTCACCCATGATGACATGTAAGGTGATTGTCCCATGAATTAGAACCAAGTGGTTATCAAAACCATAAATAGGTCCAGATGCGGGACTGAGGTGCTGCTTGGTGAGCTTCATATTCTAGAGGATAGATAAAAATAACATGTCGATAGAGCTTCCATTATCCACTAGGATTCTTTTAACATTATAACTGGGATCCCCGTTTCCTGCGTTGATTACGAAAGGGTCCTGGTGAGGTAACCGCAACCCCTCTAGGTCCTTATCACCAAATGTGATGGTGGTATCTTTGTTGAGGCTCTTATCTCCATAACTCTTTTATGGTATGTCAATTAAGAATATCTGGGAGGAGAGAACCGGGGACCCGGCGATGGTCTCGATGTTGCCCACCATCTACCTTCCGTCGGCAGCCCTCTGCAGCGCGTTCTGCTGTTCTCTCATTTGTCTTGGCGGCGCCTGCTGCTCCTGCACATATCCTTGCAAATCTTCCCTGGAGACCTTCACAGACAAGACGCTCAATCTTATCCTTCATCCTAGTACATTCCTCTGTAGTATGCCCAGTTCCGCGGTAGAATCACAATATTTCGACTGGTTGTTTCTAGGATTTGGAGGCGGAACTTTCGGTCGATGGAGTTATGGATTGTCCTGAATTGCGTATAGTACATTGATCTGTAAGGTATTTAATAGAGTGTATACCCGAGATGGCTGTTAAACTAGATCTCTCTGGGGATCACGTCGACGTTTGTCGTTACGACGCTCTTCATTACGTCGATCTTCTTGCCTACTGGGGGACCTGCTCCTGCCCCCTTCTTCTCTTCTGACTGCCTTCAAATTGCTGACGATGTGCTTTGATAGCTTCATAAGTGACTATTTGGGCCTCGACTTGATGCACGAGATTCGAATAATTCGACACAGTTTCCCTCATCAATGCTGAATAGAAGCCACTTGGACGGAGACCTCCAAGGAAAACACCCCTCAAAAGCTTAGGGTTAACTCCCAGAATTGGTCGCGCTTCAGTTGTGAATCGGCGGAAAAAGTCTTTCAGGGTCTCACCCTCACTCTGGCGAATTCTTGACAGGTGTGAGGGATCTCGAACTATTCTGCGGTTGGTAACGAACTAGTCAGAGAATTATCGCGCCAACTCCGCGAAGTTATTAATGGTCCATTCTCTCAAGGAATAGAACCAAGTACGAGCTTGTCCTTTCAATGTTGTCGGAAATACGTGGCAGAGTAGCTGATTTGGTGCATTGTAGATTCTCATGATGATGGTGAAGTGGTTGATATGTTCGAGCGGATCCTCCGTTGGATTAATAGTACTGTAAACTGAAGAATCAGTTTAATACCTGCTCAAAAAATCAGTTCCAGGCTTCCAGCATCAATTTGTGAAAACAAACAGGAAGTCAATCTCAAAACCTATCCAGAAATCCGTCTACAGCAGGAAAACTGTGCTGGGAGGCTAAAACTGCTCGTAAATCCATTTTTATCTAGAACTATAATTCACAAGGTCACATAAATCAATTACACTATACTTTAACATTGGCAAGAACATCCATAAAAAGCCTTAATTTGTAGATCCCAGGGTGGCGGGCCGCTATGAACGATGAAATGCGGGCTCTCTGGGCACCAGACCTGGGATCTGGTTTCTCTTCAAGAGTTCATTTGTGTCTAAAGCAGTGTCGACGATCGATGCTCAGATCGTCGAGCTTCGTTCGACCATTGAGCCTCCGATCGTCGAGCTGCGTTCGACGACTTTTGTATTTCCTTAAACTTTTGTTTTCTCTTTTCTCTCTTAGCTTTATTTAAGGCTTGATTAACTTGGCATCGAACATTTAGATGTTTGGGATCTTGAACCCATGCGGTATCAGATGAGCTAGAACTTGTGGCGCAAGTGGGGAGCCTTGATGTAGAGGATGACGAACGAGAAAGCATCCTGACGCCCAACATGTCTGTACTCTTGAGCAATCACCTTGCGTATCTCTTTGTGGGTGAGTCTTTCGCCTAGCGGTGTAAGAGCTTCTTCTTCTTCTTGACGACGACGATCGCCTGATAGGCAGGGTGCGTGGAGCTGGTGGCGTTAAAGAATTCTTCAGATGTATCATCCCCATAGGGAACTTGCGGTGGCAGAGCGTGTAACGGAGCCGGAGGCAGGAGATTGACCGGAGCGAGAGGCTGAGGAGGAGTTGGAGGTGCTCCTTGATTCCTGAGTAGTGCGAGCATCTCGACCTACTGCTCCTCCACCTGTCGCACGCGCCCTTCCAAGGCAGCTATGGGAGCGAGAACAGCTTCAACATCGAGAGTCGCGTTGATGAGTGAATGAGAGGAAGCTGGCTCAACACGTCCTCCGGGGATCGATCCTTCGGTGGTTCCGGCAGTTCTTCTTATCATTGAATTTAGTTATGAGCACTGTTGTGCAGAGAGTACTGTCTTCTGAGGATGTTGGGAACTCGCTCCTACATACGTCGCCAAACTATTGCGGTCTAACTCAGCGCTCCTAAGCCGGCCTAGATGTGACAGTTTTAGCGTGGGAGTGGTTGAGCGCGCAATCAGTCACAAAGTAAGAAAACAATTGCATCAGGGGATTTTTATGTGGAAAAACCCCTCAACGGGTAAAAAACCACGTGACCGGGTCTGTGCCGATCAAACTCCATTATCAGTTTCGGGTTACAATTTGTTTGTAAAATCGAGCGTGATAGGCCGCTGCTCGTTACACTTTGGAGGTGAGAGTGAATCTTTGGCGCTTGGTGGGCAATAGACTGCTCCACGCGAGGTTTAGCTTTCAAAATCTCAGTACGAGGACAGGAGTGGAACACGCGAAATGTGATTGGAGCGGGCTTGCTGGAGGTTGTACACGAACGAGGCTTTCTTCCAGCAACGAGCAAAGCATCTTCTTCGTGGTGATGTTGTGGACTTAGTCGAATTTCTGGTGGAGTGACGGTGGCTCAGAGGAGAATTCTGGTGGAGGAACAGTGGCTTGTAGGAGATTGTCAGTAGAGCTCTGACCTGAGGAAGAAGAAAGCACGAAGGAGAAAGGTAAAAATGAGGAGACTAGGGACTCCTTTTATAGCTTTCAGGAGGTAGTTACGGTAGTTATACGGCTATACGCACACCGTAATCACCCACATTAATATTTTTAACATAGTTTAGAATTCATAATATTTGCTAAATGCAGACCTCTAAAATCATGGCTCCCCCACTAACGACGCACAACGGACAGTCACAACTGCGGCGAGTCAATCAGACGACAGAGGAAGGGCGCGACGTCGCGGCCAATGGGAGAGCAGCCCCTCACGGGCGAGGGAGGCGGTCGACTCCTGTGCCGACCACTAACCCCCGACAAGGCGCCGATCGATCGCCAACCATCGGAGCGGCGCCGGACGGCCGCGGGCAGCGGTCGGCCGGAGCAGGCGGGGGCCGGGCGCGGCCCCGGCGCCAGCTGCCGATTGCGCGTCCAGCGCCGACCGAGGATCTGGCCCCGGCGTGCCGCAAGGTGTGGCCGGCTAGAGCCGGGGCGCGCGGGGCGCGACCGGCCAAGCGTCTCTGGCCGAAGGACCGGGCGCGGTCGGCGGCCACCCGCGGTCTCCCATGGTCACAACGGCAGCCATGGGAGGGGAGCGCCCCTGCCGGTCGGGGCGACCGACGGGCTGGCCGCGCCATGCGACCGCAGAGGTGTGGCCGCAAGGCGCGACCTCCTTGCCGGTCGAAAGTCGGGTAGTCTTGGGCCGATCGGCCGGCGGAGAGGAGAGGGAGAGGGGTCGGCCGTCTAGCCGATCCCTGTCGGCCACCAACACTTGCAATCGCGCACGTTGATCACACACGATTGCATGTGCCAATCACGCGTTCAGCGGTCAAATACGTTACCTCACTAAGTGGGGGATCATGAGTGTGCTATCTGCACCACAGAACTCTATAATAGGAATCTCATTTGTATCAAGATTCATCCATTTTTAGGTTCAAAATAGTTTTTTCTTGGTGACCGTCATAACTATTGTCATGTCAAACATATATTTTACAAGGGCTTTTTATCGGGACCTCCCCTCTAACTTTGTTAAATTACTGACATCACTCCTCTTATTTTCGAAATTACAAAAAAATCCCCTAAAGTTTTCATTTCATTACAAAAATCTCCCCTGAAGTTTTAATTTCAAGTGAACAGTGTCCAGTGTGGTATTTTTCTTCATGGTGTTTTTTGACTGAACTCATCAGCACCAAACAGAGACTTAATTAACTAAAACTAGGGGCTTTTGGGTCTGGTCTTGTAGATGAGGATCCTCTTCATTTCTGACGAAATGGAGGAGATTCATTTCGCGGTTGAGACTTTTTGGGGCTGGTCCGACAAGTTGACTAATCTCATCCTTTTATAATTTTCTTTTAATCAAAAAACTCGCACCTTTAGATCTTTTTGATGAGAGTCTTGTCCATTAGATGGACAAATAGATCTTCATATCATCAGAAATGAAGAGGATCAGGATCACGGTCTGGTTCGGAATGGACCGTGCAGATGCGGTCTCGGGTAATCCCATACATATAACATATATATATATATATATTTAATCAAAAAATTAAGCACCATTAAATAAAATGATAATGAATCCACATCTCCAAACGAACCTCCATTTGAAACTCTAAATAGAGGGAATCCAAAACTATATATTTTGTATTATCATAATATAATATCATCGTTTCATTAAAAATGAGTCCTGAATTCATCAGCTTGAGACCTCCTGAAGAAGCTTATACCTTCTGACTCTTCCACGAAAGGGCTGCCCAGCTCTCCCAGAACCCGTAACGGCCACTTCGGATTTGGCCTTCTCAGGTGACTTGGACGACGTCGTCGGCGATCCCTCGGCCTCCACCTTCAGCTTCTTCACAGGATTAATGCACAGCTGCAGCAGGGGAACTCCCCGTTGCAACCTCAACTTGTTCAGGGCATCGCCAACAGGGGAGGAGCTGCTGCTGCTGCTACCATCAGACATGGGTTCGCCGGCGATGAAAGATTTCCCTCTCTCCTCCCTCAGGCACCAGTTACAGCTTCTGCACGCTTCTGCCTTTGGGTATAGTTCGCTGCAGTACCTACATTTATATCTCAATATTATAAAACCAACGGTGATTTAAAAGTTATAGTTCATGCCAAATCCCCTCTACGATTGTTTAAACTAGAGATCAAATTAACCAGGAAGTCAGATTATCTACTTCAACCAGGGACGGAGCCAGAATTTTTGTTCAGCGGGGTCAAAAAATTGTAACATACAAATGATTTTAAAAATGTCAACATATATGAAAAAAATTACCTCATAAGCCAAAATTAAAATACATTGAAAGTTGAAACATTATTTATAATTGACTGAATATGTTTGTAGAGTTGATAATAACAAGACTTTAAAATATTTATCCATAACTGGTTACTTTGCACAATGCCTAAACCCCAAAAATTCAGAAATCCTACCATCAAGTTACATCAGAGAAATGGGAATATCACAATCTTTTTGAAGCATCAAACCACACAATCTGAGAAAATATTCAGGAAAAGCACATTTGGCGGGAAGAAGATGACCAGTACCTGGCTTGGAGACGGCCACGCGACGCGGGATCGCGATTTTCCGGCAACGACAAGGCTTCGAGAGTTGGAGGCGGGCCAGGCGGCGACTGGGTTCGCGGTTTTCCGGCGAGGCCAAGGCTTCGAGTCGTCGAGACGTCGAGAGTTGGAGGAGGCCACGACTGGGTTCGTCCAGCGAGGAAAAAACATCGAGAGTTTAGGGTTGAGGGAAAATTGAAGCGCCGTGCGTATTTATGCGGGGGACTGTTTGGCTCACGACTCCTACGTCCTAATTATCCTGCTAAATGCTAATATATATATATATATATATATATATATATATATATATATATATATATATATATATATATTAAATTCAGGGGGGTCAATTGACCCCCCTGGTTCCTTGATAGATCCGTCCTTGACTTCAACCATCCTCTGTAGCTTGCATAATCTCCATCTAATATATATTCCTTGATGTTCATTATATAATCTCTATCAAACATCAGTTTTTTTTTTTTGATTGTTGCAAATTTGGTTTTCCAGAGGAAGCAAAGCTTAAACATTTACATTAAGCAATCATTCAGCTATGGATTCTGAAATCGACAAAACTGTCATGGGTGGTCCGTTCGTTTGGACGGAATTGGCTTTTTGAATTGATATTGGAGATTAGAAATTCAATTCTAGCGTTCGTCGCGATGAAATTTATGTGGGTATTAGGTTTTATGTGAAAACCCATGACTTTGACTTTGAACTAAAAAAATTAAATCGCCAATTCTTACCTCCGCCCGAGGGTTTTCCGCATATTCGAGTGTTTTCGTCCAGGTAGGTGTTTTTCGGCAGGGGCAAATGTTTTTTTGCCCGGGCGCCCAATTGATGTTTTTAGTTGTCTACCTAAATCACCTAGAGGGGGTGAATAGATGAGGTCTGCGTCTTTTTGCGTAATAAAAACTTGAAAGAACGGAGTGCAGAAAATAAACAAACAAGTCACAGGAGACACAAGATTTATAGTGGTTTCCCAACCTTGGATACGTCCACTCTCCACCTCACTGATCTAGCACCACGCTAGACTCGACTACTTCACTATTATCTCGGATTGAAAACAATTCCTACAACTCGGAGCAACGCCCCTACAACTCGGAGCAACGCCCCTACAACTCGGAGTCAAAACTCTCCTACAAAATCTCGGAGAACAAAGCTCCTACAACTTGAAGAAGAATCTCCTACAAGATAAAAATGTTGTACAAAAAAATATACAAACAGAAATTATTCCAGATCCTGAGTCTTCAGCCTTTCTTCCTTCTTAAAACTTGAAGCTCTGTCAGAAATGAATCGAAGAAGACTGCGGCGAAATCTCTGGATCTGAAAGCTTAGGATCAACACGATCAAGGAATAGATCTGAAGAAGTTGAACGCCTTGATCTGTTGATGCATTCTTGTTCTGAATCACTTGGATCGGAGAAGAACGATCGGCAAGAATGACGATGAACAGCGGCGGCCTTCCCGATTTAGAATGAAAAATACGATTCAGAAAACTTGATTTCTTGTGTTAGGGTTAGTCGATTTTGATAAGACATTTTATAGAACTTGGCTAACGGTCATAATCATAAATGACTGCACACGTGAACCAATAAGAATCAAGATTAAATTTGAAAACATTTCCGTCTAAACTTAACGAAAATTCAGGAAATGAACTTCATTACTCGAGTGAAGAACAGACTACTCGAGAACAACATTAGTTTCTCGAGAAGAAGGTATAAGGTTCTCGAGAACAAGTCCTTAAGGAAAACACGAAAATGAGATCTGACTTCTCGAGAAGTAACTTCTATTACTCGAGAAATATATAAAGTCTTCTCGAGAACTAACTGGACTTCTCGAGAACAAATAAACTTCTCGAGAACTAACTGGACTTCTCGAGCACAAATAAACTTCTCGAGACTTAACTTCTTCTTACTCGAGTGCTAGACTTCTGCTTTCTCGAGACAAGACTTGGCCTTCTCGAGTAATGATTTCTATTACTCGAGTGCAAGACTTAGAAAAAATTCTGAGGAGTTTTACGTTAACTCGAGAAGGAAGTAAGTCTTACTCGAGTACTGCATGACTTTCTCGAGTACTAAACAAAGCCTTCTCGAGAATAGTTTCTGCTACTCGAAAACTACACTGAGCAGACTCGAGAAATTTCTCCAACACTACTTGAGTACAAAGATGTCCTACTCGAGTATTGGACTTCAAAAAATTTTTTTGACTTTCTGAAAAATGTTTTTCTTCAAGGTATTCAACAACTATTCTTTCTTGCATTACTTTAGTACTTTGAAAATGAAGTGTGTCCCAATAGAGAGGCTACACATGAGCCAACACCATGGGTCATACAATGAGGGATTACATTGTATGGTCATGTATTTGGTGACTCATTGTAGACTAACATTGGTTTATACTTGGCAATTATAACCTGCAAACACTCAACTTGAAAAGAGCATCAAATAAAAACTTAATTCATCTTAGTTCAATGGTAACTTCATACAAATCTAGGTTATTGTGGATACAATACCCAACAATCTCCTCCTATTTGTAGAAGTTAGAACCCTCTACACTAAGGTGAATTACATCAAGATAAATAAAAAAATGGCTAGTAAACAAGGTAATAATGAGAAATGCTAAGCAATGAAAAATTAGATCATCAAAATTAGAAGATTTATATTTATAGATATTGTCCATGAAAAATCCAAATCCACAAAATCTCATAAAGTAATCTACTGATCATCTTCAATTTCTACTTGCTTTGCTGGTGTTGCTGCCTCTCTTTCTTCTCTTGCTGCCTCTTCTGATAACTATATGGTTTAGGATAATACTTGACAAGTTTGGGAGAAGCCTTGGGGTTGTTCTTACCATACCCTCTGTCATGTAATCTCCTCTTGGTAATAGATTTCTCATACAAGTCTCATTCATGGGAGTTGTAATGATCATTTCTATTTTCATTAAAATCAATAACAAGTTTTAGAGTATCAAGAATTAGAGACTTTGAGGTTGGGCTCCATATTTCAGCAAATTCTCTTACAACATGTTCTGGCATAGGTGTGGATTTGCTAGCAGAAGCACCATCACCATACTTTCTTTTCTTATGAGCTGGAATTTCTGGAGGAGGAATCTGAGGCATTTCTTGATCTGACAAAACTTGAGAATATTCTGCAGGAGGGGCTTCAAAGTTTCCAGGTCTTGGAGAGAATGAGGGCATCTGGGCAGAAGGTTGCTGAGTAATAGGATTGAGATGAGGAGGAGGAGAAGCATTTGGATCTATTTGAAATTCAGAGAAAATTTGGTTATGCATCTAAACTGATGTATCATATGTGTGAAGTTCTACCTCATGAATATGGGAATGTACTGTTGCATTCATATCTTTCAATTTTGCTTCCCAAAGAGTCTTCATGTTATTATCAGATTTTTCTAGATATTCCTTGACTAAATTCTCCCCCTTTCTGACTTCTATAGATAGTGTATTGATGGCTTCCTCTTTGAACTTTCCAACTTCTTCACAGGTCTTGAAGTTGAGCTCTAGAGCCTTCTTTTCCAATTCAATCTGATTATTTGCCAGAGTTATTGATTGACCCATTACCTGACCAATACTGGTAATGGTGTGGTATAGGGCTTTCCCACCTATTTGGAACAGGTGTCTGAGCTCATCAGTGTTGTGTTGAATCTCATCAAATCATCTGCTCATTTCTTTCTCGAGAGCAGTGACTTTATCTGTGACGGCCTTGAAAGACAGATCAAAATACTCTTTCTGTTGTTTTAGCATGAATTCAATCTTACCAAGAATGGTATCTGCAGTATGTACTTCAGCTTGAGGAGTTGGAGGAGGAGGTATAATTGAAACTGTCCAGGGAAGTATTTCTTCAATGATAACTGGGCCACGCCTCTGGTGGTATGAATCAGGACATCTCATTCCTCACCAAGAATAGTAGGAAGAGAGAAGTTCAGGCTTTTGAGGGGAGCTTCAGCTGGTTCAGGAGTTAATTCTTTTTCATCAGAAAATAAAACTGTCTCTTCTTCATGCACATCTACAATAGGAGACTGAGGGTGAGGAGATTCTGGTTCAGAAGGATGGTCTGATGGAGATGGTTCTGGTTGAGGAGATTTCTCTTTAGGCAGAGGGGAAAGAGGTTCTTTGGAAGTAAGTTCCTCTATCATTCTGGTGATATCATCTTCTGTAGATATGACTTGTTCTTCAACTTGTGCATCAATAAGAATGTCTTGATCAGGCAGATCAACATCTATAAGACCTAAGTCCTCTGGTTGGGTAAAAATGTCCTCAGCAACAACAGATGGAGCAACATTTGAAGGAAGATTAGAATGACTTACCTCGGGGATTGTAGGAGCAGGCTCCCGCTCAGCAGCTACACCTGAAGTGCCAGCCACTTGATGCAAAGGGGAAGATGGAGTCTTGTCCTCATCCTCTTGGAGATCATGGGATTTGGCAACTTGTGCAGGGTTCTGAAGCTTGAGTTCCCATCTTTGAATAGAAGAGATGGAGACTTTCTTCATGTGATGCAAGGAAGTACCTTTAGAAAAATCAAAAACTTCTGGCTTGAGTTCATGAAGGAGAAGAGAGACAATTCTGCCAAAATTTGGTGCCTTGATGATGTCCTTGATTTTATCAAAAATCATCATGCCCCACTGAAATTTCTTCCTGCATATCACTGCTGTCATCATGTCAAAGAAGTCATTTGTGATGAAGCTAATCGAATTAGTGCGGCACAGAAGGATTTTTCCAAGTATATCTACAAGCAACTTGCTCTCTGCATTGAGATTAGGGCGGCGAATGGTGCATACACCAACAGAGACACCAAAAAATCTGCATGCCCGATCGTAATCTTCAACAGTTAGGTCATCTTCTTCATCAATGATAAACAACCGAATGAGCTTGGAGACGATTGGGGTAGTTAGCTTAACCTTGATTCCACGAACCTTAGACTTGAGAATCTTCCCATTCCTCTTCAATTTGGCATTCTGGAAGAATTCCTCAATATCTGGAAGTAAAATTTTGCACGGGTGTTCCAGAACGAATGAAAGTCCGGCGGCTTCTAATAGAAGTAGAACGTTGCGGAAATTGTCTGACAGTTCGACAATACTAGTGGAAACAAGTTCACTGTCGATTCCAACCTTCGACGGAGGAGCCATCGATCAAGAGAGATGAGCTGATGTCTTCTTTCTGAGAGAAACACTAAAGCGGCGGCAAGAGGGCGACGACGATAGAGAAGACGAAGAGTTTTCCTTTTTTTTCTCGAGAAAGGGTTTGAGATTTGGGTAATTTGGTTTTTCCGGACTTTAATCTATTTATATAAGTCTTAAATCATGATGATTAAGGAAATAATATTAATAACATACCTAAAAATATGGCGGCAGTAGAGTCCGGGTGCGAATATCAAAAATTTGAACTTGAGAATGAAAAACGGCATCAGACTTCTCGAGAGGTAGGTCATTTCTCGAGAGAAGATAAGAGAGTTCTCGAGTATAGAAATTCTTTCTTGAGAGGAAAACCTGAAGTTCTCGAGAATCGGATAAGTACTCGAGAAGCATTTCTCGGGAGTAAACTGGTTCTCGAGTAGTAATCTGTAGTACTCGAGTAATACATGTCTTCTCGAGAAATGAAGTCCAGGGAAGAATTTTCTTGAATTTTTGAAGTATAGCCCGATCCTTGAACTTTGTTGTGAGACCTTTTTCTTCATTCTTCTTTATTGAGCATGTCAAGTTCTGTTTTGAAGAACAAGAACTTGGTCTCGTCCAGTGACTTCGTGAAAATGTCTGCAACCTGCTTGTCAGTTGGAACATATTGGAGATTGATGTCTCCATGCTCCACATGCTCACTGATAAAGTGGTACCTCAGCTCTATAAGTTTTGTCCTACTATGAGAGACTGGGTTGTTGGCGATTTCAATTGCACTGGAGGAGTCGCAAAACATTGGGATGTTCTTGAACTTCATATTGTAGTCTTCAAATTGGTTCTTTATCCATAGAAGTCGTGTTCAACAACTGCCTGCAGAGATATACTCTAACTCGGCTGTTGAAATTGCGACACAATTCTGCTTCTTGTTGCTGCAGGAGATAAACCTTCTTCCTAGGAATTGACAAGTCCCGGAAGTATTTTTCCTGTCATTTTTGCTTCCTGGAAAATCTGCTTCTGAAAAATCTATTAGTTTACTATCATTACTTCTTGGGTACCATAAGCCAAGATTTGGTATACCTTTAAGGTATCTCAAAATCCACTTTACAGCAGCGTAGTGAGATTCCTTAGAGTTCACTTGAAATCTAGCACACACACACATATTGAAAACATTATGTCTGGTTTACTAGCAGTAAAATAGAACAAGAATCCAATTATGCTTCTGCACTTGGTTTCATCAAAAGATTTCTCTTTCTCATCCTTGTCTAAAGACATAGCTGAACCTATTAGAGTCCTCATAAAGGTTGCGTTCTCCATTCTAAATTTCTTAATTAATTTCTTGGTGAATTTCGTATGAGAGATGAAAATTCCATCTTCAGATTATTTCACCTGAAGTCCTAAGAAATATTTCAGCTCTCTCATACTCCTTATTTCAAACTTACCTTGCATTAGTTTGGAAAACTTTTTGCAAAGTTTGTCGTTAGTAGAGTCAAATATAATGTCATCGACTTAGATTTTCACTAGCAAAATCATGCTGTTTATTTCCCTAAGAAATAATATCTTATCTATCTTTCCTCTTGTGAATTTGTCCTCAAGATGAAAGCTAGACATCGTCTCATACCAATCTCAAGGAGCTTGTTTCAAACCATATAAAGATTTAAATAAAAGATAAACGTGCTCAGGATGGTTAGAATCAACAAAACCTGGAGGTTGTTCCACATACACTTCCTCCTTTATGTCACCATTAAGGAAGACCGACTTCACGTCCATCTGATAGATAGTGAAACCCTTAAGTGTTGCATATGCTAGGAACAACTTGATTGTCCAGCCTTGCCACTGGAGCATATGTCTGATCGAAGTCGATTAATCCTTCTTCTTGTTCTTGTAGGCCCACTTTGTTCCGATAACGTTTTTACCTTTGGGTCTTGGAACAAGCTTCCAAACTTGGCAACGCATGAATTGATTCAGTTCTTCTTCCATTGCCATTATCCAAGATGCGTCTGAGTTTGTTTCCTCAAACTTCTTTGCTTCAACCTGCGAGAGGAAACTTAAATATAGATTTTCATTAGTTGTACCTCTATGAGTTCTGACACCATCCCGGGGATCTCCTATAATTTGATCAATTGGGTGATCCTTCAAGTGTCTGAGCTCTAGGGTTCTTGCATCTGGATCTTCCTCTATCACTGGAGTGACTTCATCAACTTGGATGACATCTTCATCATGGAAATCATCCTCTCCAATTGAGGTTGGAGTGGTGATCTTGATGAACTTTTGAGTTTTTTCTTTAGTCGGCTCATCCAAGTTTAATTCCTTTAGTCTTGAACATGCATCTTCAATATACACACTAGAAGAGCTGCCTTGCAGCAAACTCGTCTCATCAAATACAACATTAATAGATTCTTCTACAACTAGAGTTTTCTTATTAAAAATCATATATGCCTTATTATGACTACTATAACCTACGAAAATACCTTTAAAGCTCTTTTCACTAAATTTAGTTGTGTGATACTTCCCATTGTTAAGTACGAAGCATTTACTAACAAAGATTTTAAAATATGAAATAGTCTGTTTTCTGCCCTTTAGTAGTTCGTAAGGTGTCTTATTATGGTTTTTGTTTATGAGTGCTCGATTTTGCACGTGACATGCAGTGTTGACGGCTTCAACCCAGAAATATTCCGGTAGTGAGACATCACTCAACATGATTCTGCAAGCCTCTATGAGTGTTCTATTCCTTCTCTCAGCAACTCCGTTCTGTTGAGGAGTACGAGGAGAGGAAAACTCATGAAAAGATACCAAAACTTTCACAGAATTCTGTCATGGCCCCAGACTTGAACTCGATTTCATTGTCACTTCTGATTTTGACAATGGAGCAGCTGCATTCATTCTGAACTTGCCTGACAAAATTAGTGAAAATATTAATGGTATCTGACTTGTGTTTTAGAAAGAACACTCACGCAAAGCGAGAGTAATCATCAACAATAAACAAAGTATAATCCTTACCTCCTAAACTTCTAATTTGCAGTGGACTGAACAAGTCCATATGAAGTAGGTGTAAACACCTATTAGAATCTTTACCAATAATGCTTTTAAAAGTAGCCCTTGTTTGCTTTCCTTTTACACATGCGTGACAAGGTCTATCCTTAATGCACTTAACATTGGGTTCATCACGTACTAAATTAAGAGAAAACAATTTATTAATAGTTTTGTAATTTATATGTGTTAATCTCTTGTGTTATTGGTCACCAAGAGACGCATTATCTTTTGCCAAAAAACACACTTGCGTAGAAAAGTCTATGCAAATAAAATTTAAACAAAATATATTTCTACTACGAGTGCCTGATAGAATGGTTTCTAAGTTATCGACCGATTTTATCAAACACTTGTTTGCATGAAATTCTACTATGTATCCTTTATCACAGAGCTGACTTATGCTTATAAGATTGTGTTCCAATCCTTCAACATAAGCCACATCTGAGAAGGATACACCTACCATTAGTAATCATACCATAGCCTTTTGTAATCCCTCTGTCAGAACCTCCAAAGATGACCTTTGGCCCGTTCATGACTGGAGAATAATTCTGTAGAAGGCTTCTAGTCCCGGTCATATGCCGAGAGCATCCACTGTATAAATATCAGATAGGATTTTTGGTGGCCTTTGGACATTCCTGCAAAAGTAGAGTCAAGTTTTCTTAGGAACGCAAACTTGTTTGGGTCATTTGTCTCTAGTTAGCATACTCCCCCTACGTGTGTTAACATTATGAGTGGTCTTTCTCACATTATTAACTTGAGGAGTTACATAATATCTGGGGTTAAACCAACAATCTATGGAAAAGTGGCCAATTTTGCCACAACACCAACAGTCAAACCTGCAATATCTTTGCCTAAAGTTCTCCTGTTTGACCTTTTGAGAGTGTGGTCTAGCAGGGGTAGCAGACTTGGAGGTAGAAGCTTCATGGTGATGGCACTCACATGACTTCTTCTCCTTAGGAGGCTTTTCCACAACGGGTTAAACTTTTGGAGCTTTCTTGATGTTATGACCATGACTATAAGGGTCGTAGCTCTGAAGAGTCATCTCCTCATAAGGTGCCTTGAAGACACTTTCACCAAAGTTTCGAGGACGAGTCCATCCTTGGTATCGAGACTTTGGTTCTACATAAGTAGGTCTGACAAAGTGACCGTAGGATGAATCATGATCAAACTCGTTTGTTGGAAAGATAACCTTTTTAAACAAAGTTTGGTCTTGAGGAGCTTTCCCCTTCTCCTTGGCTAGAGCTTTCTTGGCAGCCTTATTTCTTCTTTAGGCTTTATTTATCCTAGAAGATTTACAAGGGGCAGCCACATGGCTTAAGCCAGCTCCTTTACCCTGAGCAGAGAATTCAGCCACAAGTGGAAGTACTATCTTGGGTTTAGAGAAACTTTCAACAAGTTTCTTTTCAGCAGCCAGTTATTCTTCCAACTTTTGAATGATTTTCTCCTTCAAGTTTAGGTGCTCGAGAGCTTTGTTATACTCTTCCATCACATCATGGAATTCCTTCTTGAGTGAGTCCATCATCATGACTTCCTCCCTCAGAGTGCTCTCCTCAGGCTTAAGAGATTTAATCTCCTTAGCTTGAGTTCTTGTGACTCTCCGACATTTGTCGTAAGCCTTAATCAACTCTTTGTATTGAGTCATGAGTTCAGATTCATCATCAGACGAACAGTCCTCATAATCATGGTAAGAAACATCTGATTCCGAGAGAGGAGTGTGAGAGTTTACCTTCCTAGTGAACTCGGGTTCTTTTTCTTCAACTATATGTGCCATGAGCCCAAAGTAGGTTTACTCAACATCACTAGACTCATATGAGTATGCGTCACTGAGGGTCTTGGCCTTCTTGGCTACCAGGCTTCTTTCAGTTTTCATCTTATTATAAGAAGATTTCTTCTCCTTTCTTCTTCCACCCTCCTTCTTCTTGTGAGGGCAATCAGCTATGACGTGTCCTGGCTTATTGCAGCAATAACAAAGAATGTCAGAAGAAATATGTTTGTTCTGTTTTGAGTAATACCTGTCTTGGCTACTTGAGCCTTTCTTGTGACGATCACCATCATGACGTGATCTTCTGGATGAGGCATCTTTGCCTCTCCACTATTTCTTCTTGTTCAAGAACTTCTTGAACTACCTTAAAAAAAGAGAAAACTCTCCTTCAGATAGCTCTGAGCCCGAGGTACTTGACTCTGAAGCTTCTTCTTCACTCTCTTCCTGTGCGGGAGCAGAAGATGCAGCTTTTGACTTCCTCGAGATGTCTGCCTTTAGAGCGACAGACTTCTCATTGGATGAAGACCGTCTTTTCTCTTCTTCAGCTTTTCTTGAGTTTATTTGGAGTTCATACGACATGAACTTTCCAAAGAGATTCTGAGGGTAAGTCTCTGCCAGCTTACCAAACTCCCGGATTACACAGACTTTGTTATCCCATTCCTTAGTCAGAGATCTCAGAAATTTGTCATTCAGTTCTCCATTAGTGAAGACCCGGCCATAGATCTTTAGGCCGTTTACAATCTTGAAGAAACTTTCAAATATATCAGCAATAGAGTCCTTGGGACCTTATCTGAATGCTTCATATTTCTGATTTAGGAGGGATCTTCTGTCATCCCTTACTTCATCGGTACCTTCCATCAGGACGATGAGAGACTGCCACATTTCTTTGGCGGATTGATAGTAAATCAGATTCTGCAACATAGAATAATTGACTGCACTTGCGATGATATTCTTGGCTTTCTTGTCTAATGAGACAAGTGCAATCTCATCTTTGTCAAGATCCATAAGTTTCTTTGGAACTTGCTTTGTAGATTCAATGGTGGAGGCTGTCATTTGAATATAGGGTCCTTCTTCCACTATCATAAAAATCCTTGGATCTACAACTTCCATGAAGAATTTTATCTTTTCTTTCCACATAGCAAAATTAGTCTTTGTGCATAAGGGAAGCTTAGCAAAATCCTTGGCTCTGTCCATGCTTGTATCCTCTTAAGACAACTAGAGCGGATCTGTTCAAGGTGTTAAACTTTTTGATGAACAACCTCGCTCTGATACCAATTGATGTTTTTAGTTATCTACCTAAATCACCTAGAGGGGGGTAAATATGTGAGGTCTTCATCTTTTTGCGGAATAAAAACTTGAAAGAACGGAGATCAGAAAATAAACAAACAAGCCACAGGAGACACAAGATTTATAGTCGTTCCCCAACCTTGGGTACGTCCACACTCCACCTCACCGATCTAGCACCACGCTAGACTCGGCTACTTCACTATTATCTCAGATTGAAAATCAATCCTACAACTCGGAGCAACACCCCTACAACTTGGAGTCAAAACGCTCCTACAAAATCTCGAAGAACAAAGCTCCTACAACTTGGAGAAGAATCTCCTACAAGATAAAAATGTTGTATAGAAAAATATACAAACAAAAATTATTCCAGATCCTGAGTCTTCAGCCTTTCTTCCTTCTTAAAACTTGAAGCTCTGTCAGAAATGAATCGAAGAAGACTGCGACAAAATCTCTGGATCTGAAAGCTTAGGATCAGCACGATCAAGGAATATATCTGTATAAGTTGAACGCCTTGATTTGTTGATGCCTTCTTGTTCTGAATCACTTGGATCGGAGAAGAACGATCGGTGAGAATGACGATGAACATCGGCGGCCTTCCCGATTTAGAATGAAAAATACGATTCAGAAAACTTGACTTCTTGTGTTAGGGTTAGTCGATTTTGATAAGACTTTTTATAGGACTTGCCTAACGGTCATAATCATAAATGACTGCACACGTGGACCAATAAAAATCGAGATTAAATTTGAAAACATTTCCGTATGGACTTAATGAAAATTCAGGAAATGAACTTCATTACTCGAGTGAAGAACAGACTACTCGAGAACAACATTAGTTTCTCGAGAAGAAGGTATAAGGTTCTTGAGAACAAGTCCTTAAGGAAAACACAGATATGAGATCTGGTTTCTCGAGAAGTAACTTCTATTACTCGAGAAATATATAAAGTCTTCTCGAGAACTAACTGGACTTCTCGAGAACAAATAAAATTCTCGAGAACTAACTAGACTTCTCGAGAACAAATAAACTTCTCGAGACTTAACTTCTTCTTACTCGAGTGCTAGACTTCTGCTTTCTCGAGACAAGGCTTGACCATCTCGAGTAATGATTTTTGTTACTCGAGTACAAGACATAGAAAAAATTCCGAGGAGTTTTAAGTTAACTCGAGAAGGAGGTAAGTCTTACTCGAGTACTGCATGGCTTTCTCGAGTACTAAACAAAATCTTCTCGAGAATAGCTTCTGCGACTCGAAAACTACACTGAGCAGACTCGAGAAATTTCTCCAACACTACTCGAGTACAAAGATGTCCTACTCGAGTATTGGACTTAGAAAAAAAAAATTGACTTTCTGAAAAATATTTTTCTTCATGGTATTTAGCAACTATTCTTTCTTCCATTACTTTAGTACTTTGAAAATGAAGTGTGTCTCAATAGAGAGGCTACACATGAGTCAACACCATGGGTCATATAATGAGTGATTATATTGTATGGTCCTGTGTTTGGTGACTCATTGTAGACTGACATTGGTCTACACTTGACAATTATAACCTACAAGCACTCAACTTGAAAAGAGCATCAAATACAAACTTAATTCATCTTAGTTCAACAGTGACTTCATACAAATCTAGGTTATTGTGGATACAATACCCAACACCAATTTTTGGCAGGGCTCGCGTTTTTCATCCTGGATGCATTTCTCGGCAGGACGGGCATTTTTGGCCCGAGCGCGCGCTATTCAACCGGGCTGTCTATTTTTGGCCCGGGCGCGCGTTTTCCCCCGAACGCACGTTTTTGCCAGGGCATGCACTTTTTGTAGGGGGGCGCTTTTTGCCTGGGCACGCACTTTTTGCCTGTGCTAGCTATTTTCTGCCCGGGCGCACAATTTTCACCCCGACGCATTTTTCTCCCAAGCACACGTTTTTTGCTTAGGCACTTGTTTTTTGCCTGGGTGCGCGTATTTCGCCCAAGCGCGCGTTTTTCGTGCATACAGAAAATTTTTTCTCCCAGGCAAACTTTTTCACTCGGACGAGCATTTTTTCGCCTGAGCGGGCGTATGCGTGCCTGGGGAGAAAAATGTGCGCTCGGATGAACAACGCGTGCCCATGCCTAAGAATGCGCGCCCGGGTCGAAACAAGCGTGGATGGGCCGAAGAACGCGCGGCCGGGCCGAAGAACGTGTGCCCGGGCCGAAGAATGCGCGCCTTGGTGAAAGAGCGCACCAGGGCCGAAGAATGTGCGCCCGGGCCGAAGGACGCACGACCGGGCTTAATAATGCACGCCCTGGCGAAAAACACGCGCCAGGGCAAAAAACGCGCGCACTGGTGAAAAAATGTGGGCCCTGGCTGAAATAACGTGTGTCCGGTCAAAAAACGTGAGCCCGGGCCGAAAAAGGCTTCCCCGGACGAAAACACGCCAATAGGAGAAAATCGAGCGCCCCGACAAAAAATGAATGCCCGAGCAAAAATAACGTGCTTAAGAGAATAACTTGCGTCTTAAAACATCTTATGCAATTTAATGCGTTCGGCGTTGACACATGTTTTGAATTTTATAAAATTATTGTCTAATGTTACGGTCAACTCAACCCTCTTTGCATACCAGACTAAACTAGACTGTCTTAGCCCGTGGAGCGGTCGAGCGCGCACGCAGTCACAAAACAAGTAGAGTAGGACACAAAGCGATTTTAATGTAGAAAAATCCCTCAACTAGGTAAAAAAATCACGTGACTGGTACGGTGTCAGTCAAATTTCACTATTGCTGACAGTTTACAGATTATCAAGTGAATCGAGGGCGACAAGTCACTCCTCGTTACAACTTGGAGGTGAGAGAGATTGTAAGTGCGCTCGGTGGGTGGAAAGCTCCTCACGCGATACTCGTTTTCTATCACTTTTTGGCGGAGGCGGATACCCTTGGACGCCACTCGGATGTTGAGCACGGCAACGTGACATAAAGACGTGCAGAGATACGTTGGCTGAGACTTGCGGAATGCTGCGCACATAGGAGATTGCTAAGAGTGGTTGGCTGGCAATCGTCTTCTTCCTCGGATCGTCGTGGACTTAGATGAATTTTTTGGTGAGTTGACAGGAGGAGGCTCGTAGGAGGATTTTGACAGTGCTCGGAGTGGTTGGAGCCAATTGTGCGGTTGTTGTGCTTTTGGGGCAGCATTATTCCTGCCGTGAGTGAGCATTTTTGGTGTTCTTCCGTGATTTTTGTCTTACCTTGCTTTTAAGGTTTCGAAGCGCAGTGCGCAAGGTCGTCCGATGCGATTGCGCTCCATACTTACCGCTAAACAGATCTCAGTTTGTAGAAAAAGATACGGAATACCTGTCGTTCTTGAATTAAGGATACCCCATATTGAAGAAAGAGTTCAGAATTCGCCAAAGGTTTGGCTGACGGTGTGTGAGATGATACTGCGATCCGGATTCCGATTTCCTCCATGCGAAGTGGTTCATATTTTGAAATTTTTCGGCGTCCCTGTGTCATAATTTACTCTTCTTGGGATGACATGAATCATAGGGCTAGCTGCGTTCTTCAGATAGCACGACTCGAGATTTTTTTAGGACTTATTCAGAGATTGGTGTGAGATCCGAGTTGATGGCGGCAGGCGTGTCGAGATTCACAACAATAAAAGTTGGCCTGATTTTGAGAGTCGGACGGATCGTCGTCATGGGAACACTTTGTTCGGCTATGTGTGGAATTCCTGGGGTTTGCCAGAGCTTTTTAATTCGCTACCTGATCTTTGTCGTCGTCAGAAGAGGCATGAGCGGGACTTTTTTCCAATTTTGGGATTTACAGAGCCTCGGGAACTGGCAAACCGTTTATTCAACATTTCTTTATTTGTGGAGGAGGGACGCCTATTACAGTGTGGGCTTTTAGCTGATTCAGAGCGCGCTACGGCAGTGCCTCTGGTTCGCGATCAGAAGAGAAAACTAGTGTTGAAGGACAATAGTGACGTAGATGCGGAGCCTCGATCTTGTTCAAGGCAAAAGATCGTCTGATCGAGGAGGTTCCTCGAGATGAGACTACACCAACTGATTTTGAGGTTGAGGTGTTGGGGTCTTCTGCCCTCCAAGTCCCTCATTCGGAGCTTCATGCCCCCCCCCCCCCGAGTATTTTCTTTTTTGAATGTGATGAGTGATGTAGTGAGTGAGATCTTCCTTTAGTCATTAGTGTGGTTACTTTGTGCACTTTTGACCATTTTCTTTTTGGTTGCAGATTGAAGCTCGGGCTCACATAACTTTCACATGGAACGACCATTATGTGAGCTTGAAGGATGAATACTTGGCTATTTAGGAGAGGCTTCGGGTGGCAAAGGATTCACTTGCTGCCTTGAGAGAGGAACATGATCGAGATACATCTCGATTTCGACGAATCGGGTCGGAGATGAAGGCGGGGCTTGAGGAGGTCCGAGAGGCGTTGCTGACAGAGAAATCATTGGTGGAGAAGACGACGCAGTTATTGAAGACTGCTCAAGAGGAGACTTCTCGCTTAGATAAGGAGTTGGGCGCTTCGAAAGCTGAGGTGGAGTAACTTTCTTTAGAGGGTCGAGCATCAGAGCTGAAGGTTGTCAGGCTCGTTGAGTACATGGATTCATTGGACTACATGCACGATCGTTGTTTACTTGGAGAGGAGATTCGTGACGAGGTCTGGACTAGAGAGGTAGAGCCCTAGATAGAAGATGTTCATGAGGTTGCTCTTAGGCGTGGAGTGTCGAAGGCACTTCAGATGGTAGCCAGTAGGCTTGAGTGTGATTTTTCGGGCCTTGGCTTTGATGAAATTTTTGATGATAATTGTTCGGGCTCTGATTTCGATGTAGATGTAGTTGGCGAGTAGTGGTCTAACCTTTATTTGTTTGTGTATGCTTGCTTAGTTTAGTCGAGTCTTCGAAAGATCATGTTGCCTTGCGACAGAATTTGAATTTACTTTTGAGTTCTTGTAGCAGCTTTTGGATGTGCATAAGCGTTTCTTTGAATTGCCTTTGTAACTTTTTTCAGCATTGATCTTAGCTTGCGTGATGTCTTTGGGCGTGTTCACATTGTTGATTGGTTGACTGTTGGAGGACGAGACCCGGTGATATCTTAATCTGTTGGTCAAGCAAAAATTAAGATATCCGGACCGGGGGGTGTCGTTGATTGTGATGGTGAAGTACCGACCTTCAAACCGAGACAATCATGAGGAGGGCAGGCCCTGACGGTGTTGTGACCTACCGCGAGGGAGAAGGGCACACCTTCGATCCGAGACAGTGAAAAGTCAATTGGAGACAACGAGTGGTAGGCCCTACCAGTCATTTGTTGATTGTGGCGGTGAAGTACCAACATTCGAACTGAGGTAGTCGTGAGGGGGGCAGGCCCTGACGGTGTCGTGACCTACCACGGGGGAGAAGGGCACACCTTCGATCTGGGGCAGTGAGAAGCCACTTGGAGACGGCGAGGGGTAGGCCCTACCAGTCGTTTGGCGTACACGAGGGGGGCTTGCCCTGACGTTACCATGACCTACCGTGGGGGGGGGCACCTCCGACCCGGGGTAGTGAGAGATCATTTGGGGCACGACCCAGCAACATGTCCTTACCACGAGGGAGAAGGGCTCAGCTTTGATTCGTGGCAAATAAGGACTATCGTGATATTGACCATTGGCAGTTGGACAGATGAAACTCGAGTGCCCCTACGACAACAAAGTTAGAAGCAAACAAAAACATTAGATTAAACAAAATAGTGTATGTGCACACATATATATCAGTATCTTTATTTTTGTTAGCTATAGTTGGTAGTTAGCGATAAAAATTCATGGGCCGGAACATAGTAAGGTGTTTCCACCCAGTTTCTGGCTCTTTTGTAGATGGTTCTCAAGCATTGATGGCTCCAAAGCGTACGACTGATCCCCGTCGAGACCGCATTTGTCGTAGGTAGCATGCTCGTGCGGTCTCCTAATTTCCACGCCCGACTCTGATCCCCGCAGAGGTGATAAACTTCATTGTTAGGTGGGGGATAGATGAAATTGCCTTGAAAATCATTTGGAGAGGTCGACCGAAAATTGCATTGTAAGGTGACTATGTCTCGACTACCGCAAACTGAATGTCGTGAGTGACCTGCTTTGGGAATTCTCCCAGAGTGACTGGGAGCTCAATGGTTCCTTTAATTGGAACGGGCCCGCCATCAAACCTATAGATAGGCCCGAATGCCGGCTGGAGCTTATCCTCCGAGATTTTCATACTGCGAAGTGTGGTCATAAATATGACATTTACTGAGCTATCATTGTCAATTAGAATTCTTTTGACACGGAAATCGATCTTAGCGCTAATGACAAGTGGATCTTGATGCAGCATGAACAATCCTTTCAGATCTTATTCTCCAAAACTTATTGCCTCTTTGTCTTGGGTTTTTTTGGCTTTCTTCCGGGGGCCGAGTGATGAAATCGATGGTAGCTAGACGGCTTTCATAGATAGTTTCCACTAATCCTTACACAACTTGTCTGCCCCCCTGAGGTTCCTAGTGAGGCTGCAGTTGCTCTCTCTTGGGCTGTACCTGGTGATTGCGAGTCTGATCCCGAAGGAATCTTCCCAAGATTCCTACGTGAATCAGATGCTCGATTTCGTCCTTTAGTTTAACACATTCCTCAGTGGTGTCAGGTGTGACCTATTCCCTTGTGGAACTCGCAGTACTTCATCTGATCTCCCTTTCCTTCTGGTATCTCTCAGAGGTTTTGCAATGCCAGATTATCTTGAATTGCATATAATACGTTTGCATGTGGGGTATTTAGCTACGTATACTCTTCGTCGGCTCTTGGGAAAGGTCCCCGTGTCACTATTGTGGTCACGTGTTGTTCCTGCGTTCCTCCTGTCGATGCGAGGCTGACTCTTCTCGTTTCCTCTTTGTTGCGCCCTCAAATTTTTGACAGTGTGCCTCTATGGCCTAATCTTCCGCAATTTGTCCCTCTACTCTCTGTACAAGATTAGGATAGCTAGGGACCGTCTTCTTTAATAATGATGAGTAAATCCACGGGAGCGAAGCCCCCCCCCCCCCAAGAAGACGCCTCTCAGCAGCTCGAGATCTACCCCTAGGATCTGTATTGCTTCAAACGCGAACCGGCGAAAGAATTCTTTGAGGGTTTCCCCTTCATTTTGACGGATGTCAGATAGATGAAAATGGTCCTTTAAAATTTTCCGATTAGCCACAAACTGATCTAAAATTGTTGAGTTAACTCTTCAAAGCTTCAGATTGCTCCTTCCCCAAGGGAGTTGAACCATGTTCTGAACTGGCCTTTTAGCATGGACGGAAAAACTTGACAAATGAGTTGGTCCGGGGCATTATAAATTCGTAATACTGTGGTGAAGTGGTTAATGTGCTCCAACAGATCTTCAGTCATGTCGTAGGACTCAAAGTTGGGTAATTTGAACCCGGCCGGGACAGGATGTGCCCAAACTTTGGGTGCTAACGGGGATCCGGCTCAGACTAGGCGATGTAGATACGTAGCCCTTCAGCCGATCGGGCCAAATTCTTCTGCCATGAATTCTCGGATTTCTTCCCTGAAGGGTCTTCCAGTGGGATTTCCAGAGGCGGCCGCTTGTTGGCGTTGTTGCTGCTATCTAGCTTTGGCGGCCCTAGCCAAACGGGCGGGGTGCGAAGTGCTTGATACTTCTGAGTATTCCTCGAAGTTCTCTTCTAGGCGGTCCTCTGGAGTAGGGAACGCAGACAGAGGAGCTTGGTTGACAGGTGCTAGAGGTGTTGTGGCTGTTTGACCTGTTCCCAGGGTTTTGAGGAGCGTAAGCACTTTGACTTGTTGCTCTTCTATGCGGCTGATTCGTCTGGTGAGCATGTTGTCTGGTGCGACAATAGTCTCATCTTGTCGGAGGGCGCTAATCAGAGAATGAGAGGGTCCAACATTATCAAGTCATTTCTGAGTTAATCCCTGGGTAGTGTGAGTACTTCTTCTTGTCATATTCAGTAGTCACGAGTACCGTTGTGTAGAAAGTACTGTCTGCGGGGTCTTTTTCAAGCTATGGAGAACTCGTTTCCCAAATACGGCTCCAAACTGTTGCGGTCAACTCAACCCTCCTAGTAAATCAGACAAAACTAGGCCGCCTTAGCCCGTGGAGCGGTCGAGCGCGCACACAATCACAGAACAAGTAGAACAGAACACAAAGCGATTTTAACGTGGAAAAACCCCTCAACTGGGTAAAAACCACGTGACCGATACGTGTCGGTAAAATTTCACTATTGGCGGCAGTTTACAGATTATCAAGGGAATCGAGGGCGACAGGTCGCTACTCGTTACAACTTGGAGGTGAGAGAGAATGCAGGTGCACTCGGTGGGCGACAAGCCGCTTCATGCGAAACTCATTTTCTATCACTTTCTGGCGGTAGCGAATGCCCTTGGACGCCACTCAGATGTTGAGCACGGAAGCGCAGCAGCAAGACGTGTAAAGATGTATTGGCGGAGACTTGTGGAATGTTGCACACGTAGGAGATTGCTTGGAGTGGCTGGTTGGTGATTGTCTTCTTCCTTGGATCGTCGTGGATAGACGAATTTTCAGGTGGCTTGACTGGAGGAGGCTTATAGCAGGATTTCGGCAGAGCTCCGACCTGAGAAAGAAGAAAACTAGGAGGAGAGAGTTAGAAATGAGAGAGATCCTAGTGCCTTTTATAGGCTCCCGGAGGTGGTTACACGGATATTCGCACACCGTAACCACTCAAATTACCAGATGCAAATCACATTCTGTATAGTTTTGATTGTATATTATTTACATGAAATCTGTTACATGCAGTCCGTAATTATACCCATAATATTTCTCATTAATCATAGTGATTACATGGGTAGTTACGTTGTTGGGTACATTGGAAAATGTGTACCTAATTTGGAGAAGCCTCACTTAGCTCAATGATATACATCAAGGTGTATTTGATGTTATTTTGAGTTTATATGTGCAGGTTAAGAATGTGCTAGAATGCAGGAAAAATATTCTAAGTCCATATGTCGACACCTGAGGAAGCTGTGTCGACACTTCAGTAAGATTGTGTCGACACTTGGAAATGGCTGTGTCGACAATTCAGTGAGTTTGTGTCGACACCGGGAGGCAGTGTCGACGCATAGAAGATTATAGTCGACATCAAATGTGTCGACACCAGGAGGCTGTGTCGACACACAGAGGCAGAGTCGATAACAACTGTGTCGACACCTGGAGGCAATGTTGACATACGCTATGTTCTGAGTGTACATCAACTGTGTCAACACACAGCTGAGTCTTGACCAAGTTGATTGCTGATGAATGGTGAAGTGTTTGTGTCGACACAAATAATAAGTATCGACACATTCTCAAGATGCAGTGTCAAGAAGCTGTGTCGACATCAAGGCAGCTATGTCGACATCACCAAAGGCTGTGTCGACACTTAAGTCACTTGTGTCGACACGTATTGACAGATGGTCTCGACACTTTATGACAGTCAGTCTCGACGCTTTGCTGACAGAGTCAAAGTCTCAAGAACTGTTTGAAGACTTGACAGCTGTGAGTTACAACAGGTTTACTGAAGCTGTCAGACTTGTCAGAAGTTAGTTATAAACCGGATCAGCCGGTTACCATGGATGAAGTCTATAAATAGATGGATTCAGAAGAAGGAATAGAAAAATAAGTATTGTCACAACTAACACAATTAGAGATTGATCTCGGATCAAGAAAGTACAAGTCACAAAGAAGAAGATCTTCGTGAGAAGATCTAAGAAGACGATCTGAAATAGTTTACTATTCAGATTCTGTCTAAGTTGAATTCAATCAAGAATTCAGAAGTATCTTCAAGAGGTTTGGATAGAGAGAGATCCAGCTATTTGAAATAAAGAAGGAGACATTCACAGGTCTCTCAAGAAGCAGATACTGAACTAATCTGTCAAGAAGATTCAGATCTATTTCTGAAGTCTAAGAAGGAAGCTGTCAGTTAGTTATATTCAAAGGAAATCAACCCAACTAAGTTCAGATTCAAGAAGCTTTGAAGAAAGCTAAGATCAAGTTTATTTCAGCCATCAGCCTCTTCAAGAAGCTGATTAAGAAAGTTCTTATCCCTTCTCTCTCAACAGGGGTAAGAGATTATAAAATTTCTTATCAAATTCTGTAGGATCTATTCATAGATCTGAGTTGTAAGCCTATTTTATAAAGGCTGAGTGTAGGAGATTTATTCTCTGAGTGGTAGGGCTGTTTATGCCTGAGTTGTAGGAGAAGGTATTCTCTGAGTTATAGGCCTTGTGTCAAGGCTGAGGTAGAGCTTGTTAGCCTGAGTTATAGGAATGTGGAGACATTCTGAGTTGTAGGAATCCTTCTGGATTCTGAGCTAAAGGAAGAAGTTAGGTCGATCTAGCATACTACTAGATAGGTGAAGGGGGAAAGTGGATGTACCCAAACCTTGGGGAACCACTATAAATCTGTGTGCAATCTGTGATGTGTGTATGATTGTGATTGTTGTGCTGTGTTAGCTATAAAAATATATGATTTATTCAAAGAACTATAGTTATATTCTGCCTTAAGTTAAATCAAGGAAAAGTACCTATTCACCACCCCCCCCCCTCTAGGTGTTTAGGTAGTCTTTAAAGTAAAACTATCAAGTGGTATCAGAGGGAGGTTGCTCAAAGAAAGACTTAACAGTCTGAGTTAGATCCCTAAGGCAGAATCAAGAATCAAGAAAATGGGTTCTGGAGAGAATCACAAGGAATTAGGGTCAATGAAATTACCCATCTGCAGAAAAGAGATTTTTGGAATCTTGAAAGAAAGGGTTAGGTTGTTTATGGAGGCTTCTGACCCAAGAATATATATCACAGTAAAAGAAGGTCCATATATCCCAATGAATGTGTCTGTTCTAGATGCAAATCAAAGAACTCCTAAAGATTTTTCTGAAATGACCAAGGATGAAATTACATTGACAATTATGGATAAAAGAGCTCAGAATATCATAGTGAGTGTCATAGATGATTCTAGTTTCCAAAATTTGATTCACTGCAAAACCTCCAAGGAAATGTGGGACACTTTGATTGTCTATATGAAGGGTTCTGAAAAAGTTAGACAAGACAGAAAGTCTATGCTCAATCAAGAATATGAGAGTTTCAGACAAAGGAAGTCTGATAGCATATCTTAATACTACAAGAAATTCTACAGGATATTGAATGAACTGATGTCCTATGGAAGGGTCTTCAGTACTTATGAGCTGAATGACAAATTCCTAAGATCCTTGACAAAGGATTGGGATACCAAGATTTGTGCCATTAGAGAAGTGGTCAAACTAGCAGACATTTCTCCTCCAACCTTATTTGGAAAGTTGTTATCATATGAAATGCAACTAATGGATAGGAAGGAGGAAGAAAGAAATACAAGAGGAGAGCATAGAGAAAAGTCAGTGGTCTTAAAGATTGAAGCCACTAGAAAGAGCAAGAGGATGTCTCCATCACCTCTTAAGGAAGTTGCTGAAGTTATCTCAGAGAATTCAGACAATCAGAACTCAGATAGCAGTGATTCAGATGCAGATTTTTGCTGCCTTTACAAGGTAACTTCAGAGGTTCTTAAAGAAGAAGCAGTGGAAGTCAAGGCCCTCCACATCACAGCCAGTTGATGACTACTATCAAAAGAGAAAATCATCAAGAAAGGAAAAGATCAGGTCTAAGCCCAGCAAAGCTACAACATCAAAAATTGTTTGTTATTGCTGCAATAGGCCAGGACATGTGGTGGATTAGTGTCCAGAAAAGAGGAAGGAGTCAGCAGACAGAAAGAAGACTCAACAAAAGGGCAAGAAGGAGAAATCCTTTGTTGCTAAGAAGGAGAAGAGTCTTACAGATCAATCCTCCTCAGAATAAGAATCTAAAGCAGAAGCATACATTGGACTGTATGCAGCTAGTGAAGAAGATGAGTTTATGCAATTGCTGAACTCCATCTATGAACAAGAAGACCATCAGTGAATGGGACTGATGGCTGAATCAGAAGACAATAAGTGCCAGGATCAGCCTGGTCCCAGTAAGGTACAAAGTAATTCTAGAATTTCTGATTACAGTACTTGTTCATAGTCAGATTCATCTTCATCAAGTGATGAGGATGGATCAGAATCTGAAGGAGATATTCATCAGTTGATAGATGAATATGGAGACTTATTGCAGGCACTTAAGAAAAGCAAAAACCTGGCCAAAAATCAGGCTAAGGAAATTGCAGATCTTAAGATGACTGTATCTGATTTAGAGAAAGAATTGGATCAACAAATGAATGAGGTTGCCAAGCTGAAAACTATTACTGTTATTCAGATGGGTACAATCACATATAAAAATGATCTAATTAAAAGTCTAGAAGTCAGACTTCAAGTAGAGAAAGATTTGGTGGCTAGTTACTCTAAGCCAAAATCAGTCTTACCCTTAATTGATGAGTTTGTGGTTCAAAAGGGTAAGGCTTGAATAGGCTATAAAGGTAACACCAAGGCTGCCCATTTCAAGAGAAAGGGCAAAGGCTCTGTTCAGCCATTGAATTTTAAAGTTCCTGTAGTTTTTAGAAAGGTGCATAAGCCTTCTAACAAGTATGACTTTGAGAATACTCAAGGTCATAATAAGACTGAAGTTCTGAATGATAAGGGTGCTTATGTCAATAAGTCAGCCCATGTTCATAAACCCCATGGTTATAAGAAATCAGTGGGTGTAGCTGCAGCAGCACCAGCACAGAACAAAAATTTTTCTGCCAAAAATGTATCTAGACCTAGATACAACAAGTATGAATGTTGGTGCTGTGACAAGACAGGCCATTTTGTCTTAGACTGCTGGCATAACATAAGTGTCAGGAAGAACAACAGTCTACCAGTTAGAAGAGTTGTTGGTAGTTTTGATATGAATGGTGCTAACTTGAACCAAGGACCCAAGACTTACTTGGGTTCTAAGGGAAAGTAATTTTATATTGCAGGAAAGTCCAAGTTGCCATGCCCCTATATGGTACTTGGACAGTGGATGTTTCAGGCACATGACTCGAACAAAGGGGCTGTTGAAGGAGTACACACCTATCAAGGATGGGCCTAAAGTAATCTTTGGTGGATCTGAAAGAGGAATCATCAAAGGATTTGGTAACATCTCTTCCAATCAAATTACCATCACTCAAGTGGCTTATGTAAAATGTTTGAAACACAACCTGATAAGCATAAGTCGGCTGAGTGATCTAGGATAGGACATTTCATTTGTTAAGAATGAATGTCATATCAACAAGTCAAGTGATCAAAAGATCATTTTGACAGGATATAGAAAGAGAAATGTTTATTGTCTTGATTTTGGGTGTGAGAACAATGTGTCTCCTATTTGTCTTGTAGCTGATGAGAAAGCATCTCATTGTGTCAAATGGCATAAGAGGCTGGCTCATCTTAACTACAAAACAATTGACCAACTCTTTAGCAAAGAGTTAGTGAGGAATGGTCCTCAAGTTAAGTGTATAAAGGAAGGGATATGTTCAGCTTATCAAAAGGGCAAGCAGACAAAATCCTCCTTCCATAGCCTTGGAAACAAGGATTCAGTGAGGTGTCTATACCTCTTACATATGGATCTTTTTGGTCCTATGCCAGTTCATAGTCTAGATAGGAAGGTCTACACTTTTATGGTTGTAGATGACTATTCTAGATATTCCTGGGTGTTCTTTCTAAGACAGAAATCTGAAACCCCAAGTATTTTACACAGTTTTGTCAGACAAATTCAGAATGAACTGGACAGTACAGTGGTCAAAATCAGAAGTGACCATGGCACTGAATTTCAATCTGAAAGTATGATAAGATTGTGTGAAGAGTTTGGAATTTTTCAAGAATTCTCCTCACCTAGAACATCTCAGGAAAATGGTATTGCTGAAAGAAAGAATAGGATATTGATTGAAGCTGGTAGAACTCTATTGAGTGATACTTCTCTCCCAGAATATTTCTAGGCTGAGGCAGTAAACACTGCATGTCATGTGCTCAACAGGGCTTCTATCACCAAGTACCACAAAAAGACTCCCTATGAGATCACGAAAGGTAGAAAACCAAATCTATCCTATTTTAGGATCTTTGGTTGCAAGTGTTATATCCTTAATAATGGCAAGTCTTATTTAACTAAGTTTGCTGCCAAATCCCAAGATGGGATATTTGTTGGGTACAACAACAATAGTAAGGCTTATAGAGTCTACAACTTGATTACTCAGGTTGTAGAAGAATCTGTACATGTTGTATTTGATGAAACAAGATTAATCAATAGTGAGTTGCCTTGTAGTTCATGCAGTCCAACAGGTATAAGCAATAGAATGGACAAGCTTTCCATTGCAGAAGGCTCAACTGCAGATGAAGTATTGGAAAATGATGGCTATTGTCCAGGGGGAGTACAAGACTCTCTAGAAGCTGATGACAACCAAGAGGTGCAGCATAATGAAGAAACTAGAGGTCGTGTTAAGCCAGAAGGAAGTCTACCTCCAGCTGTAAGACATCTAAAGGGTCATCCAGCAAATCAGATAATTGGTGATCCAAGATATGGAGTGCAAACCAGATGTAGAAATCTGAATACAGTCTTGCACTCAAGTTTTCTATCTCAACTGGAGCCAAAGAAATTTGAAGAAGCTATCCAAGACCAACACTGGATTAATGATATGCAAGAGGAGCTTAATCAGTTTAGAAGATGCAAGGTATGAGAGTTAGTTCCTAAACCAAAAGACACCAACATCATTGGTATAAAGTGGATTTTTAGGAACAAGTTGGATGAGAATAGAGTTATTGTGAAGAATAAAGCAAGATTGGTTGCAAAAGGATACAGGAAGGAAGAGGGAATAGACTTTGATCAAACATTTGCCCCAGTAGCAAGACTGGAAGCAATCAGAATATTCCTTGCCTATGCAGCATGTCAAGGCTTCAAGGTATATCAAATGGATGTGAAATCAGCATTCCTGAATGGTGATCTAAAAGAAGAAGTCTATGTAGAGCAGTCATCAGGTTTTGTAGATTCTCTTAAACCTGGTTATGTCTATAGACTTAGGAAAGCATTGTATGGGTTAAAGCAAGCCCCAAGGGCTTGGTATGAAACCCTGTCTACTTTCTTTATTGAGAACAAATTCTCAAGAGATAAAATAGACAAAACTCTATTCCTAAGGGAATCTAAAGGGAAGATAATCTTAGTTCAAATATATGTAGATGACATAATTTTTGGGTCTACAGAGAACAATCTTTGCAAGAAGTTTGCCAAACTTATGTAAGGGAAGTTTGAAATGAGCAGTATGGGGGAACTTACGTTCTTCTTGGGACTCCAACTAAGATAGACTGATGATGGATTGTCCATATCCCAGTCTAAGTTCACCAAGGAGTTAATTAAGAAGTATGGTATGGAATCATCCTCCACCATGAGAACTCCTATGGGAACAAGTATGCCTATATGCAAAGATGATGCAGGTAAACCTGTAGATGAGTCTTTGTATAGAGGAATAATTGGCTCTCTATTATATCTCACTGCTAGTAGACCAGACATTATGTATGCAACATGTGTCTGTGCTAGGTACCAAGCATGCCCTAAAGAATCACATTATACTGCAGTCAAGAGGATTTTGAGATATCTAAAGGGCACACCTAATCTAGGCCTTTGGTACCCTAGGAATGGAGATTTTCTACTAACAGGTTATTCAGATATAGATTTTGCAGGCTGCAGAGAAGATAGAAAAAGTACTACAGGTACATGTCAATTCCTGGGAGGAAGATTGATAACTTGGAGCAGTAAGAAGCAGACTAGTGTGACAATATCCACAGCTGAGTCTCAATATGTGGCAGCAGGAAGTTGCTGTGCACAGCTGTTGTGGATTCAGCATCAGCTAAGGGACTATGGTATTCAAGTAAGTAGAGCACCTTTATTGTGTGATTGTAAAAGTGTCATTTCTATTGCAAACAATCCTGTTTCACATAGTACGACTAAGCATATAGAGATAAGATACCATTTTCTAAGAGAACATGTATAAAAAGAAGACATCTCATTAGAATTTATTAAAACTGATTATCAAATTGCAGATGTATTTACTAAGCCTCTGAATGAAACTAAATTCAATAGATTTAAAATTGAATTAGGAATGCTGACCATAGGTTTGTTTATCAAAAATTGGCTAAGTAAAATTGTGTCGACACATTCAGTAATAAAGTGTCGACACAGAAAAGTTATGTCGACAATTCAGGAAATTTGTGTCGACACAGAGTAAAAGTGTCGACACCTAAGGGACAAAGAGTCGACACCTAAGGGACAAAGAGTCGACACATCCAGAAATGTAGTGTCGACACAACCAGAGTAATGGTGTCGACACTTACAGATTTTGTGTCGACACTTGTAATAAGAGTCGACACAGAATTTCTGATGAACTACTAAGTATTTTCTGTGTCAACATATCATCAATTGGTGTCGACACATAGTAGTCAGCGCCGTGGTCGATACAATAGAAGTTTGTGTCGACACATTCCAATAGTGTCGACACTTTTAGACAGTTTTTGCCCGCCTTTTGACCTTCTTTGATTAGAAGGGTATAAATAGGTCAAGAACTTATTCTGTCGACACGCTCACCAGGGCTTCGAGACAAAAACCTTGTGTCGACAATCTCTCTCCTCTCCAGTCAAGCTTTTTCTTCATTCCAATGACGCCCAAGGTTGAAGACAACATCAATGAAGGTTATGAGTTGGTTAGGCATGCATTCGACGATGCCGACTCAGAGATCAAACAGGTCATTTCACTTCTTGCAGAAAACGGATTAGAATATCTTGTCTCTGAACCTTCAAAGATATGGAAGAAAGAAGTATTCAAGTTCTACACGGCTGCATCAATGAACTCAACAGGATTGAAGATCAAATCCTCTGTACATGGAGAAAGAGTCAAGCTGTCTCAAAAAAGGTTGAGCAAGATTCTCCATCTTCCTAGAATACAAGATGAGGAAGAGGTGCCAGCCTCAAGGACCAGGGAGGCGCTTCAATGGTGTGGATTGGATTCAACCATAAAAATAGGATCTGCCATCAACAGGAAGGGCATGAATCATCAAGGGAAATTCCTGTCTGAAATTGTGGGAAAAGTGATCTTATGCAAACCAGGTGGTCATGATAGGATATCAGCCTATATGTTCAGCCTGATGACTAGGGTGATCTTTAAGATTCAAACAAATTGGTCTGCAGTACTGTTTGATAAGATTAAAGAAGGAATCAAGAAGCCAAACTTGACTAGGATCATGAGTATGTACCTAGCTGGAATAATTCCAGAGGTAATGCAACAGATTCCTGGATCAAAAATAAATCACATGAGGAGAATGGACATAAGGTTATTCTCCAGGTGGGATAGAGTTCTTTCAAAAGAGATGTCTGAGCATGGTCCTGAAGATGCACAAGTCCAGGAAGATATTATATCTGCACAGGTGCAGGGGGAGCCAGTTATTGCACAAGTGCAGGGGGAGCTAGAAAGTATACAAGTTCAGGACAATGCTGAGAATGCACATTTGCAGGGGGAGCCAGAGTCTGAACAGGTACAAGAGTAAGAAAGAATCAATTTATCAGAGGATATTGTTTCTCAAACTGATCTAGATATTTCTGGAGTTGTTGTTGCTGCTGAGAAAGTACAATCTCCTGCTCTCACACAACAAGAATTCACTCTTGAAGAGCTGTTTCCTGATCTTGGAGGAGAAGCAGATAAAATGGAGACCCTAAGATTTGAGGGGGAGCAAGTAAGGGTTGAGGGGGAGCAGGTTGATATAGAGGAAGAGCAACATGTAGCTAAAAAAGAAATTTCTTCCACTCCTCAAGAGAGGGTTAATATTGATAGTTCTTCAGAGTCTGAGCATGAAGAAGTCAGGGAGGCTAAGAAGAGAAAATTGATGGTTTTTAAGAGAAGAAGTCAAAGCTATAAGCAGGCTTTACAAGCTACTTCTTCCCAACCAGCTCCTGCAATTGATTACAATAAACTTTTGGTGGATATACAAGTCAAAATGGATGAGCAGAGATTGGCTCTAGAAAAATATGTGGATGAAAGCCAAAAGGCTCTTCAATTTGATCTGGCACAAGATATAAAATCTATAAGATTTGAAGTTAATCAGAATAAAAAAGAGATGACAGATTGCTTCCACAAGGGAGGCAATGCTGTGGTATTTCTTGCCAAGCAACAAGAAGAAATAAAGAAGCAGGTGGATGATATTGCAGTCAAACAAGGTTATGTCCTTGAAAATCAAATAAGAATGAATGACAATCTGACTGAATCTCACAATTAGATAGTCACTGAGTTAACAACTGCTGTTACAGGAATGACTGTTGCAAGGGCTAAAGAAATAGAAGAATATGATAAGAAGCTACAAGCTGCCCTAGAATCAGTTAAAACTGCCATCACTTCATCTGAGAAGTTAATTAGTGACAAGCTTCAAAAGTTAAAGTCATTCTTTAAAGATGGAATCAATTACCTGGATGGGCAAATAAGATTTCAGAAAGAGGACTTAAGAAATCATATGACCAGAGAAGTCATAAAGGGGGAGAGGGTATTAGTCTATGCTGGATCTGATCATGCCAAATGGGTAACGAACAGCATAAGAGCCACTTTGGAATATCCACCCTTATGTGATGATGATAATATGGCTGAGTCAGGGGTGCGCAACCAATTCTACTTGAAGGTGATCAACCTGAGGTTGCCCAAGTCATTTACCCTCCTGCAGATATTGAAATGGTACATCAATAGGTTGAGTCTATGTACAACCCTCCTCTACCAGTTACAAATATTATTATTGAAAAGGTTGATATGTCAGAAGTTGGTCTGAAAGATCAGCAAGATGCTCTATTATCAAAGAAAAGATTTAGAGAGCAAGCAAAATTAAAGCAAGACTTTGAGCAGTGGAGCCCCACTTCAAGGAATATCATTTTAACTGTCTGGAAAGCTGTAAAAGATCAAGTATATGAAAGGGGGAAATGGTACAATGAGCAAGAATGGCAAAAGTATGAAGTCAGGCAGGAGGCCATAGTTCAACACAGGAGAAAGGCTAAGATGGGAAAGCTACCTCCTGATACTCAGGAACCAAGCAAATATTTCCCCAAGCCCTTTCATTATTTTGAAAGGCAAAGGATCAAGGCTGATGCACAAAACAAAGTTGAGTTGAAAGGAAAGAAGCCTATTGAAGATACAGAACCTATTGTGCAGGATCAGATTAAATCTGGCAAAGGGATTGTCATCAAGGAGCCAGTCCAGTCTTAGTCTAAGTTTTACTAGTTTTTGTTCAAGAACTATGTAATTGTTAGTTTGTTAAAGAAATCAATGTAAACAACCTGTAACAAACATTTTTGAGTTAATATACAAAACATTGTTCTGTGATCATTCTCTTTTACATCTTTATTCTGTGATGTAACAATGATATGTGTTTTGTTATAGTACCATATAATATAATGCTTTTATACATCATCAAGTTTATTTTCTAAGTGGTGTATATCATTGGCTAAAGGCTTATGACTTCTCCAAATAGGGGGAGATTGTTGGGTACATTGGAAAATGTGTACCTAATTTGGAGAAGCCTCACTTAGCTCAATGATATACATCAAGGTGTATTTGATGTTATTTTGAGTTTATATGTGCAGGTTAAGAATGTGCTAGAATACAAGAAAAATATTCTAAGTCCATATGTCGACACCTGAGGAAGCTGTGTCGACACTTTAGTAAGATTGTGTCGACACTTGGAAATGGCTGTGTCGACACTTCAGTGAGTTTGTGTCGACACCAGGAGGCAGTGTCGACACCGAGAGATTATAGTCGACATCAAATGTGTCGACACCGGGAGGCTGTGTCGACACACAGAGGAAGAGTCGACAACAACTGTGTCGACACCTGGAGGCAGTATCGACACACGCTATGTTCTGAGTCTACATCAACTGTGTCGACACACAGGACTTGTGTCGACACACAGCTGAGTCTTGACCAAGTTGATTGCTGATGAATGGTGAAGTGTTTGTGTCGACACAAATAATCAGTGTCGACACATTCTCAAGATGCAGTGTCAAGAAGTTGTGTCGACATCAAGGCAGCTATGTCGACATCACCAAAGGCTGTGTCGACACTTAAGTCACTTGTGTCGACACGTATTGACAGATGGTCTCGACACTTTATGACAGTCAGTCTCGACGCTTTGCTGATAGAGTCAAAGGCTCAAGAACTGTTTTAAGACTTGACAGCTGTGAGTTACAACAGGTTTACTGAAGCTGTCAGACTTGTCAGAAATTAGTTATAAACCGGATCAGCCGGTTACCATGGATGAAGTCTATAAATAGATGGATTCAGAAGAAGGAATAGAAAAATAAGTATTGTCACAACTAACACAATTAGAGATTGATCTCGGATCAAGAAAGTACAAGTCACAAAGAAGAAGATCTTCGTGAGAAGACGAAGATCTAAGAAGACGATCTGAAATAGTTTACTATTCAGATTCTGTCTAAGTTGAATTCAATCAAGAATTCAGAAGTATCTTCAAGAGGTTTGGATAAAGAGAGATCCAGCTATTTGAAATAAAGAAGGAGACATTCACAGGTCTCTAAAGAAGCAGATACTGAACTAATCTGCCAAGAAGATTCAGATCTATTTCTGAAGTCTAAGAAGGAAGCTGTCAGTCAGTTATATTCAAAGGAAATCAACCCAACTAAGTTCAGATTCAAGAAGCTTTGAGAAAAGCTAAGATCAAGTTGATTTCAGCCATCAGCCTCTTCAAGAAGCTGATCAAGAAAGTTCTTATCCCTTCTCTCTCAACAGGGGTAAGAGATTATAAAATTTCTTATCAAATTCTGTAGGATCTATTCATAGATCTGAGTTGTAAGCCTATTTTATAAAGGCTGAGTGTAGGAGATTTATTCTCTGAGTGGTAGGGCTATTTATGCCTGAGTTGTAGGAGAAGGTATTCTCTGAGTTGTAGGCCTTGTGGCAAGGCTGAGGTAGGGCTTGTTAGCCTGAGTTGTAGGAATGTGGAGACATTCTGAGTTGTAGGAATCCTTCTAGATTCTGAGCTAAAGGAAGAAGTTAGGCCGAATCTAGCATACTGCTAGATAGGTAAAAAAGGATGTACCCAGACCTTGGGGAACCACTATAAATCTGTGTGCAATCTGCGATGTGTGGATGATTGTGATTGTTGTGCTGTGTTAGCTATAGAAATATTTGATTTATTCAAAGAACAGTAGTTATATTCTGCCTTAAGTTAAATCAAGTAAAAGTACCTATTCACCCACCCCTCTAGGTGTTTAGGTAGTCTTGAAAGTAAAACTATCATACGTGGTTAGTTATCAACGTAACGAACAACGATGATCGTGATAGGACGATCAGACAACGACGGTTAAAGGAGGTTGACCGGAATAATCTGACGGGGAAGACTAATCGAGCGGTCGACCGGGGCGAGAGCCATCCGGCGCTGGCCTCACCTTGGCCGACCAGGCGAGGGCCGCCTGGCGGCGACTTTGCAGAGGCAGGTACGGGATGCCTGATGTCGGCCTCGCTGAGGCTGGCTGGGAGCGGGGTGCCCGACGCCGGCCTCAGGGAGGTCAGTCGGGAGCGGGGCGCCCGATGCAGGCCTCGTCGAGGCCGGCCAAAAGCAGGGTGCCCGACACCGGCCTCACCGAGACCGTCGGGAGCGGGGCGCCTTACTATTTATTATTATTAATCTTTGTTTTAGTATAACAAACTACTGACACACTCATGCGAACTTTGATTATCTACGCAACTACAATTGCTTCTAATTTTACTAAAAGTGCAGATCCCCTAGAGAAAAACTCTAATGGATAAAATCACAAACCAGGTTTCCAACACCAAGCGACAAGTTCTTCAACTTCAGGAAGTACGACTCTTCTGAAAAATAGGACATCTGCTCCCGCGCTACAGGGCATCATGCCCCCACGTTGCAGAGCATTCGTTCCTGCACTATATGGCATTATACCTTCGCGCTGCAGAGCAACCGCTCCCGTGTTACAGGGCATCATGCCCGCGTGTTGTAGAGTATTTGCTCCCGCTTTGCAATGCATCATGCCCCCGCACTACAGAGCACTTGCACATGCGTTGCAGAGCACCTCGCTCTCTTGCTAATTGGGCACCACGGCGTCGTCAGGGCCTGCCCACCTAACGTTTGATAAACGACTGGTAGGGTCTACCCCTCGTCGTCTCTCCAGGGCTCCAAGCCCAGTGAGCTCTCACTGTTGTTGATCGAATGTCCTCCCTTCTCTGCCGCAGTAGGTCGTGGCGATGTTAGAGCCCGCCCCCATTGTGCTCGCCAACGGTTCGAAGCGTCTGCCCTTCACCATTTCTCCGGGGGCCCTGGCCCAAGCGATCCCCCACTGCCGTCGATCGAAGGTCTGCCCTTGTCCTCAACAGTACGTCGTGACGTCGTTAGGGCCTGCCCCCTTGCACTTGCCAGCGGTTCGAAGCGTTTGAACTTCACCGTCTCTTCGAGGTCATTCCGTTGTGACCTCCCACTGCCATCGATCGAAGGTCCACCCATCTATTCCGCAATAGGTCACGGCGCCGTCAGGCCCTTCCCCCCTCACGATCGCCCAGGTTCGAAGGTCTGCCCTTCATCGCCACACTCGACGACACCCCCCAAGCTCGGTGGTCTTAACTTCTCACTACCCAGCTCATATCGTCCACCCTTTGCCCTTGTAGTAGGTTACGACATCGTCTAGATCTCGTTCTCCAACCGCTAACCTCAAAGAGGCAAACCAGAGTTGATCGCGCATAGCAACAGTGTCAACACCACACAATCTCAGATAAGGCTCTACGCCAGTACAATCCAAAATCAAAGATGAAATACATAAATGGTGTCCAAGGAGACACAAACAAGATACAAAGCCACTACACATTGCAGGTATACAAAATTCAAATGCAGGTACAAACCCACAACATTCTGACGATGGCTTCAACCGCTCACTACCCCAGCTCAAAGTGGCTGCTCTTCTCCCTTGTAGTAAGTTACAACATCGCCTGGGTCTCGTCCTCCAACCACAAACCTCATGGAAGCAAACTAGAGTAGCCCGCACCATAGTTGTCAAGGTGCGCGCCTTGAGGCGCCGGGCGCACCGGGCACAGCACTCCGCGCCTCAGCACGGCTGAGGCAGGCGATGCGCCCCAAGCGCGCGCCTTACAGGCTCCCAGGCGCACCAAAGGCCCGCCCTGAGCCTTTCAAGGTTTTTATAAAAAAAAATTATATGGCCAAAAACATGATCTTATACGCACCCGAGGCACCCCTAGGGGCAATTGGGCGCCCAATTCACTGAAATTGAGCGAATTGGGCGCCCAATTCGCTCAATTTCCTTTTTCCCTCATTTTTGCGCTTTACGTGCCTCAGACGCGCGTCTGCGCCTTGCGCCTAGACTCCACGGGCCCTTTACGCCTCGGTGCGCCTTTGATAACTTAGATCCGCACAAAACGGCGATGCCAACACCACAAACCCTCAATCATCATCACGAGCAAACGCTCTGAGCCGGAGCAATCCATGAGTAATAATCCAATACACAAAAGGCACCCAAGGCGCTATAGCCTTTGTTATTAAAGAGGCAAGGCGCACCAAGGCGCAAAGGGGTCTTGGAGCCTAGGTGTAAGGCTCAAGGCACATGCGCGCGCATGATGAAGGCAAGGCGCAACCGCATACATTTTAAATAATCATTATCAAACTTCTCGATCAAATTCTACATCTAGTCTACTAATTAACTATTCATTACTATCATTTATATCTCTTTAAAAACAGAATCAATGTGATCAGTTGCATCATATCTAAAGTCTCAACACAATTATTTTTCACAGACATTAAATCGATAAATTTTTTTTGAATTCTTATATTATATTTTTCTTAATTTTTAAAGAAAAAAAATTTACAACAAAAATCTCACTCAGACACATCTTTTATATTCTAAAGACTCAAATAAGACGCACGGAGGCGCAAACCTCTGAGCCTGATGAGTCTGGAGCCTTAGGCGCACCTGAGGCGCGCCTTTAATAACATACGCTACAACATCGTACAATACAGATACAAGTACAACGGTACACACAACTCATGAGCGTGCAAAGGAACAAAAATACAAAATGCAGGAGCTACCTCTCAACATCAACGTCAGAGCGAGAGAGAGGAGAGAATGCAAGGGTGACATGTCGCCTCTTGTTATAGTTGTTGAGAGAGAGAGGAGAGAAGGCTCCAAGGATGACAGGTTACTACTCGCAGAGCTAAGTATTTTCAGAGCTGTAGTTGGGAGCATTGTGCCTTGGCTGCTCTGGGACCTTCAGTTGATGCTCAGAGGAGGGAGGAATGTGATGGGCCCAATCTGGTATCTGAGGTTGGTCTCCGGTTGTGAGCGGAGGAGTCTGGAGCGGTGGGCTTGATGCTGTGGGCGGGGCGCAATGCGCGTAGTGCGATGAATGGTGGGTGAACTGTGCACATGGTGAAACGTGCACATGGCAAAATGTGCATGGCAGAACCCTTAAGAGGCGCTTGAAGGGGCTCGAAGATCTTCGAAGGTATTCGAAGAAGCAAGGAGATCTTCGAAGGATTCTTTGAAAGCTCTCCCTTGCGTAGGAGGCGAGGTGGGAGGAGGCAAAAGATAGAATGAAAGAAGGGCATGAGACCCCTTTTATAGTTTTTGTACGTGGGTGGGATTCTCGTAAATATGCGGTGGTTAGGGTAGTTATGTGGTTATCCGCAGACAGTAACCACTTTATGTGATATGCACGCACCCATTAACTTATATTTTATAATGTGTATATTAAAGATATTGACTATGCGCACACCCATTGTGATAAGCGGTTATGCACAAACCCATAATGAGTGTTTACGCGGTGGTTAAGCGGCGATTGAACGACAGTCATCGCCTAGGGACCGACCGACAAAGGCCGGCCTGTGGCGGCCGAAGGGACGACTGACGACGGGGGTCCAGCCGCTCGGGGCCAGCTGGTGGATGGTCGGGTGGCCAACCACGTGTCCCCGTAAGGTGGGGGGGTGCCCGGTCGGTGAGGACTGGTCGGCTGGGGGCGCAATCGTGGAGGCCAGCCGCGCGCACAGCGGCCGAGAGGCCGACCGCTGGACCTTACGCGGACGGTTGGGCAGCGGAGGGGAGCGCGTGACCAATGGACCATGCAGTAAAGGGGAGCCGGCCGAGGGTCGTGTTGCGGCGGGAGTCCGGCCAGTCGGCGGTTGGGCTGCGCACGTTGTGCGTGCGACATTCGGGGCAGTTTGTATGATTTTGAAAACCGGACCGGACATCAAACCGGCGGAGGGAAATGTTCAAGGTCGAACCGTTATATACTTATATATATTTAAATTGGTAAATAGTAGTTTGAATATATCTTTTTATATCATATGTATAATTAAAATATATACATAATTAAATATGAAATATATATTATATAGTACTAAATTATAATTACTAATATTATTTATATTTTTATATAAGTTTGAAAATTTATTACAATAATTAACAGATTATATTTTTATAAATTAATATGAAAATACTTATATTATATATAATATATATTGGTTCAGAACAACAAATATAATTGGTGTACTGGTTCCAGGCAGTGGGAGTTCTAAGGTGATTTAGGTTTGATTGCTGACATTCCTCTATTTTTTTTAGATTTAAAGAGACGAATTTGAACCCGCCCGGTTGTTTGGAAACCGGCCCGGTTTTCGGTTAACCGGTCCAACCACCCGGTTAACCGATTTTAGACCGGTTTTCAACAGAGGCGGTTTTAAGAGCTTGATCGGACCGGTCGGTGAACCGGTCGGCGGTCTGATCGGTTGAACCGGCCGGTCCGGTCCGGTTTTCATAACATTGACAGTTTGGCCTTGAAGTTAGTGGGGTTGATTTTGGTAAACCATACTTGGCCCCTATGTCCCCCACTAAAGTAGGGATCCGGATCCCCTGGAGTTCCTATTTGAACTCCAGGGGGTGGAGTTCCGATTTTGCGATTAAACGGGGCGGAATCAGAAAAATTGGTTAACATGAAAGTTGTAGATATCACTGAGACGAATAACTTTCATGTTGAACGATTTTTGATTTGAAGTCGTTTAGACCCCTGATTTGGGCCCCGAAAAAATTCTGTCCGAAAATAATTATTTTCGGACAGAATTTTTGGGCCCAAATCAGGGGTCTAAACGACTTCAAATCAAAAATCATTCAACATGAAAGTTATTCGTCTCAGTGATATCTACAACTTTCATGTTAACCAATTTTTCTGATTCCGCCCCGTTTAATCGCAAAATCGGAACTCCACCCCCTGGAGTTCAAATAGGAACTCCAGGGGATCCGGATCCCTAAAGTAGTGGGGGATGTGAGTAATTCCGACTATTCTTAAACTAGAACTCATATAAATGGAGGATGCCACTATCAACCTTGATTGTCAAAAATCCAGGTGGACAAGCTTCACGGTGACCGAAAAATGAAGACGACAAACGACGGTGAGGAAGAAATGCCCTCCAACGGCCTGAAAGAGGCATGTGAGAGACTGAAATGTCAACTAGATGTCCCAAAGCGAAGTAAAGAGAAGCCCTTATCCGTTTAAAATTATACATATTTAAATATAAAAAGTTTTCCACGTGTCAAAATCCACTTAATCCCAGAACACGCAAATTTTTCTTGATCATCCTGTGATTTTTTATTCAAATTGATTTTGTTTTCAGTTTACCAATTGTCTTTTAGGAATCGTTTTGAAAACTGGATCGATCATCGAATCGGCGTAACGAAAGGTTCAAGTTTCAACCGATTTAACTGGGATCGAACTGTTATATATATATATATATATATATATATATATATATATATATATATATATATAAGTGACAGGCATGGGCCTTCGGCCCTGGGGGCATTCGGCGGGGGTGCGACAATCGGCGGGGTCCGACATTCGGCGGGGTGCGACATTCGGCGGGATGCGACATTCGGCGGGGTGCGACATTCGGCGGGATGCGACATTCGTCGGTGGTGCGACATTTGTCGTGGGGACGACATTTGTCGTGGGCGGCGATATTTGTCGTGGGCGACGACATTTGTCGTGGGCAACGACATTTGTCATGGGCGACGACATTTGTCGTGGGCGACGACATTTGTCGTAGACGGCGACATTTGTCGTGGACAGTACCCGCCCGCAACATATACATATGAGTACTCAAAATGACTGTAAAAAAATATAAATCAAGAATATAATTTTTATTTTGTAAAACAAATTATATTTTAACATTAAAACATTAATCTTTCTTTTGTCATTTTTAGCTATAGGCCATAGGTTTAGGATATCTAATATTTTTATTTTTTGTATTTAAATATTGCAAAGTTGTGTAGTTACCTAAAATAATATTGATTTTATAATATATTAATATAAAGTTATGTATATTTGTGTAATTATGAATACAACTATAAGAACAATATAGGGATATATTTGCAATGTTTCACCAAAAATTAGTTTTTGCATAATAGTAGATATAAATATATATTACAAATATATCTTAAATAAATATATCTTAAAGGTAACTTAATATAATAATACTCAATAAAATTTAATTTTAAATAACTGTGTATATATATATTATATATTCGAAGAATATGTATAAATTTATATGATATATTCCTTATTATATATATTTTTAAATAAATTTGAAGGTAATATGTATTACATTAATATTTTAAATATATCATAAAATTATTTTTAAATTACGTAATTTAATATAATAATACTCAATAAAATTTAATTTTAAATAAATATGTAAATTTATATGATATATTCATTATTATATATATTTCTAAATATATTTGAAGGTAATATGTATTACACAAATATTTTAAATTTATCATAAAATTACAAATAAATATTATTAATATATTTTAAATTTATCTTAAAATTAATTTGTAATGATAATTTAATATACTAATGTTTGATATATTTAAATTATATATATATATATATATATATATATATATATATATATATATATATATATATATATATATATTTCTCAGAAGTTGAACAAAAACTACATGGTCCAATTGTCCTCCCTGTTGGAGCTGGAGCAGACCCGGTTTCAAAACCGGGCGACATCTTTTTTTGGTATTTAAATACCTGGGCTTGTGGCCAGCTCGGTTCTACAAACCCGCTGCCGGTTTCGGTTTGGCAGTTCGCCAGCCCGGTTTACCGGTTCTTGGACGGTCCGCTGCCATAGCAGGTCTTGAACCTTGATCGAACCGGCCAGGGGACTGATCAGTGGTCCGACCGGTTGAACCTGCCGGTCGGGTTGTAAAAGCTTGCTTTTAGGATGTTTTTTTAATCTACCTCTGATTTTACTGCAAATGCATAATTTGCTGAACCAAGAGACCGAAATCCCAACAAAAAAAAGACTCGAGAAGATAAAAATATATATCAGATGGAAGGCGTAATCTTACTTGTGCTGGGTTCTGAAGAGGCAGACCTTGCACCTAAAAAGCTCTTCCGAGAGCCCCAGATCGCCGCACATGCAGCATACAGTCGACATCTTCGATGGCGGCGATGTAGAAGCGGAGGCAGGAGGTTCAGAACCTCCTGCTCCGGCATCCATTGGAAGATGATAAAGTTGCAGAGAAGAACAAGTAAATCAACCACTGATGATATCAGCCGCGTGGACGCGTTTTTCTTCGTGTATTTATATAATTTCTGTGGTAGAAACTGAAAGGAGTCGCTGTCTTTTGGCTGGAATCACTTAAATGCCACCGAAAGCAAGAAGAGGCCAAGCAGAAATCGTCACAAGCTTCTTCTTTTTTTAAAAAACAACAATTTGGTGCTTATCTCTTATTAAATTAAATGAGTTGACTGCAACGGGGGAGCTGTTAATTGATTATTAGTCAATTGTGTTAATTCTGAAAAACCGGTCGTTGCTAATACATTTCGGTTGACAATTACACGAAGCTAATCACTCCCCGCTCCATTTTAATAGTCATTATTTTTTGTATTATACGTGTCTTATATTATAAAACACCTCCTTTAATGCAACATTGCTACTTTCCAAAATGTACTTACACCAAATGGTGTTTTACTTTTACCAATATATATATATATATATATATATATATATATATATATATATATATATATATATATATATATATATATATATATATATATTTATGAGCCCCTTGTTGAAAATTTGAAGTGAGCTCAGGAGGTCGTCAATTTGCGCGACTTGCGCTATCACCGATGATATCTCCTATCGTTGGACGATAGCTTTTTGTCTGTTTTTGTAGATTTCCCCAAGTCGTGCGGTTTGGAGTTTGGCTAACCGCGAAGCAATGCGGTTAGAGTTGGCTAACCGCATATCTATTTGCGGCAGCACTATCGTTTGTGGCGGTGATCTTATCCACCTCCCCCGCCTATAAATAGGGGTCTGGATCCCCTCATTTGTATCATGGACCAATGAGAACAGAGTGGAGCAAGGTTGCGGTTTGATTTTTTTCTAACCACGTGAGAAAGAGCAGCAGAGGTCTCGGCCAACTTTTGCGAACTGTGCGGTTAACACTGGACGACTAGGCAACTAGTACTGACAGTTTAGTCAGTGGTTGCCTCAGTGTGAAAGCTGCAAAACAGTTGGCGGATTGTGGCTATCGCCTGACGATAAGTGCTATCGCTGGCGATATCGCGGGTTGGAGACCAGAGCAGTTTTCTCTGGCAATTCTCAAGTAGGTGGCCTGAGGGTTAATTCGCGCGGTTTGGCTTGTCAGCACGCACAATCTGGGTGGCCAGATTTCCAGCATAGTCAATAAGGACTTGTTCGTGCGACCTCACGGCTAGAGGTGCGAACAGGCGGCTTGTATTTGTAGTTTGCCAGTTTTGTTTACTTGTTTGTTTTTTGATCTCCATCGGGTGCAACGCGAAATCATGTCTCGCGCTTATATGTCTCGCCCTGTAAAGCAATAAATAATACAAGTGTTGTTCATGCATCTTTTATTGCTAGTGATATACTTCTCTTGGTTGGTTGATAGTTGTCCTACGACCTCTCGTTCATATAATTTTACAAGGTATCAGAGGGATAAAGGTTTTAACTGTTGGCTGCTAAGTATCTTTGGAAGAATTGTAAACCAGGAGATCTAGAATGGAAGGTGAATATACAAGAGGCATTGGTATTGAGCTGCTAACTCACACCAACTACAAGAAATGAAAGTCTTGTATGGAGAGTTATCTACTTGGCGAGAACCTCTGAGAGGTTGTTGGTGGACATGACAGACAAGAAGTTATGGCTGCGGGAGATAATGCCCGGGAAGTGAGGGCTTGGAGAAGAACTAATGCTAAGGCAGAATTCACCCTCAAGCGGACTATCTCACCTGAGGCTGAGCTCTTTGATCACATCATAGGTTGTAGGTCAGTTTTTGAGATTTGGACTTCCCTGGATGGGTTGTTCAATAAGAAGAATGCAGCGAGGTTACAGTTCTTAAAGAATGAGTTGGTGATGGTCACTTAAGGAGACCTGTCTATCTCTTTCTTTTTTCTGAAGATGAATAACTTATGTGTTAAGATTTCAGCACTTGATCTAGATGAGTCTATTTTTGAGATTAAGAAGAAAAGACACATCATCCGCGGCTTGCGGAAGGAATATGTTGCTTTCATCACTTCAGTGCAGGAGTGAGCTACTCAACCGTCTTTGTTGGAGTTGGAGGAATTGCTAGCCTCTCAGGAGAGCTTAGTAAGACAGATGTCTGGATGTTCTATATCTGGGGGAGATAGTGAAGTTCTGTATTCTGCGAAAAAGAAAAGGTGGGATAGAAGAAAACCTATGATGGAGAGGTTTCTACCTTATCCCATCAGGAGTGAGACAAGGCTCCTAAGCATGATGGAGGTAAGAAGAGTCTTAGATATTTCAGGTGCAACAAACTTGGTCACATGAAGAAAGACTGCAATGTGAACCTTCAGCCAGGACACGTTGTAGGTGAACCTTCAATTTTCATATATTTTTATAATGCAAATGTATTTTTACACCTTTTATTCAAAACATATACATAAGAGTACTTAAAATGACCGTAAAAAAATATGAATCAATATTCAGATTTTTATTTTGTACAAAATGTACATTTTAGCAAAAAAAAAGTCAATTTTGCACTCTCCTTTAGAAACACTACATGTACGTACAAATTTGTACCCTTCTTCCAAACGAAAAATGAAAAGGAGGAAGGAGAGGGCTGCCCGACAGCTTCAGTGAAAGACTGAATATGCAATAGGATTTCATCTTTTCTCCGAGCAAATTAGAAGTTAGTCAATTGACTCAATTAATTTTATTTGAAACTCCTAATTAAAAATTAAATATAAAATCATGAAATTAAATATATGAAGAAATTTCTTCATCATGCCAAATATTGTGTCAAGGGCGAGACCAAGTTCACATCATAAAGTTACGAGACGATCTAGCTCAGTAACGCTGACAGTTGACAGAGTCTGTCAAGCGAGTTGCTCGGCGTTGCGACTGCAGAAAAGAGAAGAGGAGGAGCTTGAGTGGTTAGGAATGGTGGGTAGAGGCGAGTCAATCGTGTTCCGGCAAAGGTTGGCCGGAAGTGGCGAGCTGAAGGGGACAAATGCGCGCGGTTTAAGGCTCGGGGCGTTGACCTAGCTCTGATATTATGTTGACTAAAAACTCCTGTATACTTTAATTTATCAAGACACTTCGATTTAAATACCCGCATATTCCGTAAAAAATCATTGATATTTAAGTAAGGTCAAAATGACAATGCGAAGTTGAATGTGCGAAAAAACTATAGGAAAACAAAATTAAGGAATGACTAAATTAGAGAAACAGTAGAAGTAACATCTATCCAGATAAGCAAATGACTGGTTTGAGCATGTATAATGAATGTTACAAAAATGCACCAATTGGAGAAAGGGATGGGTCAAAAATAGCATGGATGAAGGTCATTAAAGATGTTTTCACAAACATGGAAGCTGGCCCTAATTTTGCTTGCGATGTCTCTGCCCCCCCCCCCCCCCCCCCCCCCCACACACACACACAATCGTCTTTACACCACCTCCCACAGAACTCGTCCTCCCACACAGAAGACTCGAACAATCATTGTAAAACGAGCGGTGGTCTGTCACTCTCGCAAAAGCAAACTATGCACTCAAACACAATCTAGTGGATTTGTCAGAACTGGGTCCGACCCCGTGGTTTTTTCTCTTTAGGATTTTCCCGCGTAAAAATCTTATTGTCTGTTTTTTTTACTGTTTGTGCATTAAGCTCACTCTCGAGCTAAGATAGTCCAACTCGACCGATCCTTGAGAGCATTGAATGACGGCATATTCCCTGTCACTCTCCCTTCCTCCCTCGCTCTCTCTAGTCTTTCAATACTTCAAATATGTCACAAATTTTGATTACGCTACACCTGTCTCCCTATCCCCCTCCCCCTTCCTCTCTACACCACCTCCCTCTCTTCCTTTCTACCACTCTCTCTACCCAGGCAAAGGGCAAGAAAATGTTGGCGACAATTGAAAAGAAGATGGTAAATATTTAGGTGGAATCAGAGTAACACTGATGGAGATCGTTGTGATCGCTGCTCGTTCGGATGATCCAAGTCCACTGATGCGTCTGGATGGTTGTTTTGACTCAATTTCATGTATTTATTTTATGTTTTCGAGTTGTATTGATACCCGATCGGCTCAGATATTCTAAGTCGTCTAATCCGAGTGCCCTAGTTAGTTATGATATATATATATATATATATATATATATATATATGCAGGTTGCGGCTGAGTGGGGGTATCGAAGGTTTTTGGGTAATTCCTGGAACAGTTCGGTCGGATCAGTGCGACGCCGGAAGGAACTTCCCGCCTGATGTGACTCCAGAGTAAGCCTGCCTCCCCCCCCCCCCCTCCATCGTACGGCCTACTTCCCCCCATTTGAGTTCTCCCCAGCCCCGTCGGCCTCTACCCATTAAGCCCGCCGACTTCCCTAACCCGTTGACCCTCACCAGGTCTAAACACCTCCACCTCTAACTACCCGGCTCTCCCCACTCCCGTCAGCCCATTCCAACCCTACCACCTCCCCCTTTCACTACCTTGTCCAAACCAGTCGTCCCCCTCTCCCCTCCTCCGAAATTCCACACTACCGCCAGCCCTCCTAAGTCCCTTCCTCTACCTACAGCAACCCCTCTGCCTTCTCCCGCTACTCGCAGAAGCCCTTCACCTTCCCTTCAGCCCACAACCCCCTTCCCTTTTAATTACCACCACCAAACAGCCTATTCCACTTCCTGAACCCCTCCACACTGCCTTCCAGCCACATTATAGTCCTCCCGGTGCTACATTACAACCCTCTTCAGCCCTCAACAGCCTGGGATCCCCTGCTTCACTTCATTTTGTTGTCGCCTACTTGTTTAAGTCGTTATTTGGAGTACTGATTTCTATTATTGTGCATTCGAACACATGTTTTGTTGGATGTTACTTATATTTGCATTTTAGTATTGCGATTTCTCGTGATTTGCTGGTCCTAGTCGTTGTGTGCTTAAATTAATTGTGTCTCAATTAGTTGTGGATTTTAACTTGCTAATTCTAAAGTAATTTTGTGAATAACTATGCAGCTGTTTGAATCTTCTTTTTAATTAACTGTTTGTGGCTAAATTTCAATTGGACCAAATTATTTGCATATGCATTAAGTTGACATTTGATTGGATTGTTTGTATGCTTGCATATCATTTTCGGGTCGTAATAGATAAATTGCATTCATGGTGTGATCGCTTGCATGACATGTAGTGTTTGGGCATCGTTCCCCGCCACATGTAGACTCGTGTTGAGTCAAATTGGTATCAGAGCCCAGGTTTGGGCTTTATGTTAGCACGCAGTTATTGAGTCTATAGGTTTTGCCCTATGTCGAGCTATTATCATCATCCTTCGCCTTCACTCCTCCTGTGCAGCACAACACTTCCCAAGATTGTGTCGACCATTCGAGACGACTCCATTATTCTGAAAATGACCACCACGATGATAGGTCCTTGCATTATCGTGAATACGCTTCTCCACGACCTTATCATGGTAGAGTTGTGCATCGTTTTGTTCATCGTCGCCACACATCTCCTCTATTTGAGGAACCCAAATCTATGCACGGCCACCATTGCACGTTCGTAAGGCTCACGTCCACCCACGAGCACGACTAGATAACGTTATGGGTGACTGTCTCAATGACCCTTAAAATTCCTATAGATGCCGCCATCATCTAGATGACAACACATGTAACGGTCTTCCTAGTGTCCCAAAAACGGACATGATGGAAGCCAAATTTCAACAAAGGGTTCTTGAGCAATTTGATCGCTTGGAGATAGAATTAGCTCAAATAACGAATTTCTTGAAAAGAAAGCCTAAGGATTTAGGTCGAGCCACCAATGCGTCGAGTGACCCGACACTTGAGTTTGATTCATTTCACCTTGAAGAAACTCAGTGTCCACTTGATTTTGGAGTTAACTTCGACCCTTATCACATGATACAGGTGGAAAGCAATACTAGTATGGTTAGTGAGCATGGTCACGAGAGAGAGGACGAGCGGCCAGTGACACATTGATGGTATGTCCATCCTCCACACCTCACTTTGACCTAGTGTCCCTTTCGGTTAGAGATTCGGTTCTCGACACGGTATCGGTAGATCCACACTTGAGTATGGGCTCCTCCCACTCTTCCCTCAGCATTATATTGAGCCAAGTCACGAGCGAGAGCCGAGAGCTTAGTGGCGATCTCTTAGTGGCTGCCTCACCCATTTTTGGGAACCGTACCTCTTTCGATGATACTCATTTGGAGGGTCATGATCATATTGATGGATGTTGTGTTGAACCCCTTGACAAACCTTTTGACGAGCCTCCACTCCCTTGCGAGGATCAAGGGGCTAGCATTGACTTTGTTGTGGGTGTCCTACTTGTACCCATGGACACACTCATTATTGATGTTAACCTCTTAAAGGACCATCCTTCCATTGTTGATCTCTTTGGGATTACGCCCTCGAGAGGTTCATCTGACGAGCTTCTCCTCCCAAAAAACACTCACTCTAGTAGGGATGGTTTGTATCTTCACACTATTGATCATCATGTACGCGATGACTTTTCATATACATCTCCTGGTGAGCCACCTGACGTGTTGTATCATTTGAAAGGCACCCATCTCACCCATATGTCACACTCTTTTGTCACTATCTACGACATTCCTTTGGGTGATGGTGTTATTCACGCTAAATGTTTCTATCGACGGCCCGGTGAACCTCCTGATGATTTGCAACCCTTAGGAAATATTTGGCATGTCCTGATTTCCAAACTCCTTGTCGACGTCTCGGTCAATCAGTTGGGTGGTCTCTGTACACTCAATAAGTTTTTCTACAACCCACTCAAAGAACCTCTAGATAAGCCACCCATCCTTAGGGATTTTCACTGCTATATAGCATATGCACCTAGTTAGTTAGTCATGTCAGTCACTATTCATTTGCATGTGTTGCATGATTTGCATGGATATTCTCATATAGTACATGACGCTTTTATATTGCATGATTCAAGTCCATCGTCTATTTTGCATCATTGACATCAATTGCATAAGTCTGTTGAATGGTTTATTTATCATTTGCATTCGTTTCATGAGTCAATCCAAAATATAATTGGCATGTGCATTGATTATTATAAAGCTTACACAGGTGGGCACAGGTGGAATCACAATTTTAAAATTGGAGAACAAGTTATGATTTGCATACTGTTAGAAGAAAATCATGTAAAAGCCCATATTAGGCCCTCTTCCACTTTATGTTTTAGTCAACATCTTGAATGGGAACTCTTCTCATCCTTTCTCTTCCTATATAAGTGTACACATACTTGTATTTATGCATGAATTACGGATTAATAAAATTTCAAGTTATTTTTCCAAGAGCTCTGGGCATTTCTCTGCATGGAATCAGAGCCATCGGTCCCACGCAAGTTCTCCCTGCTCAGCCCTGGGCGGATAGCATTCTGCTAACTGCGCCTTTATTTGTTTCTATTCACAACCGCATCTACGGTCTGCGCCTCCCGTGGATCCACCTCCTATCACTCTTCCTCGAGTGCTTTTATAGCTTTTCTCCTCTCTTCTGTGGGTCCCACTCGTTTTTCACTCCCGCGGTCTGTTTGGCGTTCTGTCCACCATTTCTATCTGCTTCTTGCAGTCTGCTGATATCAATGCTTTCTTGCGGCCTGCATCATCTTCGCTCGCTGCTTTACCTGTTGCGACCTTCATCTTAGGTCTCAGACTACTTGAAAACTCTGTCTGCTTGCGGGTCTGCTCCTTCTTCGTTGCCCTACCCGTAAGATTGTTCTTTTTTAGTCGTAGACTACTCGATGTTCTCACAGTCTGCTCGGTGTCCGTTTGATTAATGCAGACTGTTTCTGCTCGCGATTTTTTGTTCGCCCTACGTCTCTCGCGGTCTGCAACTGCCCTCGTGTACCTGATATCCGCGGACTGTTTGTTTCTTTGCTCGCTAGTTGCCTGCTGTTTGGTTCTCCTCTTAGGTCGCCAGCATTGTCCCTGACCGCCACAGCCCCAACCGCAGCTATCACTTAGACCGCTACTCTCCCGTTCAGCTCGTGGGTTGCTTCTTCTTGCCTCCTGTCCGCGGTTTTCTCTTGCCGCCTGTCAGCGGTCTGCTCTTGCCGCCTGTCCGCGGTCTGCTCTTGCCGCTCGAACTGCACATCCAGACCGTCATGCCCCTGCGTGGTGCCATACCACCTTTCTTCTTCTCAGACCGCCCCTCTTGTTCTCAGACCGCATCTCCCTGTCTCTAGCTGCGTCTGGGCTTTATGGGATCTTCTGAAGCACCTTCTCTTCCTGCACGTGCGGCTATGACTGTTCCTGAGGTCCGCGGCGAGTTGCATATCACCACCATTTCTTCTTAGTGGGAAGGCAAATTTTATTGAATGGATGCACTCTGTCCGTCGGGTTCTCCAGGCAAAGGGTCTCCTGCACCATCTCACTAAGGAAACTCCTCCTGCACCCACTAATGACTGGTTTCGTGACGATGCTCGTGTTCAGACTTTGCTTCTTAATTCTCTGGTCATGTATCATGAGACGGCCAAGGCAATGTGGGATGAGCTTCATTCCCTTTATTCTGGCAAGGATAGTCTCCAACACCTGTTTGACATCATCACCGATCTTCAGAACCTTGACTCCGACAATACTGCTGACTTAACCTCCTTTGTTTTGTGTTCTAAAACTCTGGTTGAGGCATGGAATCAACATCAGCCTCCCACTACTGACTTGGCTGCTCAGCGCGCTCAAAAAGAAGCTGTCAGTATTTCCATGATGATGGCTTGTGTTCTCATTTTCACAGCATTCGAGCTCAGATACTTTCTTTCTCCACCGTTCCAGCATTTCCTGATGTTTGCTCAATGCTGCTCAAGGACACACCACCTCCTGAATCTACCAGTCCTCTTTTGTCGACTCTTCTCCAGCACTCTGCAGCACCACCTCCTCCTTCTCCCACTAGCCGTGGAGGTCGCTCCGGCTCCCGCGGGACGGGTCGTGGTAACCGACCAAGGCCTAAGTGTACTTACTGTGGGAAGGATGGTCATTTTGAGGCAACGTGTTACCAGAAATATGGTCTGCCTCCTCGTCCTACTGTCTCAGTTGTTGTTAACACCTCTTCTGTCACTCGTGTTGATCTTCAGGAAGTGCACCTCCATCTCTAGCAACTTCAAAGGATGATCAACCGCTCGCCTGCCTCTGTTACCTCCCTCTCCAATGAAGGTATCACTTTTATCGTAACTAGTCCAGTCTGAATAGAGGACTCCAGTGCTACTCACCATATCACCTCGCTGAAACACCTTAGTACTTGGGACTCTTTGCATCCCAAGTTTATCACAGTTGTCAATGGTGACACCGCTCCTGTCTCCGGCTCTGCTGATATAACACTTAACCATTTTATTTCTCTTCGCTCGGTCCTTCATGTTTCAGGCTCTCCGTTTAATTTACTGCCGACCTTGATTGCTCTGTCACATTCACTTATTCTTCTTTCATAATGAAGGATCGGCGAACGTAGAGTACCAATGGTAAAGGACGACTGCACAACGAGCTCTACCTTCTTGTTGTTTCTCCTACCAAACTCTCCTTTTGTCTCCTCTGCTGATTGGCACCGGCGTCTGGGGCATGCTCCTCTTCAAGTGCTCCAAAAGACTCTTCCTGAGATTTCTCTACCTGCTTTTACTTGTGATTCATGTATTATGGGCAAACAACATCATTCCTCTTTCCCTCCGCATTGTACTCGGAGCGATGATCCTTTTACTTTAGTACATTCTGACATTTGGGGCTCGTATAAAATAGCTAGTCTGTCTGGTTATCGCTACTTTATCACTTTTATTGATAATTATTCTATAATGGCATGACTCTAGTTACTTTGTGATCGTTCTGAGCTTACACATGTGCTTCGTGCGTTTATTCTCGAAACAAGCACTCAATTTGCATGTACCATTAAAACGCTCTGTACTGATAATGCTCGTGAATACACAAGTCATGTGTTTGTTAATCTATGCTCTGAGTTTGGAATCATTCATCAGACCTCGTATCCTTATACTCCCCAACAGAATGGTGTCGTTGAGCGCAAAAATAGACATCTTCTCGATGTTGCTCACTGCATCTTGATTCAAATGCAGGTTCCCAAGACGTATTAGCACTTTGCTGTTTCCATGGCCTGTTATCTCATCAACCGTCTACCCTCCTCTTTTCTCAACTATGTCACTCTGTTTAGTCTTTTCTTCCCCTCCACCCCACCCTTTCATCTCACGCCTCAGATATTTGGTTGTACTTGATATGTTCACCTGCTTGGCCCTTTCACGGACAAGTTCGCTCCTCGGGCAACTAAACATATGTTTGTTGGCTACTCCCGCACTCAAAAATGGTGTGTGCTACTCTCCAACCACCCGCAATGTTATTGTCTCGACCGATGTTACCTTTTGGAGGACCAACCATTTTGCTCTACTCTGAATTCCTCGCTTTCCCCACTGTTATTACCATGCCTTGTCATCCCTGTCACGTCTCCTCTCCCACCATTACTCTCCACCCGGTTCCCGGTCCACACAAGGCACCTCTTCTGCGTACCTATACTCGTCGTCTTCCCCGTCCTGCCACCCCGCCGCAGTCAACCTCAACCTCTGGCACCGAGCGACCGGTTGATCAAACTCTTTCCTCCACAGCTCATCCCCTGACGAACTATGTATCCATACATCGTCTATCCTCGACGCTTCAACACTTTGCTACTTCATTATCTTCCATCTTTGTATCTAACTCTGTGCAGGAGGCTCTTCAACATCCAGGATGGTGGGCGGCCATGGAAGAAGAAATGACAGCTCTTTGGGCTAATCACACATGAGATCTGGTTTCTCTTCCTTCGGAACAGAGTTGTGTTGGCTGTAAATGGGTATTTGTGATCTAGCATGCTCCCAATGAGACGGTTGACCGTCTCAAAGCCCGTCTTGTGACTCGTGGATTTACTCAACAACAAGACTTTGACTATGAAGAAATGTTCTTACCGGTGGCCAAGCTCAACACCGTACGTGTTTTACTCTCCTTAGCGGTCCATCGCCAGTGGCCCTTACGTCAACTAGATATCATAAACGCCTTCCTTAATGGTGACCTACAAGAAACTGTTTACATGCAACAACCTCCCGGGTTTGAGACTATGGGGGAGTCCCGAGTTTGTCACCTCAAGAAATCGATTTATAGTCTCAAACAATCTCCACGAGCATGGTTTGATAGATTCAGTAGGGTTGTCCGCAAAGTAGATTTTATTCGGAGCTCCGCAGATTTCTCCCAATTTACCCGTCATCATACAACAGGCACCGTTCTCCTCTTAGTGTACGTTAATGACATCCTAATTACGGGAGATGATTCAAAGGGAATACAAATGATTAAGCAGCACCTGAATTCCATTTTTCAAACGAAAGATCTGGGAAAACTTCAGTACTTCCTCGACCTAGAGATTACAAGACGTCCGGATGATCTTGTCTTATCTCAACGGAAGTACTGTCTCGACCTTCTTCAGGATGTTGGCTACTCTGTATGCAAGCCGATTGATACTCCTATGGATGTCAATCACAAAGTTTTGAGCACATATGTCTGACACCGATCATCTTCTTCCAAATCAAGAATACTATTGACGTCTTGTTAGAAAATTGATTTATCTTACAATTACAAGACCTGACATCTCCTATATTGTTGGGGTTGTGAGCCGTTTTATGCATTCTCCGCGGATATCTCACATACAAGTAGTCAAACGCATCTTAAGATATTTGAAAACAGCCTCTGGTCAAGGGATGGTATACAAAACATCTTCCTTGTTCTTTTTAACATTGGTGGCATATTCGGATGCTAACTATGTTGGCTCCCTGAATGATAGGCGTTCCACCAGTGGATTCCGTACTTACTTTGGGGGTCACCTTGTTACCTGGCGCAGCAAGAAACAATCTGTGGTTGCTCTCTCTTTGGCCGAGACCGAGTACCGGTCAACGGCCTTTGTTGTATCTGAGTTAACATGGGTTGAGAGTCTCCTAGGTGATCTGGGAGTTAAACTTTCCTCACCAGCTACCTTACTTTGTGACAGTCAAACGGCTATACACAACTAAGAATTATGTTTTCCATGAACGGACGAAACACATTGAAGTTGACTGTCATTTTATTCGGGAGAAAGTTCAAATGAAGAATCTAGAGTTGAAACATGTTCCTGCTACTGACCAAGTTGTTGATCTATTCACAAAGGTCTTATCTCGTGTTCTGTTCCATAAATTCTTATCCAAGATTGGTGCTTACGACTTGTGCGCTCCAACTTGCGGGAGAGTGTTAGAAGAAAATCATGCAAAGGCCCAAATAAATGCCCATATTAGGCCATCTTCCTCTTTATGTTTTAGTCCCATATCTTGAATGGGAACTCTTCTCACCATTTCTCTTCCTATATGAGTGTACACATACTTGTATTTATGCATGAATTATGGAATAATAAAATTTCAAGTTATTTTTACAAGAGCTCTGGGCATTTCTCTACACATACAATTTGAGAAGTTCCCACGGGGAATAGCAACAAAATTAAACGCTCGCCGAATGTGTCCTTATACAATCACGCGACGGATCAGTATGAATGCCTACGAGATTGACATCCTCCACAATATGGGGACAAGCCGAGTATTCAATGTAGAGGACTTGATTCCTTACTACGAGAAGCACGTGTATGTGGATCCCTTCCCCACTTGGGTACCTGATCCACGACGCTTTTTATTCCCTCCTCTCTCACCTCATCTTGAGCCTATGGAGTCTCACCATGAGGACCATTATGCACCACCGACAGTTCCACCAGTTCCACCACTTCAGCTTTCAGACGGAGATACATCTTATTCAGAGCCACCAACTACCACCGGAGACATACTTCTGATCGATGCATATGATTTCACTGTTGTGGGCGGGCGTGAGATACTGCGATGTCTTGTCCACTGGAGCTGCTACCCATGTCCATGTGCTATTTGGACTTTCCCAGTGGAGCTTGCGCTACTCGTCCACATGCTACACTGAGAGCACGACTACCCGCACTCAACGAAGATGAGTGCTTTCAAGACGGGGAGAATTGATGGAAATCGTTGTGATCTGTTGCTCATTCGGACTATCCGAGTCCACGGATGCGTCCGGATGGTTGTTTCGAATCGATTTCATGTATTTATTTTATATTTTCGAGTTGTTTTGACACTTGATCGACTCGGACATTCTGAGCCGTCCAATCCGGGTGCCCTAGTTAGTTATGATATATATATATATATATATATATATATGCAGGTAGCGACTGAGTGGGGGCATCGAAGGTTTTTGGGTAATTCCAGGAATCGTTCGGTCGAATCGATGTGACGCCGAAATCTTCCGCCTTCCCCCTTCTGGTGAGACGTCGGAAGTAACTTCCTGCCTGATGTGACTTTAGGGTAAGCTCGTCTCCCCAGCCCCGTCGGCCTCTACCCCGCTCAAGCCCGTCGACTTCCCTAACTCGTCGACCCTCACCAGGTGCTTTCCCCTCCACCTCTAACTACCTGGTTCTCCCCACTCCCTTCAGCCCAATTAAGCCCTACCACCTCCCCCTTTCACTTACCTTGTCTAGACCAGTCGGCCCCCTCTCCCCTCCTCCTGATTTCTACATTACCGCCAACTCTCCTAAGTCCCTTCCTCTACCCGCAGCAGCCCTTCTGCTCTCTCCCACTACTCACAGAAGCCCCTTCACCTTCCCTTTAGCCCGAAGCCCCCCTTCCCGTTAATTACCACCACCGAACAGCCTATTCCACTTCCCGACACACTGCCTTCCAGCCACATTATAGTCCTCATGTTGCTACATGACAACCCTCTTCAGCCCTCAATAGCCCGAAATCCCCTCCTTCGCTTCATTCCGCCGCCGCGTACTTGTGTAAGTCGTTATTTGGAGTTACTATTTTCTATTATTGTGCATTCGAAAACATGTTGCGTTGGATGTTACTTATATTTGCATTTTAGTATTGTGATTTCTCGTGATTTGCCGATCCTAGTCGTTGTGTGCTTAAATTAATCGTCTCAATTAGTTGTGGATTTTAACTTGCTAATTCTAAATTAATTTTGTGAACTGTGCAGTTGTTTGAAATCTTCATTTTAATTAACTTCTTGTGGCTAAATTTCAATTTGACCAAATTATTTGCATGCACATTAAGTTGGCATTTGATTGAATTGTTTGTATGCTTGCATATTATTTTAGGGTCGTCGTAGATAAATTGCATTCATGGGGTGATCACTTGCATGACATGTAGTGTTTGGGCATCGGTCCCCCGCCACCTGTAGACTCATATTGCATCAAACGCTCTAGAACATTTCTATTCACACAATTATAATACAAAGAAAAGAAGAAAACAAGCACCAAATTATATCCATGCAAATTAAGTTAGGACAAAAAAACATGCAAGATAATCAAAAGTTTTCATTAAATAAATTCAACAAATGTATGTATCATCCCTATAAAGGTAATAAACAGCCTAAATACCTTGTCAGGCCGAGCTTGGTACATTATACAAAATCATGAAGCAGGAAAACATAGGTTTGGTAGCTTATTTGCTTACAGGTAAATTACAACACCGTCTCCCCCAAGAGCTCCACTTCGGCCACCACATACTAAGGTTCGTCTAGTTGATCCTAAGTATGAACAACAAACTGTTTTCTATAACGCTACATGCTCACATATCTTCCGACAAACATAGCAAGTTTTACAGCAGAATTACTTACTTGGGCTTCGTAAGTCCAGAGAATGAGGTTGTCATGGAGAAGCTGCATTATGAGCAAGCTGTCCTTGTACGATTCTTCGACGAGGCTATCGAGTTCTTCTATGGCCTCTTCAAATAAATGCCTGTGGCCACTTGAGGATGAGACAGCAAGCAAGAAGAAACCACACAAATATCTCGATAGGATAAAGATATTGACCAAACCACTTGTTTCCTTGAGGAGACTCTTTAATTTCACATGAATTTATACAATACATATGAATTTCTTAAATACCCCGCCACAACAAATGATGTTTTAGGTGGACATTAACCAAAGCGAGAGCAATTAAACTGGCTTAAAAAAAATTCAAGACACCACAACAATGTCTACCATAAATCCTAAGTTAATCATGTTTTTAAACTTTCCCTAGAAGTTAGCATAATTATAAGTTGCACCCCTCTTACTTTTGAAATTACAGAAGCCTCCCCTGTAAGTTTATATATCATTACATCCAAGCAAAAAAATACTCTTGGAATAAATTTTCAGGAGAGACTTTTTGTGCATGAATGTTGAAAGGTAAACTTATAGGGGAGGTTTTAAAAAGTAAGATGGTGCAACCTGTAATTTAGTTTTTGTAGAGGGGAGGTCCCGATAAATGACCCGTGTGTGTGTGTGTGTCTATCTCTTCAAAGGTGTTTATTTTTATTAATCAGAATTCATTACAGGAAAACACTCGACAAGGGATTTAAATAGACCAACAAAATAGAGCTCTAGACCTGGACAGGTGTAAGTTAACAAACCTAATAACAAACACCTGTCGGGCAAAACAATCGACCCAACTAAAACAAACAGTGCCTAACAGAAAAATACACAGTCAAAAATGGACAATAACATTCCCCTCAAGTTGGACTATGAACATTTCGTGGACCAAACTTGGAGAGATGAACTTGAAAGGGAGATGGATGCAGTGCCTTGGTAAAGAAATCTGCAAGCTAAGCTGAAAAAGGAACCAAAATCAAGTGAATTAAACCAGTCGCAATCTTCTCTCGCACAACATGGCAATCTAATTCGATGTGCTTGGTCCTTTCATGAAAAGTGGGATTATGAGCCAGATAAATTGCTAATTTACTATCACAATACACATTCGCAGCACCAGAGGGATTTATGTGTAAATTTGTTAGGAGATAATGAAGCCGCTGTATTTCGCATGTAAGGGAAGCAAGAGCTCTGTATTCAGCTTCACATGAAGAACGGGAAATGGTGGTTTGTTTCTTAGATTTCCAGGAAACAAGTGTTGATCCAAGGAAAACACAATATCCAGGAGTCGACACAACAGGCCCAATAAGAATAGGCAAAACCTGTGACTTTTAAATCTGACGAGCTTGGAAAGAAAAGACCATTTGCAGGAGCATGTTTAAGATAACGAAGGACCCGGATGGCAGCAGTATAATGTACTTGCATTGGATTTGAAACAAGCTGACTCAGTTGTTGTACAACAAAGCAAATGTCAGGGCGCGTGGTTGTAAGATATAAGAGACGTCCAATAAGTCTGTGGTAGGAAGAGGGATCGGAATAAGGAATTCCCTGAACAGCTTGAAGCTTGAGAGAAGGGTCCATAGGAGTAGTAGCAGGTTTGGCAGCAAGTAGACCACAATCAGCTAAAAGTTCCAAAGTATATTTTTGTTGATTAACAACTATCCCTGTAGTCGACCGTGAAATTTCCAATCCAAGAAAAAATCTTAATGACCCAAGTTCTTTGATTTTGAATTGTTGATTAAGGGAGTGTTTCACTTTGTGAAATTCTGGAAGACAATCTCCAGCCAGAATTATATCGTCCGCGTAGACTAATACAGCTGTGAAATTTGAGGTAGTAGACTTGATAAAAAGGGAATAATCTGCCGCTCCAGATTTCTGAAGAGTAACTTTGAATACCAGTTTTTACTGGCCTGTTTTAAGTCCATAAAGTGACTTCTGCAACTTACAAACAGCATTTGGCACAGAAGAAGAATATCCAGAAGGCAAGTCCATAAAGACTTCTTCATGTAGATCACCATAAATGAAAGCATTATTGACATCAAGTTGCTCTAAGTGCCATTGTTTTGCTACAGCAATAGTAAGTAATACTCGAATAGTAGTTATTTTTGCCACTAGAGAGTATGTGTCAAAATATTCAACCCCTTCTAATTGATAAAAACCTTTTGCGACAAGACGCGCTTTGTGTCTCTCAATGGATCCATCGGCTAGAAATTTAGTCTTGTATACCCATTTACAACCAATAGATGATTTTCCAATAGGAAGAGAAACAATTGTCCACGTTTTATTCTGCTCTAGAGCAGTAAGTTCAGCTTCCATAGCCTTGTTCCAGCAATCTGATTTAGAAGCTTGAGTATAGGTGACAGGATCAGTTACAGAACTGATGTTAAGGCAAAAGTTTTTGTATTGAGAAGAGCAATGATCATAGGAAAGAACAAAAGATAAGGAATGTGGTTTGTTGATTCTAGAAGAAAATAGATTGGAAGTTTTAGTTAGAAGACTGCAGTGGTAGTCTTGAGGATATTTGGGTTTCTGATGTGATCCGCTAAAGCATCGAATAGGTGAAGATGGAGAAAAGGGAGGAACGGAAAAAGGATTAGCCGACACAGGAACTGAAAGGGGATCAACAGGAGTAGAAGAGATCATGTCCTGTTCGAGAATGGATGATGAAGTAGTAGAAATTGGAGGATTAGAAAGATCAGGAGAAGAAGGATAACAAGGGAAAGGTGTGCTATCAGGAGTGACCGAAAAATCCTGCGAACCTGAAGAGCCTGAGTATGTGGAGAAAGGGAAAACATTTTCATAAAAAATGACATGGCGAGAAACAAAAGTTTATTTGGAATTGAGATCATAAAGAAGGTAACCTTTAGTGTCGCCTTTATAACCCAAAAACACAGCTTTACGAGCCCTTGGGGACAGTTTATGTCAAGTAGCCGTGATAGTACTAGCATATGCAAGGCAACCAAACGCACGAAGATGATCATAAGTAGGAATGGTTTGATATAGTAATTCATGCGGTGTTTTATTTTTGAGTAAAGGGGTTGGAATTCTATTGATGAGATGAATGGAATGAGCTACTGCATAACACCACAGTTGATGAGGAAGTTTGGCATGGAAAAACAGAGCTCGGGATACATTCAAGATGTGTTGATGTTGTTAGAGATATTGTATTTTAATGTTATTGAGTTTAGTCCCACACCGCCTATCGGTGTTGGGTGTCCTGTTGTAATCCTATTTAAAGCCCCTATGTGGATGAATGAATTACACCTTCTATTCCTTTCTACATGGTATCAGAGCATCGATCTGGAACCTAAATAAAAATTTTCCCGATTTCTGCTTCGGCCACTGTTCCTTCCTCCCCCGACCCGTCCTTCCGCGACAACGAGCTGCTAGGGCTCACGGCTGAGGCCTTAGCCCTCGCTCCCGTACACGGAATCGTCGTCTGATTCCGGAGACAAGAGCGGGACATTCTCCCGTCGTCTATACAGTGGCCCGCTTCCGCCTGTACAGCTTCTCCCGTCGGTCGACTGCTCCATCGCCATCGGCTCCTTCTCCCATCGTCTTCATCGACTGTTGCCTCCTGCGTCGTCGGCTTCATCGACTGCTTCATCGCCTGTTGCTGCTTCTCCCGACGACGTCGCCGCCCATCTCTGCTTCTCCCGACGGCTTCGTCGTCTTCTCCCAAAGGCTTTGCTTCCGTCGTCGTCTTCTCCCGACGTCGCCGCCCATCGCTGCTTCTCCCGACGCCGCCGACGCCTGCTCCTCCATGTTACTCCTCTGCTGCAGCCGTGGTACTCCTCCGCTGCTGCTCTGCCGCTGCTCTTCTTCTCCGGCTGCTCTGCGTGTCGTTGCTTCTCTCTTCATCTCCGGCTGCTCTGTGTGTCGCTGCTTCTCTCTTCTTCTCTGGACGCTCTGTGTGCCGCTGCTGCTCGATCATCTACTTCCTTCTTCTTCAGATCCAGTCCGGCCCGGCAGCTCTCTATGTCGTGCTGCTGCATCTTCTTCCTCAACGCCGGCAGGCCTATGCCGTTGTTGCTCTGCATGCGCTGCTTCCTCTCCGGCCCGGTTTAAGTTTTAATGTTGTTTTTCTTAAGTTGTTATTGTTGTAGTGTGTTGTGTTAGTTTGCTTCGCGTGCGATTTCGGCTCCTTCTCCACGTGATCTGGATTCATGTGCCCGACGAGGGTCCCACACGTGCACATGATCTACGTGAGGGGGAGTGTACGTCACGGCCTCCAGGCATAGTCTATGTCTTTATGCACGTATTCCACGTGAGGGGGAGTGTTTGTGATAATGGCGACTCGGATGCCTCTTTCCCGACTCCTGCCTTAGTCACACATGGCCCCCAAGTCGATTTCGTATGTTGTTTGTGTCTCCTCGTCGTTTTCTCTGGATTTGGTAGGGTTGGTTTGGTCTTTCATGGTTGACCTAGTTTCCGCTCCGAGTGTATCCAACGTGGTCATGGTCGGTTTTGGGACCAACGTCATGTGGCTCTTGCCCGGTTGTAGTATCCCCGATGACACGCGGTTGGGCCTCGGTGGTTGTTGGTTTGTCCCACGTTGCCAACCTTCTTTTACCTTCCGTTTTATGTTATGTTCAAGTTGTAGGTTTCCCCTCCAGCTTGAGGGGGAGTGTTAGAGATATTGTATTTTAATGTTATTGAGTTTAGTCCCACACCGCCTATCGGTGTTGGGTGTCCTGTTGTAATCCTATTTAAAGCCCCTATGTGGATGAATGAATTACACCTTCTATTCCTTTCTACAGATGTTTCCTCTCAACTATACCATTTTGTTGAGGTATTTCTACACAAGTAGTTTGATGAATAATTCCTTTGTGTTGATCAAAATCATTCATCGAAAATTCGAAGTCATTATCGGATCGAATGGTTTTGATTTTGGAGGAAAATTGAGTTTCAATGAGAGCATAAAATTTGTGTAAATGATGTCTAGTTTCGCTTTTGGTTTTCATCAAAATTAACAAAGTGAAACGTGAAAAATCATCAACTATAGTTAAGAAATAGCGATGACCGTGAATGGAAGAAATGGCAAAAGGGCCCCAAATGTCAACATGTATCAAATCAAAAATTTTATTTGAAACTGAAACACTAGAAGTATATGGTAACTTCTTTTGCCTAGCATAATGGCAAACATCACACGGAAAAACAGGAGAAATAATAAACTGCGGCAAATAACCAAACAAAAGTTGTAGGGTATGAAAAGAAATGTGCCCAAATCTATTGTGCCAAAGAACAGAAGACATTGCATAAGAAGATTTGGAAGCATTGCAGGCCGTAGCAGTTGAATGTGGTGAGGTTAATATGAAGGACCATCCTGCAGCTCAGCTGAACCAATCGTCTTGTTGGTGTAGATTTGTTTGATAAAACAAACATTGTGATGAAAAATCAGGAAACAGTGAAAATTTTGAATAAGTTTGGTGGCTGAAATCAAATTTACATGAAATCGTGGGACATATAAAACATTCAAACAGATAAGGACAGAAGAGAGTTTAACAGTCCCCAAAATGGTGGTTATAACATGAGAACCATCAGGCATGATAATGGAAATGGACTTAATTTGATAATAAGTAGAAAAATTATCAAGAGAATGTGTAATATGATCGGTAGCCCCTGTATCAACCAACCAATGGGAACCAGAACTACCTGTAGTAGGTGAATCAACATTGAGAGAGTTGGCTTGAATCATATTGGAGGCAGAAAACTGAAGTTGACTGGAACAAAATCCCTGGAATAGGCTTTATGTTGCTGCAGGAGGTCTAGAATGCTATGGTACTGGTCTGTGGTGAAAAAATTACTGGAGTTAGAATTGGCGTGTACTGGGGCATTCTGAGGTTCTCAAGTAGAAAAATTGTGAACACTCTTATCAGATTTAGTCATGTAACCGGGTGGGAAACCATGAAGAAAACAACATGAATCAATTGTATGATTCGTTTTTCCACAGTGAGTACAAAGACGATTTCCCCGCCCATTTGCAGTATAGTTTTTAGTGTCGTGGCCACGTCCCAGAACAGGAGTAGCTTTATCAAGCTTTGCAGGTGGATGTTTAAGATTCCAATGAGGAATGGTAGTAGCTTTATCAACATATGCAGCAAAGGGTGGAGAATCAGACAAGGAAGGGGATAAAACAGGATGTAATTGTCATTCTTGCTGAAGAACAAGAGAAAAGGCTCGATTGACCGTAGGTAAAGGGTCAAGTAGCATAATCTGAGATCGAACGGATGAATATCGTTCATTAAGCCCATCCAGAAAACGAAACAAGTAATCTTGATTGCGATAAGTGCGCAGACGATGAACCGCTCCACATGAACACGGTGTAGAACACTGAGAGGAAGACAGAGGTCTGAACATCTCTAATTCATCCCATAAACTTTTTAGCTTGGTAAAATAATCAGAAACAGACGAATCTCCTTGTTGCGGACGATAAATATCCTCTTGAAGATCAGAGATGTGAAAAATATCTCCCTGAGAGAAACGATTTTTGAGATCCCTCCAAACCTCAAAGGCATTGTCGATCCAAAGAATGGATTGTAAAATATTATCAGTAATTGATTTATGAAGCTAGGAGAGGACCATGGTGTTGCACCGCTCCCATAGAGAATGAAGAAGATCTGATTGCAGGGTTGGTTGAATGTTTCCATCGACAAAACGAAGTTTGTTCTTGGAGAGAAGAGCTACTTTCATGGCGCGCGCCCAAGGATGATAATTCCATCCATTGAGAGGCGGAGAAACAAGAACCAGCGAAGGGTTATCATTGGTAGAAGGATAAAAGGGAATCGCCGGATTAGTCAGGAAATCTGTAGAATTATTACTCGGAGAATCAACAGAGAAATCCATGAATCGGAAAACGGACAAGAGGAAGGAGAATCTTGATTGAAAAGACAATTTTATTCATCTGATACCATCTTACAATGAAGAAGAAGAAAACAAAAGCTTGAAGCAATCTTACAAAGGCGGCAAACTTTTATTAATCAGAAATCATTACGGCAGTGTTCGACTGATAGATATTGGCGGATGGAATTGGAATTCAAGGTCCCAATTCCAATTCCAGCGTTCGTTTCGTAATGTTAACAGCGGAATTGGAATTCGTTTGAAAACCCATGGGTTTTCAAAATTAATAAAACTGCCTGGGCTCAAAAACTTACCCCCCCCCCCCCCCCCCCCCCGTCGGTTTTGGCGATTTTCAGAACAGAGCCGGCTTCCGCACATCGCTCGCCCGCAACCCTAGCTTCCGCACATCGCCTTTCCGCCCGGTGCTCGCCTTCTCCGGCCTTCTCCGGCCTTCTCCGGCCTTCTCCGGCCAACGCCGGTCATCGTGCAGTGTACGTGCTCCGGCCAACGCCGGTCATCGTGCAGTGTACGCAGCCCTAGCTTCTCCGGCTTTCTCATTTCCTTCCTTTTCTCCTTCCACGTGCAGTGTACGTGCTCCGGCCGACTCCCTCAACTCCGAAAAACTCCTCCAGTGCAGCTTCCCTACTCCGGCCAGCTGTGAGGTCCGTCTTCCTCCTCTTCAAGAATGTAGGTTTAGGTTTGGTATGATGCGTTTTACTCCTCTTAGGGCCACTTGTTGGAGTTTTTGTTTCTTTAGAATGCCCTGATTTTTTGTTGGTATGTAATAGAGTGTGTGTATGTAAATGTATGTGCTTGTGTGTGTAAATGTATGTGTTTGTGTGTGTATAAGTGTAAATGCATGTGTATGTTTGTCTTAATGTAGGTATGTGTTTGTGTGTGTGTGTACATGTAAATGCATGTGTATGTGTGTGTGTAAATGTAGGTGTATGTAAATGTATGTGTGTGTGCAAATGTAGTTGTGTGTAAATGTAGGTGTGTGTGTGCGTAAATGTAGGTATGTGTTTGTTTGTGTGTGTATAAATTTAAATGCATGTTTATGTATAAATGTAAATGTATGTGTGTGTATAAATGTATGGGTTTATGTGTATGTATAAATGCATGTGCATGTGTATTTGTGTGTGCAAATGTAGGTGTGTGTGTAAATGTAGGTGTACATGTAAATGTATGTGTGTGTACAAATGTATGAGTTTGTGTGTAAATGTATGAATTTGTGTGCGTGTATTTAATTATTTAATTTTCATGTTAATAGATGGATGTCGATATCGAGGTTTACATAAGACAAAAAATGATCATGAGAAAGAGAGCGATTGTAGCCGCTCTATCTTCGGTTGCCGCTGTTCTTTTGGTGAGAAATAGTCGATTAAGTTTGTCAAGTAGTAGAGAACATCATGATACTCTCAGATCAACGATTTTAAATATGTTATATAATGGCACGGATATCAACTGTTATAATCAATTGCGGATGAACAAGAGTGCATTCTTTAGCTTGTGTAAGATATTAGTGGATGGAGGTTTCTTAATTGAAACACAAAATGTACCGGTGAAGGAATCAGTAGCTTTGTTCCTACATGTCCTTGCACATAACACAAAATTTAGGGTTTTAGGTGGTACGTACATACGTTCCATCGATACCATAAGCCGTCATTTCAACCTTGTGTTGAGAGCAATCTTGAAGATGACTTCAACGTATATCAAACGTCCCGCAACATCGCAAGCACATAGGTGGGGGTATTTTACAGATTGTGTTGGTGCTATTGATGACACACACATTGATGTCACTGTACCACGGACTGAACAAGGAAGATATCGCAATAGAAAACAAGCTATTACAACCAATGTTCTTGGAGTTTGCGACGCAGACATGAAATTCGTATATGTTTTACCCGGTTGGGAAGGTTCCGCATCAGATTCAAGGGTGCTTCGTAATGCATTGGAGAGAGAGGATTGTTTTGAAGTTCCCATAGGTAAGAATTTTTCAAAGTGTCCACTTTACATATATCCGAGTATTTCCGGGCTAGTAACATACAAGTTAACATTGTAGGTAAGTACTATCTTGTCGATGTCGGTTACACAAATGGACCAGGATACCTAGCTCCTTATCGGTCGACTCGTTATCATCTTCAGGAATGGGCAACTCAGGGCAACAATCCAACTACATATAAAGAGTTGTTTAATCTCCGACATTCGAAGAAAAGAAACGTTATCGAAAGGACATTTGGTTTATTAAAAAAAAGATGGGCTATCTTACGTCAAGCATCTTTCTTTAATATTAAGCAACAGGTGTGACAATGAACACGTTCGTGCTATATATGTTTGATTATATTATGCAATATCAAATATTTAAATTGTTTATGCTTATGGCCCAGGTTCAAATAATTAATGCTTGTTGCGTGCTGCACAATTTCTTGGTAGACAAGAGACTTGTAACTGATGCCAGGTTGTTGGAGGAAGTTGATGCGGATATTTTAACAGCACATAATACTGGGGCTAGTTTTGAGTACGCTGACACAGCTGAACCCATTCAGGCAACAAATGAATGGACCGCATTCAGGGATAACCTAGCTCTAACAATGTTTAATGAGTATCAAGATCGAATTACCAATATACCAACACCGTAGTTTTTGTACTTACCATTTTTTGTCTCCATCACATGTTTTGCATAACAACGTTTTATTGCAACTTAAATTTTTGTACTCTCATTTTGTAGCACTATCATTTTGTATCACTCTTATTTTTAATATGTACAAGATTTATGCTATTAAATTTTACAGTGTGGAAATGGACAAGAATAAGACTCAGGTACCAAAAGAGAAGGAGAAGTCGTACATAGTATGGACCAATGAAATGGATTATGCTCTATCTGCATCTCTTTTAGAGCAACTACATCTTGGTAACAAGGGTTCAAATGGATGGAAAGGAGTAGCATTCACGGCTGCTATATCCGCTCTTTGGGATGAGTGTCGCGTCCATATTAGCAAGGAGAAAATAGCGGCACGGCTGAAAACGTGGAATAAATACTATCAAGAAATATCCGCAATGCTGGATACAAGTGGATTTGGATGGGATTGGGAACGACATGTGGTGCAAGTTGATAGCGAACAAGTATGGACCGATTATATCAAGGTATTGAATTTTTTGATTTTTTAAAAAATTATGATTAATGTTGTGAAAATTAATTTTTTATTTTATTTATTACATGATACTGAATTGGTTACATTAAATGCAGGCACATCCGTCTTTGAAATACTACAAAGATAAAGTAATTGTAAATTGGGGAGATTTGGGAACTCTCTGTGGGACTGATCGAGCAAATGGTGGTAACACCTCAACGGGAGTGGAGTCATCGAATGATTTTGGGGTGGAAGAAATTCCTGAAGAGGATGTTCCGTCAGAGCAAAGTGGTCAAATGAAGAAGAAATCTAAAACTACAACATCAGTTGATACGATTGCCGATGCTGTCACATATATTGCAAAGAACATGGATAATCCAATTGAAATTGTCCCGATCGGTAAACCATCAAGGTCTACGATTGAAGCGGTGTACAAGGCATTATCTGTTATGACTGATCTTTCTGAAGATGACCTTATAAAAGCCATAGATTTGCTCAGTGTTGACGCGACAAAGTGTGAGGTCTTCTTGGTTTTACCGGAGATTGCTAGGAGGCGATGGTTGCACATCCATATATCCGAGTAGTGTGTACCTTATATGTTTTTATATTTGTCATGTTTGGACCTATATGTTTTTATATTTGTCATGTTTGGATCTATATGTTTTTGGACCCTATTTAGGGAGGTTGTATTTTTATGTATTCATATTTTCAGACCTGAACACATGTTTTATGTAGCTGTGTTTTTTATTTAATCCGTTCGGAATGTTGTAATGATTATTTGTATTAACTGTTTGCAATGTTTGAAGCATTACTTGTATTAAATGTTTGAAGCAATCCTATATGGTTGTAAAGTCATCATAGTATAGAGATCTTGAGCAATTCCTGTCTCCGAATTCCATCCTGCAAACGAACAGAAATAATGAAAACTTCAATTCCTGTAACTGAAAACCTTCCTGCAAACGAACAAAGGAATTGGTTTTCAGCCAAAACCAATTCCTCTGCGCCGTAGGTTTTCGGCCAAAACCAATTCTTACATCTCAATTCTTGCGAAACGAACACACCCTACAGGAAAACACCCGGCAAGGGGTTTAAATACACCAACCAAAAAGAGCTCTAGACCTGGACAGGTGTAAGTTAACAAACCGAATAACAAACACCTGTCAGGCAAAACAATCGAACCAACTAAAACAAACAGTGCCTAACAGAAAAATACACAATCAAAAATGGACAATAACGGCGAAATCTTAGGCTCCGTTTGGTGGCACGGTGGTAGCGGTCGTGAACACAATAGTTTATGAACCGTGTCATTCGGCCCGACCTCACCTAAGGAACTTCACCACTTTTATGTTCAAAACTAGTTTTCTTTTCTCGGTCCGAACTCACAGCCAAAGGGAGCCTTAGAACAACAATACAAAACTCAATTAACTAAACATAATAGTTAGGAGAAAGATTTGATTTTAATTTCTTCGTATTAATTAATATTAATGCGATGAGAGTACTGAAGGCTCAACTTTAGTTAGAAGGTAAAAACCCTAATCCCGACTCTATTATATAAAAGCTTTGATTATGGATGATACCTGCGCCTCGGTGTAAGCAGCTAGGGTGCTATCCGCGGCTTCCTTGCGCTCGTCCCCAACCTTGAATTCGGCGAGTTGACGGCGGTAATCTCCCTTCATTTTCAGGTAGAAGACCTTAGACTCACTGGAAGCGGCGGAAGGGATAAGATGGGAGTCGAGCAGCGCTAGAATCCCTCCGCAGACGCCGGAGAGCTCCGACTCGACGGAGGAGCGGTAGTCCTTGACGAGCGCGGCGTGGTCGTCGTAGCGGCGGTTTATCTCCGTCTGCGAGTGCCGACGAGTTTCTTGTAGGCTACCGAAAAGAGGTTGCGCTCCTCAACCGTCAACTCCCCGAAAGCAGGCGTGAGCTTTACCATGTCCTCAATGAATCGGGCCGTATCGTCGTAGCGCTCCGCCTGCTGGGCAAGATTTGCAAGATACATATACTGCCCAGGGCTCAGCGCCACTCCACCCTCCATATTCACAGCCTTGGAAGAGGATTAATAACGATGCGCGGAGGAGGAGGAGGAGGAGAGATTTTTTTTACTTTTAAGAGACGGAGGTAACGGGAAGTGAATCCTTTGGCTCCGTTTGGTTCGGCGGGAGCAGACGGCTGTTGCACATTGAAAGCCTGAACCAATTTCAAAGTAAAGAAGGGTTATTATCAGCAGAAGAGAATTACAAAGGTTTGGCGTTTTGCTCTGGCGGGAAGGAGGAGGGTTTTTGGAATTGAAGAGTGGAGGCTGCGGTTGGAATTCCTCCGTTTTTCTCTATTTCTCAAGGTATGACGGTGCAAACGAAGCAAACGATGCCGTCGGTCACTTAATTATCCATCGTACGGCGAGATTTGCCTCATACAGAGAGTTCCAAAAACTTCACCATACAAAGGATGCAGAGTGTCCGGAAGCGAAGCATCTGACTCACAGAAGATGAAGCAATTTGAACCAGAAAACGAGAAGACTTGTTGCAGCTTATTAATCTAATCATGTATAAATAGAATGGCTGTGATGTATTGTGTATTTGTGTATGTTGCTGTATTAACCCGGGCGGACAGGCGGCTAAGATTGGCGGGTTGGTAGCCGGGCGGTCTGCCCGGCTAATCTCTGTGTTGCTGTATAGGCCTTGGCGGACAGGCGGCTAAGTCTGGCGGTTTGGTAGCCGGGCGGTCTGCCGGTTATGCTCTGGGATCTCGGTGGTTGGCTACGTGTTCTCTGGTGGTGACTGGGCGGTTAGTGTCTACTAACCGCACGGTTAGGCGGTCTCCTGGGCGGTTTGGCGGTTAGCTTTGTAGATAATGTTGTTGTGTATTTAGTCCCACATTGGGTATTTGTATTCTCTCCCATCTCCTCCATTCTATATAAGGGAGGCTATACCTTTGTAATACTCACCTTTTTCTGATAATAAAATTTCAGTTATACCATTTCCGGCTTGTTTTAGTTCGTTTCTCACATGGTATCAGAGGACTCGGTCTACTCCTGATTGCGTTTTCTTCTGTCCGTGTGACCTCTGCCTTCTCGCCGGCCTGTCTTTCAGCTCGCGCGAGCTCTCTTCTCTAGTGGATTGCGGCTTGTTCTAGTCGCCGCTCCCTTCTTCTCTTCTCTAGTCGCCGCGACCTGTCTCCGCGGCCTCTTTTGCCTTGTTTGCCTTTTTCCTCCTGATATCTTCCTCTGCTGTTCGCGCGGTCTATCTGTTAGCCGCACGACTTCTCTCCCTCTGTTGGTTCTGTGGCTTGGTCGTGGTCTTTCTGGCCGCTGGTGTATTCCATCGTGACCGCTGCAGATCTTTTTTCTTCCTATCCGCGCGATCTCTCTATATCCGCGCGGCTTCTTCTTCCCGTCCGGTTTCCTTGGTTAACCGTGCGGCTTCTCTTCTTGTGCATTGCCTTCCGCTGGTCTCCTTGTGGCCGCTGCGTCCTCTTCCTTCCTTTGCTCGCCCGGTCTCTTCTCTTAACCGCGCGACCTCTCTTCCGGGATGACAACTTCTGATGGCTCCACCTCGTCTACTATCGTTGCCCCACCTCCTCCTCCTCCTCCTCCTGTTTCCGGGAATCTTGGCACCGTCTCTAAGCTTCTGGGGCCAAATTATCCCGACTGGAGTGTCTCATTCACTTTTCTTCTCCGCTCTCAGCGCAAGCGTCATCATCTTACCGATGACCCTCCGCCTGCGGACTCTGTCCAGTTTACTGACTGGGATGCGAATGATGCGCTGGTTCGTACTTGGCTGGCGAACAGCCTATCCGATGAATGTCTTCCTGTCATCCGTCACGATGAGACGGTAAAACAGGCTTGGAATCACTTGGCTGCTCTCTACTCCAAGGGGGGACAAACATCTCGCATCTATACTCTCTATGCGGATCTCTTTGCTCGCCAGTCCATGTCCCCTCCTGCCGCTTACCAACAGGTCCAAGCTCTTGGAGCGGAGATCCTTCAAAATCGTCCTCTCTCGGCCGATGTGGCCACTCAGCTGAAGCACTTCCAGGAACTACTCGTGGTCTGTTACCTTCTGCGGCTTCCGGACTCCTACGATATGATCCGGCAGCAAATTCTTGGCGAGGCTGAATCTCCTACCCTGGACGCTACTGCTGCTCGCATTGCCGCTGTTACCTCTCTGCTCCAACGCCCCTTGCTTGCCGCTCCTCCGGCTCCGGATGCCTATGCCCACCAGGCTCATCGTGGTGGATTTAGTGGTCGTGGTAACCACTCTGGCGGGCGTGGCCCTTCTCGCTACCTCTGTACTCATTGTGGTCGCACAGGACACTTGGTTGACCGCTGCTGGACCAAGCATCCGCATCTTCGTCCCGCTAGTGATGCTCCTACTTCTTCCAAGCCATCTGCCTCCGTGGCCACGACTTCAGGTAGTGCCCACGTGGTCACCCAAGGTAAATGGCTCATCGACTCTAGCGCCACTAATCATATGACGGGCAATCCTCAGTGCTTTTCTCTCCTAGAAACACATGATCGGTTGCCCCCTGTTCTCGTTGCGGATGGTTCTCCCTCCCCGGTGCATGGAACGGGCGAGGTTCAAGTTACTCCGTCCCTTCGCCTGGCGGATACTCTTTATGTGCCCAAGTTTCCGTGCAATTTATTGTCGGTTACTTCTCTGTGCAAGCAACTTCAGTGTTCAGTAACATTTACTCCTTCCTCTTGTTTGTTTCAGGACCCGGACTCCAAGCGGACGATTGCTACTGGGACTGAGAGGGGCGGCCTCTACTTCCTTGATGATGTATCCGCTCTTACCGTCTTCTCTCCCGCTTCTACAGATCTTCTTCAGTGGCACCTTCGCCTGGGGCATCCTCCCGCGCGTCTCATCCACCTTCTGCTTCCTCATCTACCTCAGCAAGACTCTCCTATCAACTGTGATGCCTGTCAACTGGGCAAGCATCACCGCTCCCCCTTTCCTCCTAAGCAAGGACGTGGCTCTTCCAAGCCGTTCGACCTTATTCACTCTGATGTTTGGGGACCCTCCCCTACCCTCACCATCGGGCGTGGCAGTTCCTATTTTGTAACCTTTATTGATGATTATTCTCGCTGTACGTGGGTGTATCTATTAAAGGATCGCTCCGAACTTTTTTCTGTATGGACATCATTTTATTATATGATTAAGAATCAATTTGATGCTTCTGTCAAAATTTTTCGCTCTGATAATGCAAAAGAGTATCTGAGTAGTGATTTCGCTTCTTTCTGTACGCAACACGGCATCATCCATCAAACTAGCTGCGTCTATACCTCCCAGCAAAATGGGGTGGCGGAACGTAAAAACCGCCACCTCCTCGATGTCGCTCGCACTCTCATGACGCAGATGCAGGTTCCTCGTAGCTATTGGGGCTACGCGGTCCTCATCTCCTGCTACCTCATCAATCGCATTCCTTCCACCGTCCTCAAAGGCAAAACACCGTTTTCCATCCTCTATCCCTCCAAAGACCCCTTTCCCTTACCACTTCGCGTTTTTGGGTGCACTGCCTTTGTTCATTGCCCTGCCGCGACTCGCGACAAATTGTCCCCTCGTGCTACGAAGTGTATCTTTTTGGGTTACTCCACAACTCAAAAAGGTTACTGCTGCTTTGACCCTGTTCATCGCAAGCAGTTCGTCTCGGCGGATGTGACATTCTTTGAGAATGCCGCCTACTTCTCTTCTGAACTCCCACAGGTTGATGGATTGAACCTCCCTCTTCCTCCTGCCGACTCGACCTCTCCACCCATTCTCTCCACCACATCCACTCCTCTTGAGCTTCCTTCATCACCACCTCCACCAGCCGCTCCTTCTCTTGATCCGGATCCTTCTCCCTCGTCCCCTCGGCCGTCTCTCTCTTCTCCCGGGCCAGCTATCTCCGCCACGGATGCACCGGCGCCTGAGGCACTCGAGGACCTGGAGCTGCCCATTGCCCTTCGCAAAGGGGTTCGGACGTGCACCCAGCACTCGCTGGCGGCTGTTATTTCTTATGATCGGCTAACACCTTCTCGCAGGGACTTCGCCCTCGCCATCTCCGCGACTACCACACCTCGCACCTACCAGGAAGCCCTTGCTATTCCTCACTGGAAGGCTGCCATGGATGACGAGATTGCTACTCTCTCTGACCGGGGCACTTGGACCCTTGTGCCTCCTCCTTTTGGCACGGATGTGGTTGGTTGTCGCTGGGTGTTTGTCGTCAAGTTCCGTCTTGATGGCAGTGTGGACCGGTACAAAGCCCGTCTTGTTGCAAAAGGGTTTACTCAGACCTATGGTGTTGATTACTTTGATACGTTCTCTCCGGTTGCTCGCCTCAGCACCATTCGGGTCCTTTTCTCGGTGGCGGTCAACAGGGATTGGCCTATTTCGCAGTTGGACGTCAAGAATGCCTTTCTCTATGGTGACCTTCACGAGGACGTCTACATGGAGCAACCTCCTGGGTATGTTGCTCAGGGGGAGACTCAAGTATGCCGTTTGAAGAAGGCCATCTATGGCCTAAAGCAGAGTCCCAGGGCGTGGTTCGATAAGTTCAGTAGCATCGTTGGGGCTATCGGTTTCACCAGGAGTTCGGCTGATCACTCCTTGTTCACTCGCAAGACATCTTCGGGTCTGGTTGTTCTAGCTGTTTACGTAGACGATATTCTTCTTACAGGCGACGATCAGGCTGGTATAGCCTTGACAAAGGTCCATCTCCGCCAACACCTGGTCACGAAGGATATGGGTTCTCCAAAATACTTCTTGGGAATTGAAATCTCTCGGAAACCGGGTTCCCTGGTTCTCTCCCAACGGAAGTATGCTCTTGATTTGTTGAAAGAGGCAGGATTGACGGGTGCTAAACCTGCCCGGTGTCCCATGTCTCCTGGAGAAGACAAGACATGGACAGACGAATCACCAACTCTATTGGATACTACGAGGTATCGGCGTCTTGTTGGCAAACTCATCTACCTTACGGTGACCAGATCAGACATCTCCTATGCAGTGGGAAAGGTCAGCCAGTTTATGCAGTCGCCTAGGGAATGTCATCTTCAATCCGCTCTAAGGATATTGGAGTATGTGAAGTCCGCACCTGGGAAAGGTCTTCTCTTTCAGAAAAATGGTCACCTAAGAGTCGAAGCGTACTCCGACGCTAGCTATGCGGACGACAAAGGGGATCGCAAGTCGACTTCCGGATTTTGCACGTTTGTTGGAGGAAACTTGGTTAGCTGGAAAAGCAAGAAGCAGTCAGTCGTCTCCAGGTCTAGTGCGGAAGCTGAATATCGTAGCATGGCATCAACCACGTGTGAGTTAAAATGGTTGCGGGCTCTCATGCTGGATCTAGGAGAGGTCTACAACTATCCTCTTCCCATGTTCTGCGACAACAAAGCGGCGATCTACATTTCTAAAAATCCGGTCTTCCATGAGTGAACAAAGCACATAGAGGTTGATTGTCACTTCATTTGAGAAGAAGTGTTAAAGAACCAGATTTGCACTCCGTTTGTTACTTCGGAGAAAGAGCTGGCAGATATATTCACAAAACCTGTGTCCGCCTCCTTCTTCCACATTTGCAGCAAGCTAGGCATGATTGACATCTATGCTCCAGCTTGAGGGGGAGTGTTGTTGTATTAACCCGGGCGGACAGGCGGCTAAGATTGGCGGGTTGGTAGCCGGGCGGTCTGCCCGGCTAATCTCTGTGTTGCTGTATAGGCCTTGGCGGACAGGCGGCTAAGTCTGGCGGTTTGGTAGCCGGGCGGTCTGCCGGTTATGCTCTGGGATCTCGGTGGTTGGCTACGTGTTCTCTTGTGGTGACTGGGCGGTTAGTGTCTACTAACCGCATGGTTAGGCGGTCTCCTGGGCGGTTTGGCGGTTAGCTTTGTAGATAATGTTGTTGTGTATTTAGTCCCACATTGGGTATTTGTATTCTCTCCCATCTCCTCCATTCTATATAAGGGAGGCTATACCTTTGTAATACTCACCTTTTTCTGATAATAAAATTTCAGTTATACCATTTCCGGCTTGTTTTAGTTCGTTTCTCACAGTGTATGACTTTTTGAAATGAAATGATCCATTTTCTGTTAATCCTCTTTGTTTTCGGTATGGCCTCCTACCATCTTTTAATAATGGGGCTCACAGACGCTGCTGCTTGGAGCTGGTGGGGGGAGATGAGGATTCGTAAATCTTCTTTTTTCAGCATTTCATAGGGCACGGCGGGAGTAGACGCCGCCCGTTTATTTTTCCGTCATCTTGCGGCGTTTGCTCCCGCACCGGCATGAAACGCCACCCCAAGCGAACCCCAAAGAGTCACTTGTTATATAGTCGCATCAACGGTTCCCGCGGTACAAATGAAATCTGCGTCTCTGTCGTCCTAAAGGGGCAGGGTGGATGCGCACTGCCCGACAGCAGCCCTGCCAAAAGCGTGGAACCTGCGTCTGGGCGGTTCAGTCTGCACGCGGCACGACCGGCACGAATCCACCCCGACAAAAGGGGCCTAAGTTTTTTTATTCCTAGGTTTCAACTATTCGCAGCTCTAAAAGGTCCCAAATGCACTAGTGGCAAACAAAATTGATATTCGCAAATCAATAAAAAAAACTATCTCAAAAACCAATAATTCCAACATTTCCATTTTAGCTTCTTTGAATTTTTGTCAACGTTGATTAATGTATCTCTGATATGTGTTTGGTGCGGCTCATTTGAGACTCTTGTAAATCGGTCTAGATTTGATCGTTTTAGTTCGGGAGTGGCCGAGCACGCAATCAGTCATAAAAAAATGTGAAGGCTAGCAAGAAGGGTTTTTTTAACGTGGAAAATCCCAGAAAAGAGTGAAAAACCACGTGCCGCCCAAACTTCTACTATCTGATTGGTGTTGTACAGAGCTTTTTCAGAATTCGAGGACGAGAGGCCGCTGCTCGCTGCAGCTTATGGGAAGAGAGAGAGAGAGAGAGAGTGAGAGAGAGAGATGCGTTCAGAGGGTGACAGGTCACTGCTCACGAAGCTGAGTATTTTTCTTTGCCGAGGTAGGAGTATCGTGCTCTAGAAACTAGGTGGTATTCTGCTTGCGCTCAGAAGTTGGAGCGGTGTGTTCTGTGCGTCTTTACGTGTGCGGATTCCCTCCAGCTATTCTATGTGGAGTCGTGAGCGGAAAGAGCTTGCAGTTCACTTGAGAATGCTGAGTGTTTGTGAGTGTTGCGCGTAGGTTTCTTGCTGTAGCGGAAGGCGTGTGCACAGAGCGAAACGTTCGCGGTTCGCGGGAGTGCATGAAGATGGATCAAGATCTTCGTGGAGCGAAGGAGATGCCTAATGGAGCTCTCGAGTGCTTAGGAGAAGCGGGAGGAGGAGAAGATGGACATGAGAAGACTCTGGGTCCTATTTATAGGCCTCAGGAGTGGTTACGCGGCTATCGGCAAACCGTAATCACCTTAGTTGTTATTCGCAGGCCGAAACTTTATATTTTATGGCAAATATTTTTATAATATTACTACGCTCCCACTCATATGGTTATTCACACCCCCATATATGATGGTTACGATGGTGGTTATGCAAGTGCTTACTCGCCCATCGGATGGTGGAGATCGTGTGGGGACAATCGGACGATGGGAGAAGGGTCAACCAGCGGTAAGGAACCCGTCCAGATGGCTGGCGAGGGGCGGATGTGGATGGCCGGCGAGGGTCGGACGGCTGAGCGGCATTCCTCGCAGACACAGAGTGCTGGTCGCGGCCCTCGCGGCTGTAGGCGGAGGGCTGGCCACGCCCCTCGCGGTCGCGCGTGGAGGGCCTGTGCGGCCCTAGCAGACAAACGCGACCCTCTCGACCGCTACGGTGCTTTGGTCGCGCAGCCACTTGCAGGGGCGGTCATGCGGGGCGCGCACGACAACAAGTAGGGGGTGGCCGCGTGCAGCAGCTAACAGGGGAGGCTACGTGGGGCGTGTGCAGCCGCTAGCAGGGGCAACCGTGCGGGGGGGGGGGCGCACACAGGGGTAGACCACTAGCAGGGGCGGTCGCACGGGGCGCGGGCCGCCGCTAGCAGGGCGGCCGCGCGGGCCTCACACGGGGCGCGGGAAGCCCTGCCCGAGGTGGGTGTGTCCTCTTGTGTTCAGGGGCGCATGCGCTGTCTTGAGCCCGCATAGCGGTGTGCGGAGGAGGCAGTCGTGGGCGAGCGGCCATGTGCCTATATGGCGTCGTGAGGTGGTGCTTTTGCTATCTGAAGTCCAGATTTCCCATGATATTAGGGGGACTGTAACACCCCTGCTCGTTCCAAGGAATATAACAGCGGGTCCGGCCGGGACCTTACATCATATTGAATGAACAAACGAAAGAGTTGCTCAATGAAAATCAACTCAAACTATACTAACCAACTACGCATAATAGAAACACACGCTAACGGTAGCAATAATAAAACTTGAACCGAAATGTTCACCACACTATAGGAATGATAAAATAATAGTATCAGTCTTCCTTTGGCATTAGGGTCTTACACACATCAAATGTTTTAGCTACTACTTGATTTCCAAACATTGGCACGTAAGCCGACAATACATGAGAAAACTATAACAAAACTTGGGCCTTTGAGGGCCAGCGCAGTATGGGCTCCTGCCCGCTACTTCCCACTCAGCTCGTCAGCAACGGTACCTGTACAAACCATAAAGTTGTGGCAAAAAAAGAAGGTAATGAGTAAGCTTTTGCTGACAACTATCCACGAACGCGCGATATAATGACCTCATCTCATACCTGGGGTAGTGGCATTCTTTCCCTACATATCAGTCAACAACAATAGAGTATGTAGGAATATGCCAGAAAGTGCAACGACAAACAAGCCAAGAACTAACGTTATACGCATAATCATCACAAACGTTGGGATGTACGTCCACTACTTCGTGCTCTCATGACACACTTTTGGTGTACTCCTTGAGTCCCACCCCCGTCCCTTGTCCCAGATACAGTCGGTCTAACCTTGAGCATTCTTCTAGTCCGACCTAAAGTTAAGGACTCACTCATATGCCAACGATGAAATCCAAGTACGTTAGGCACTCTAGTCGAACGACATAGTGCGGGTACAGTTCAGATCTTTCTCGTTGCACAATTTACCGTACCAATCAACGACAACGGCGCGGGTCAGCCTCCTATTTCCCGTACACGACATAACCAACGTTATGGTCCGAAGCTGGCACTCACGACCAACACAGCTGGGCACCCCAGGCTCAATAGCTCAACATGCCACCCACCTTGCCTCGTGGACACAAGCTTCGCAACCACAAAACAACTCACTGGGAGCTACCGTCGGAGGTAGCACTACCGTCGGGCGGTAGCTGACAGAACTTTGATTCTGTCCAATATTTCGAGTGTTTCCTGGAGTTCGCTCCTCTAGGACTCCCTGCAGCACTCTACAACACTCAAACCCCGAAAATGGCATATATTACGGAGTCTTCCCCGGCATGCAAACATCAATAAATCATCACCAATCCAGTCCAACTTGTCATGATGGGCTTCACACAGCAAACCTAGGTTGATTTCGAACTCTATATGATATTTATATCGGGGATGGACATAATCGACCCGGAGAAAGTCTAGATGTACGCTACTTAGCGAAAAGGGCACTTTCATATGCGTATATAGAAACAAAAGAGGGCATGCATGTCCTAACGAGAGGAGGAAGATCGTTACCCTTGAAGTCCTCTTTGGCACCATAGAACAGAAATCCAAACTGATGGAAAGAACCGCTATGGGCGGCTCTCTGTAGATCTAGACTCAGCTCACGATTTGGGGCTCCGAAGCTCCGGCAACAGCGAGATCTCTCCTTCTCCTTCTTCCTTTGCTCTCCCCTCTCTCTAACTCTTTAGAAAGAGAAAACTTAGGTTAGAATAAGGAAGAATTCCTTATCCCACAGACTTAAACCAATAGAATTCCCTTCCCACCATCAGATCTTATTATAAATTGACAAACGGACATGATTCAAATGGAATTTTTGTACAGAATGCTACCGCCGCGCAGTAACAAGCTACCGTCGCGCGGTACCTCGGATGCTGGCTTGTTCGGCAATCCTGACGTTCAAACTCTCCATGCATATATCGACACGTGGCTACGTCGTAACTGTCATGCTACCGCACCGCGGTATCATACTACCGCCGAGCGGTAGGTTATTCGATGCGTCGTAAAGCCACCTAAATTGAAAGGTCCACTACCGCCATGCGGAATCGCTACCGTCGAGCGGTAGCTTACAGATAGCCATACCGATTAAATCGTCTATGCTACCGACGTCTCTAACACTACCGTTGGACGGCAGCCTCCAGAAAGCTATCTCTATATAAAATTTCTTGGGCATTACAGATACTCTATTAGTACTAATTCTCCATCCCTCTTCTTGAGTTCTTCGAGTGCATGTGATCCTCCCGGGCATGGCTAATTAAGGTGCTGATGCATCTCCGAAACTGGCATATTTCTTTGCTTCTGTGCAAGTCATGGCGCAGTCGATCAACATGTTTTAAAATCAGGAGGGGAAGTTCAGTGATTGGTATCTCTTGGGAAGATTTCAACATGGAATTTTTTTTCACTTCGGAGCCCTAAAAGCAATAGAATCCATGAAATCTCACGAAATAGAAATCCATATTATTTTCGGCCTCCGCTTGAGGGGACTTATTTTCATCGGTGAAGCAGTTACGACCGCATGAAGCAAACTTTAATTAAGGTATGATTCATGCGATTGTAACCGCTTGACTGGTGAAAATAAGTCCCCCCAAACAAAGCCTAGGTGAACGGCTCCTCTTCGGCTTGGGAATGGACGGGGATCTAAATTCTTGCATTTTAAGCAAATCTAAGATTCTATCTCCTCCGGAAACACCACCAAAAAATGCATAAACTTTATTGAAATCGGTGCAGAAGTACGCTCACCTCCACGTTCATGTGATCTCCGCACGGGCCATACATGTCATGCTTGGGCCATGCATGCCTCGCCTGTCACTCACCCCCACGATGTCGGCCTTGACCGTCGCCCACCTCCACGTTGTCATCCTCTCCGCGCTCATTACATATCGCCTCCTAACGCTCGTCACTGCCTCCACCACCATGGGGATGCAGATAGTAAAATCCCTCAACCATGAGGGTGGGCATAGCAAAATCATTCATTATTGGGTGTGGATAGTCAAATCCCCAATTACGGGGTGTGCATAGTCAAATCCCCCATTATTGGGGTGTGCACAGTAAATCCCCCATTATTGGGATGTGCATAGTAAAATCCCCCATCATGGCGATACGCATAGTAAAATCCTTCATCATGGGGTGCGCATAGTAAAATACCTCATCATGTTGGTGTGCGTAGTAAAGTCTATTATTATGGGTGTTCGGATAATTGCACCCCATAGAGGAATCGTTACCAAAATGTCACTCTCAAAAACTATAAAATGGGCCTCAAACCCTCATTTGAGAGAGATGTGGCCTTTGACGCCTGAGAGAGCTCCAGAGTCTTCGTTCGAATATCTCCCCGAGTTCTCCTTCGGCGCTGGAAGATCACTTCGAAGATCTCATTCAGCGCTAGAAATTCTTTCAAAGATCTCTTTCGGCGCTCGAAAATCTCTTTCAGAGTTTGAAGATCCATTGAAGATTACTTGAAGATCTCTTGCATAGTTCGAAAATCTTTTGAAGTTTACTTGGAGATTGGAATATAATCCTATGGGTAGATAATCACCTAGAGGGGGTGAATAGGTGTCTTTTAAAATACTTTGTCAATTCTTTATTACTGTTAAGCAGATATTATGTTCAGCAGATAATATACTTTAGAAATAAGCTTCACAGTAACTCAGCACAATTGAACCACAGAACACAGCACATGCAAATCTCAGAACACAACACACAAAGAATTTATAGTGGTTCTCTTATCTAGGGTACATCTACTTTCCCTCTTCTTCCTCACTAGCAATGTGCTAGATAAGGTTATAGCTCCTACTCTTCAACTCAGAACCAAAGATCTTACAGTCTCAATTTCAGTTAAGAAACCTACACTCAGACCAACAGGTCCTACCTCAAAAATTCACCCAATCTCCTACCTCAGGTCCCTCAAGAACCCTACCCTAGTCTTTATAACACAGGTTTATACCTCAGTGATCCCACTCAAATCACCTACCTTAGGTCCCTCAAGAACCCCACCTCATCCTTTATAAATTAGGCTTACAAGTCAGAGATAAACTCTCCTACCCACTCAGATCTCAGGGAGATCTTACAAAATTAAGAGGTAAAAATATTCAAAAAATAACTCTGTAATCTGACTTATATGAATGAATTCAGATTCTTCAATTCAACTGCAAAGAAACAAATCTTGATGAATAATCTGGCTGAAGAGATTCTTCTCTGTATCTGCAATCTTCTTGATAATTAGCTTGATTTTCTTGAAGAATTTGTAGAACAGATCCACTTGAATCTTCTGATCACTTGATGAAAAGATCTGAAGAACTTATTGAAGACTTTCATCTTCCTTCTCCTTCTCGGGATTATCGCCCTCCTCTGACTTAGAAAAATCTTGATGAGAGAATGGAATTATTTGTCTGATTGTTACTTTATTTGTAGATAACCCCTCTATTTATAGCCTTCGTGGATTGCTGGTTTCTAATTGATGACATCAGCATGTGACATCATACTTTAAATTCTCCTTTAAATTGTTTCTGTTGAGATACCACGTTACTGTAGCTGATATAACAGTTCTGACTTGTCCTGAAACTTCTGTGTTGACTTTGCACATCTTCAGAAACATAAGTGTTGAGATGTCCAAAGTGTCTCGACACTTGTTCTTAGAAGGTGTTGAGACATCTTGGCACTCTCGACACAATTTTACTTAGAAAAATTTCCATCTGAACTTGAAAGTGTCGAGACAGTTAACTTGTCTCGACACAACTGTCATCTATTTTGACATCTGTAAATCTAAACTGTGTCGGGATAGTTGAATTGCCTCGACACAATTGTCTGCTGGTGTCGACACATTTATTTATTCACTGTGTCGAGACAGTTGAATTGTCTCGACACTCCAGTCTGCTAGTGTCGACACTTGTATACTAGCTTTATTTCTTCACTGTGTCGAGACGGCTGAATTGTCTTGACACTCCAGTTTGTTGGTGTCGACACTTGTATACTAGCTTTATTTCTTCACTGTGTCGAGATAGTTGAATTGTCTCGACATTCAAGTCTATTGGTGTCGACACTTGTATACTAGCTTTATTTCTTCATTGTTTCGAGACAGTTGATTTGTCTCGACACTATTTTACTTAGTATAATTTTCAGTTTTCTTTGTTTAAGACAGTTGACTTGTCTCGACACCGCTGACTTAACCTTCAAAGTGTTGAGTTAGCTGACTTGTCCCGACACTACTGACTTAGTCTTCAAAGTATCGAGATAACAAACTTGTCTCGACACAACTTCTGCAAAGGTGTCGACATAGTTGAAGTGTGTCAACACTTTTGTACTCAACCAATTTTCTGCAAAGGTGTCGACATAGTTGAAGTGTGTCAACACTTTTGTACTCGACGCTTTTGTACTTAGCCAATTTTCTGCACTTTATAGTCAGCTTCATAGAGTCCACCTGTCAGTGTAACTTGGACTACCTGTCAAATCAATATGACATAGGCAACCTGCAAGCATGAACTGAAATATGCATCAAATACATATTTGTGTATATCATTGAGTTGAAAAGGCTTCTTCAAATCAAGTACATTATGTGCAATGTACCTAACAATCTCCCCCTATTTGGAGAAGTCATAACCCCAATTCAATGATATACACCTCAATACCAAAATATATTAATTATGATGTATAAGAAAAATGATGAACAAAGTATAAAGGAACACAACAATAATAACACAAATATCACCAGGTGCAACCAAAATTTTAATTTAAATTCTTTCAAAGATTACATCTTTCAGTTTTGTTACAATGCTCTCAAAGCCAAATTACATAGTTTTTTAGAAAAGAAAATGATAAACTAAGAATCCTCTGGCTCCTTGATGATAATGCCTTTTCCCGACCGTATCTTATCTTTTACTTCAAACACTTTGTCATCAGCCATTTTCTCCTTTCCCTTGGCATCCTTAGCTTTAGAAATTTCTTCTTGCTGGAGCCTCTGCCTCTCAAAATAGTGATAGGGCTTTGGAAAATATTTGTTGGGTTCAATAAAGTTAGCTGGGATCTTCCCTGCCTTCAGATCTTTTCAAAATTTGTAGAGGATCTCCTACTACTTTGTGTGTTTGGCTCACTCTTGCTCTGAATAACATTTTCCCCTTTCAACTGCATTGGTATTGACTGCTTTCCATGCAGTGAGAATAATGGATCTATAAGTTGGACTCCATTGCTCAAAATCAGGCTTTGCTTCAGCCTGTTCCCTGAATCTTTTCTTTGATAGTTGAGCTTCTTTTTCCTTCAATAATGCAGAAGCAGTCATCTCCACCTCTTCATATACTATATTCTGAATTTGTGGTGGAGGACTGTACATTGACTGGACAGTAGTTTGAATAGCCTCAAAAGGAGTTGGTGTACAACCGGAATCAACAGTTTGGTCTCCATCATACCATATTGGAGGATAGCCTAGAGTGTCTCTGATGCTATTTGAGATCCAAGTAGCATGCTTAGAGCTGACCTTTATCATTACTCTCTCCCTCTTTATGAATTCTCTTTCAACATAGTCATTCTAGTGAAATATTACTTGACCATCTAGATAATTGATTCTTGAGGATACAAAATTCTTGACCTTGAGCAGATGTTCATCCAATTCTTTGTGAGAATCCTTCACTTTATTAAGCAAAGAGACTGAGTGAGTAGATAGCTGAGTTTCAAAATTTTTGGAGGTTGAGTTTATCTTGGTCTCAAGAGCAGGAGTTTGCTCAGCTATTTTTAACAATGTAGCATCATGAATTATTGTCATGTTCTCATTCATTCTATTCTGATTTTCAAGGACATAACCTTGTTTAACAGCTATTTCATCTTTAATTTGATTTGACTCCACTTGCTGTTTAGCAATGTATATTACAGCATTTGCTCCTCTCTGAAAGTAATCAGTCATATATTTCTTCAAAAGATTTACCTCAAATCTAATTGACTTGATTTCTTGGGACAGCTGAAACTGCAACTCCTTATGCTTTTATCCACATACTTCTCAAGTTGAGTTCTTTATTGATCTAACATAATTTGCAGTTGAACTATAATGGAACTTAAATCCACAGAAGCAACAGGTATTGTTCTAGACTGAATGATCTTCTTATAGATTTTACTCCTCTTTTTGAGTTCAGTTATTTTCCTTTTCTTTAGTTGAGAGGCTTCTTCCTCCTCAGATTATGAAGAACTAACCGCCTCAATAGATGTAAGCTCTTTAATTGTTTCAGTAGTTGGGGACTGAACTGTAAAGTCCCCCTCAACCATTACAACTTCTTCACTAATGTTGGTGTTATCCAAGTTTACCTCATCCTACTATGCTATAACATCAAAAATAGTGTCCTCTGGAAGTTCAGTCATCTCTTCCTGGATATTTATTTCTATATTCAGAAGGACTTCCTCTTCAGTTTCCTTGGAGATTGTATCCTCAATATCTCTATCAGACATTTCTTGGTTAGGAACCTCTGCTTGCTTCAAGGTTGTGTCTAACTCTTATACTACTTCTATTATAATAGTGTTACATATCTATTTCTAGTAGTACATTGAGATTCTCCCCCTCAATTTGATCCTTCTCTTGTACATTCTCCCCCTGCACCTGATCACCAGTTCCAGGTGAGGGCCTTGGAGAATTCTCAGCTATTGTATCATCCTGTTTTTCAGAACTTGAACTTTCTTGTTCTTCAAATTCAGTGGAAGAATCTTCTTCTACAACTATAACCTTCTTCTTTTTATCTTTCTTCTTCTCAACTACAGGTGGTTCTTTGGATGGTACTCTATCCCACCTAGCTAATATTCTCATATCCATTCTCCTTATGTGATTGATCTTGGTTCCAATCTTGAGGTTGAAGCTGTCTGGAATGGCATGACCTAAGTATAGACTGATAATTCTGCCCATGTTGGGCTTCTGGATACTTTTAACAATTTTGTCAAAGACCACTCTACTCTAGTTAGTCTTGATTTTGAAAATTACTCTTGTCATATGCTCAAACATCTGAGCAGATTGAAAGAGAGGGGATAAGATACTTATTACTCTAGAAAGGGGGGGGGGGTGAATAAAGTATTAAAAAATTAAGAGACTCTAAACACTTCTCTTGAGCAAATTGCGGAATTGAAATATAAAAGCTTTAAACCTAAAGCCTATCAGAGTGTCGTGAAAAGAAACAAGCTAACTGATATTTCAGTTGAGCTTTATACCTAACACAGCAACTAGCAACCTAGTTATATCTATCACAGCCACAGATCAATGATTAAAGTAAACAACCAGACAACACAAGAACTTTATAGTAGTTCCCCAATTGGGTACATCCACTCTTCTACCACCCTGGTAGGAATTCACTACAGGTTTTTGATCAGGTGCCCTGCCACCACAAGATCTGCTTCAGGTAGATCTAGAAACCCTTCAGGCTTTTGATCAGGTGCCTAAGAACCAAACACACAGGTTTTTGATCAGGTGCCCTGCCACCACAAGATCTGCTTCAGGTAGATCTAGAAACCCTTCAGGCTTTTGATCAGGTGCCTAAGAACCAAACACACGGGTTTTTGATCAGGTGCCCTGCCACCAAAGGTTCACTTTTGAAGGGAGTAATAACCCTTTTACAGGAGGTTAAGGGAAAGAATGAAGGTGTCTTCTCCGTGTTCAGAGAAGCTAGTGGATTGCTCTGAGAAAATCAAAGCTCCCCCTGGCTTAGAGAATATCCAGGAAGAAGCTTTGATTCAGTGTGTAGGAACTCCAGATTGCTTTGAAGCCTTTTTTGATGCAGCTTTGAAGAAGATTCAAGATGTTGATGGTTGTTCTTCTTCAGCAGCTTTGCAATATGGGAGGAGAGTTCTTCTTGAAAGCTTGAGCATTGAGTGTTGATTTTCCTGAAGACAGGATGAACTCAGGAAGCAGCAGAAGAACAAATTCTTTTCTTGAGAGCTCTTGTTCTCTCACAGTTGTTGCTTCTCTTTTATTTTTGTTTCTGTCTTTTTGTCTTCAGCCAACTGCCTTGATAATATAGAAACTTCTCTTCTTTGAATATTACCTCGAGCCCTGCACTAAAAGATGTTTTCAAATAATACAATAAAACAAATAAATAAACTGCGCCAGAAATCTTCTCTATCATTCCCAAAAAGGAATTAAGGATATTAAAATATCCTATCAAATAGACTTTTTAAATTGGAACAGGAAGCAAGGCATAACGGCTATATTACAGCTGTTAAAAAGACATGATTTCCTCTAATAAAACAAACAACTTTATTATGTCAAAATCTTTCAATAAATGCACAAGGGATATTGCAAATAAGCAAAGAAATCGAGGCATTAAATTAAGCAGAATATCTGAATAGCATATGTCTTAGACATGAGGAAATAAGTCAATAATTCAAATTAAAAGAATACAGATAATAGCAGACAGAAAGCGTCAACCAGAGAACGAAGATCGTCGATCTGAACAAGCAGATCGTCGACCTGAAGAAAAACTATCTCCACAGAAAACGTCGACTAGGGCAATACGATCGTCGATCTGAGCAAGCAGATCGTCGATCTCACTTCAGTGTTCATATGACTCTGAGATCGTCGATCATCAATCGAAGATCGTCGAGTGAAGTTCGACTATCGTCGAACACAAAACTACTAAACCAAATTCCTCATATCAAACCTTTCTAAACTAGCTTAGCCTGAGGGTAGACTATCAATTAGTCTAACCATTGACCATAGATAAATCTTGGGTCAATATAGCCTAAAAGAGATGACATAGCCCAAATCAAAATTAGGGATCCAACAATCTCCCCCTATTTGGGTGATGTCACTCAAACAGAATAAATCTAATATAAGCATATAAAAGAAATAATCAGCAACAAATAAATCATCAAACAGATTTAAATGAAATAGATAAGCAACACATAAGTCACAATTGTTTATCAGAATCTGAAGGAGGAGTAAGAGTAGCAGGAGAGAAAGTAATTTTTCTGCTGGGATCATATGTATTCTTCTTTGATAACTTCAGGTCCTGCTCTCCAATGATCTTTATTTCTCCAGCTTTTGGCAAAACGGCTTCAGGATGTTTTTCCTTATATTTTGAAGCATGAAACACTTCTGAACTGACTTGAAATTTGTCCAATTCTTTCTTTCTATATTTTGACATAGTGGAAAGTCCTGTAATGTCTTTTCCTTCTGCTTTAGCTTTCTTGATCTGAGCTGCTCCCACCAATTCTAGTAGTCTGGCCATTTTAAAGTTGGGGTCAAGCTCTTGACTTTCATAAGTATCATCATCAGCTTGATCCAATGGGTTTACAGCTTTAAACTTTACTGATTGACTCAGATATCTCTTAGTTTGTTCTTTTGGCTCTTGAATTATGAGACTAGATGGAGGGGCAAATGCAGCATACTTTTTGCTTGTTCTGTCAGAATATACAATTCTCTTTCCTTTAGCATCTACTGGTTTAACTTTAGTTGGTATTTCCTTTGGAGGTGAGACTGTTCTTCCAGGAGGAGATCTAGGGGTTTGAGGAGGAGAGAAAGTTGGTTGCTGATACACAACTTCTTTAACTTGCTCTCTCTGATTTCTTGGTTGTCTAGATTGCCTCTGATAATCTGAACTACTTGAGGGAGGCTTCCTTTGCTGGACTGATCTGTCAAGAGGAGCAGAATATCTTGGGGCAATGTTCCCTGGTGCACCAGCAGGAGGAGGAGGAGGACCTCTCTGGAACCCTTTGGGAGGAGGAGAGTTCTTCCTGCTCTTCTTCCTTGCTTTCTGGGAATTCTTAGAGAGCCACATCCATGGCTCAAAACCTTTTGATTTAGGATCAACTCCTTTCAAGATGTAGTAAGGAATGCCATGATCTGGATTGGGAGGAGGTGCAGCAACAACCTTCCTTTTCTTTGCAGCAATCTTTTTCTTTTTCTTATTCCCTTCAGAATCATCAGAATCCTCATCCTCATCTTCAGAATGAGAGGACTGAGGTTTGTCATACAGATCATCAATTTCTTTGAACAAAGCTTTTTCTTTTTCTTATTTAGCCTTCTCAATGGCTTTTTCTCTTTCTTCTTCTAGAATGTCTTGGGCAATGAGATCATCCAAGTCTGGTCCTGGGGTATCATCCCAGACAGTGGAGGACTCAGGTGTGACAGCAGCTGTACTTACTGAAATACTCTCTGGCAGATGTTCAACTGACCTAACAGCTTCAAAATCTTTCTTAATAACAACCTCTGAAGATTTAACTGAAGTCCACTTATATTCTAAGAAGGATGTAATGATTTCTTCTAGGTATCTGGCAATGATGGGGGTAGAAAGTTTTTCAAGACAAACTCTAAAAGCAAGAGCTGCTTCAGTTATAGTCTCAGAAATAATAACTCTATCCAAAAACTGAAGGCACACTGGTCTCTTATAGCACACAATGGCCTGAAGGGGATCAAAAGAGCAAGGGGAGGACTGAGATATGTACAGATTTCCACAAGATGAGAGTGAAGGTTCATCATCTGAAACTATAAAACCATCTATATCTATAACTGGAGCATCTACATTTACAACTGTCTCTTATACAAAATCTGGAATATATACATCTGGCACTGCATCTGAATATGTTTCTAACTCCAATGCTGCTGGAGAATTCTCTACTGGATCAACAGGAGAGCCCAAGCAGAGCCTGAAGCATCTTCATTGAACATCTCCCCCTGCCTAGGTTCAGTGGGAACTAAACCCAGGCCCCCAGATGAAGAAGGGACTGTGAGGGCAGAGATAGATGCAGCAAGGGTTGAGATAGAGGTGACAAGGGGTGCAATGGCTTACTCTATCATTGTTTTGATAGAGGGGGTGATGAGTTCCATGATTTTGGCAATGAATTCTGGTGTTATTTGAAAGGATGGAGGAATGGTGGATGAAGAAACATCAGTATTGATGTTCTGTTGAACTGGGATTTCATCAAGTGGGGAATTGTGATGAGATGGGAGATTATCAGTGGGTGAATGATGATGGGGAGAGGGAGTCAGTAGATTAAACATGGAATCTAGGCTGAAGTTATGTAACTCAGCTAGGTTAGCTGGTGGTGGAGAAGCAGGTAGAGATGGATGGTTTACAGGAGAGGCAGGAATGTTGATGGAGGTGGATGGCAAGGAGGGTACACCAGGATGTTCTTCACTGGGGTGGAGAGTGGCTTCAGAAGCCCTTGTGCTCTCAGATGGTATTGGAGCAGACTTTGCCTTTGAGGGTTTCTGAATGACCCTCTTCCATTTAGCAAATAGAGAGGAATCAATCCTTTTGCTGCCATTTATGGCTGTAGGGGCAGAGCTCAACAGCTAGGAAGCTTTCTTGGATAGAAAGATCCCTATTAAACTACCTTGAGTAACCTCTTTCTTATTGTTCTTCTTCCTGATTAATTCAAACAACAAACCAGACCAATCGATTGCTTTCTTATTCACAATGGCGGACATTAAGGCAAACTGTTGCCGGTTAATGTTGTCATGAGCAGAGTGCTTCCCGAGCAGTACTTTTCCAACTAAATCAGCCAAGAACTTAAAACCAACTGATAGGTTTACCTTTAACAACTTAGATGGTATGCCTTCTGCATGCCCCATCTCTATCAGCATTCTTCCATACTCAGAGCTATCTTGTTCATATTCATCTATTCCATTCTGTAACTCAAAAATTTCAGTAAGAATATCGGGGGTGAGAGTTACCTCAACACCGTTGATAGTTCCAGTCATCACTTTGTCATCAGAAGCAGAGGTATAGGCCCATTCCTTTATCTCTAATAAGTTGAGTTTGATCTTAGTAGACATCAGCTTCTTGAGTCCTTGATCAGTGCATAGCTGCAGCATTTCCTGGAAAACAGGTTCGCTGTCGTTGAAGGAGTCGAAGTCAACAGAAAAGCCAGCATCAAACTTCATCACAGACAAAGTTGCTGAAGAAATCGCCATGGATTTGATGAGAGAGATCGCAAGAAGAGAGGGAGAAAGCGCGGGACGAAAGCTCGAAATAGTTCTGGAAGCAGAATATGAAATGGCGAGCTCCGTCGACGATCTTCAGACCTAAATAGACGATCGTTTAAAAATAAACAAAAGTCATCGATCTCTGAATGAAGATCAAGAGAATCGGTCGTCGATCGTCGGTCGACGATCGATTTATAAAGCAGAGTCGTCGATCGTCGATCGACGATTTCTGTCTCTAAAGGCAAAGAGTTGTCATAGACCAAGGGTCGACGATATAGCTCAACCTGTTCGACGATCTTCGAACACCGTTCAACGATCTCAGAACAGATTTCAACATAGCAGATTTTTCACTTAGTCTGATCCATTCATCATGCCTAGTTGATTCAAAAAGAATAGATGTTTCTGTTCATCTAAAGGCTTTGTGAAAATATCACTTCTCTGAAGATCTGTGGGTATAAACTCAAGATTTATTTTATTCTTGTCAACACAGTCTCTAAGAAAATGGTGTCTAATGTCAATGTGCTTAGTCCTAGAATGGTGCACAGGATTTTGTGCTATAGAAATAGCACTGGTACTGTCACACATGATTTTGGTGTTTCTGTGTGTGTACCCATAATCCAGGAGTTTATTTTGAATCCACAGAATCTGTGAATAGCAACTAGCAGCTGCTATATATTCAGCCTCTGCAGTTGAAGTTGAAACAGAAGTCCGCTTTTTTGCAAAATCATGAGACTAATATCTCACCTAGGAACTGACAAGTCCCTGAGGTGCTCTTCCTGTCAACTCTACAGCCAGCATAGTCAGCATCTGAGTATCCAATCAACTCCAATTCTGATTCAGCTGGGTACTAAAGTCCTAAATTTAGGCATCCCTTCAAGTATCTTAAGATTCTCTTTAGAAGAGTTAAATGAGATTCCTTGGGGTTGACCTGAAATCTAGCACAGAGGCATGTGGCAAACATTATATCAGGTCTACTTGCAGTTAGATATAATAGGGAACTGAAAGTCACATTAGTGTCAACTATCTTCACCTAGGGGGGGGGGATAGGTGATGTGCAGTCTTTTTGCGGAATTAAAATTTTACCTGCACAATAAAAGAAAACAAACAAAGCACAGAAAGACACAAACAGTTATAGTGGTTCCCCGATTTGGGTACGTCCACTTTCCCCCTTCGACCTATCTCCCAACAAGGGACGACTCGGTCACTTCACCAACAGGATTGAAATCCAATCCTCACACTAATGGAAGGAACCCTTCCACCCGAAGGAGTCACCACTCCTCCACCACGGGTTGCACATAACCCTTACAATGAGGAACCAACGTTCCTTTACAACAAAAGTAAAAATGGAATGTATAAAATACAAACTACTTTTGGAGTGCTAGGTGTCCCTCTTCGTTCGATGATGCGTTCTTGAAGAAGACGAAGAGTCCACGACCTTAGCTCTCACTTGGAAAGGATCTCCTCGAGATCGGCGGCGGCAAAGATTGCGGCGGCGATTCTTTCAAGATCGGCAGTGACACAAATTTCGGCAGCGATTCTTTCGAGATCCAACCTTCGTAGCAAAGCTAGCAAGGTCTACCAACGGTCTTACTTAGATCGATCGTCTCAATCGATTCGGAAGGGGAAGGTATTCCCGTTCAAAAAATCAAGAGACAAAGGATCTCAAGATAAACACGTGAGACGCGTTGCTTGGCTAAGCTTCTTTCGCCGGGAGATCAAGAAGAATCCATGATCGGCGGCGGCGACAACTTGATGCGCGGAGACGGAGGCGGAAGAGAATACGCGATCCGCTAGGTCAAATCCGGCGGCCCTTTCTTTTCGTATGGATGGATTGTCTTTACTGTTCAAAATACATGAATATATATACTGTAGGTCATCCTTTATGACCGTTGTGGGCCCCACCAAAAGTAGCCCTAAATCCGGTTCAAAACAGCGCCTGTACATTTGGTACGGTCCAGCGCACCAACGAAAATCGCCTAAGGCAAATTCGGCGGGAATCATTGGTGATTCTCGACGATTCGTCGAGAATCACTAATGATTCCCATCGAATTCTACTTAGAAGATTTCTAGCTGAAAAAGCATGCCATCCAAAGAGAATCGGCGAGAATCACAATTCATTCTCGACGAATCGGCGAGAATGCAAGGTCATTCTCGACGATTCGGCGAGAATCACTTAGTGATTCTTGCCGATTCTGCCTTGGCAGAATTCTAGACGGTGCTGAGACAGCTGGAAGCATTCGGCGAGAATCGGCTAGTGATTCTCGACGATTCGGCGAGAATCACTTAGTGATTCTCCTCGAATCTTACTTAGACGAATTTTCGTCTATCTTCCCGTGAGCTGGTCTTTGACCCATTCTTGCTCCTTGCCTGCTCTTGATCTATCACTGTCCTGTACTTGAAAGTAAGTACACTCCAATAGAGAGAGTACACGTAAGCCAACACACTGATCTGCTCAACGAGGGATTACGTTGCGCAGACCCGTGTATATTGACCTACTGCACCCTGACATTGGTGTGTACTTAGCTTGGAGTAACTGCAAGCACAGCTTGAATACAAATGATCAAATACATTGTCAATTCACCTTAGCTGGTTCAGGGGCTTCTTCAAATCAGGTATATTGAGGATACAATACCCAACAATCTCCCTCTATTTGAAAAAGCCTAAACCCTACAAGCTAAGGTGAATTTAACGGATGGAAGAAAAACACAAACTGAATAATCAGTTGAGAATGAATTATGAATTTTCAAACCATTATCTTTAGAGCATTTGGAGAATACTTAGCCTGAGCACCTTAGCACCTTAACCGAGAGGAGCCTGAGCACCTTAACACCTTAACCGAGAGGGTAATCTCCCCCTTTTCCGCTTCTACAAATCTGGGATGTTTGCACTTGTCACAGTGCTCCCCCTCAGTTCTTGCATCTGTGCTTACTCTTGAGTTCCTTGCGGATGCTCCCCCTTGATCCAAGAGCCTTGAGCCGCACAGTCTTTATTCTTCATAGTTCAGCATGCCGAGTTCAGTTTTGAAGAGACTGAACTTGGCCTCGTCTAGGGGCTTTGTGAAGATATCTGTACCCTGCTTATCCGTGGGGACATAGCAGAGAGATATGTCTTTGTTTTCCACATGCTCCCGAATGAAGTGATAGCGCACTTCAATATGCTTCGTTCTGCTGTGCGATACAGGATTGTTCGCAATTGCTATTGCGCTCGAGGAGTCGCAATACATCGGAACTTCACTGAACTTCAGGTCATAATCTTTGAGCTGATTTCTGATCCATAGAAGTTGTGCGCAACAGTTGCCTGCTGAGATGTACTCAGATTCAGCTGTGGAGGTTGCGACACAATTCTGCTTCTTACTGTTCCATGAAATAAGCCTTCTTCCGAGGAATTGACACGTCCCGGAAGTGCTTTTCCTGTCATCCCTGCTTCCTGCAAAGTCAGCATCTGAAAAGACTATCAGCTCGACATCATTGTTTCTTGGGTATCACAAGCCAAGATTTGGTGTACCTTAAAGGTATCTAAGAATCCGCTTTGCAGTAACATAATGAGATTCCTTAGTGTTCACCTGATATCTGGCACAAACGCATGTAGAAAACATAATATCCGGTCTACTAGCAATAAGATAGAGTAGGGATCCAATTATGCTTCTGTACTTGGTTTCATCAAAAGGTTTCCCTTTCTCATCCTTGTCCAGAGACACAGTGGATTCCATTGGAGTCCTCATAGAGGTTGCACTCTCCATTCCGAATTTCTTGAGGAGTTCATTTGTGAACTTTGTCTAAGAGATGAAAATCCCATCCTCAGACTGTTTCACATGAAGTCCCAAGAAATACTTCAGCTCTCCCATACTACTCATTTCAAACTTCCCTTGCATAAGTTTGGAAAACTTCTTGCAAAGGTTGTTATCCGTTGACCCGAATATTATGTCATCGACATAGATTTGCACCAGCAAAATTATGTCTTTGACTTCCCTAAGAAACAATGTCTTATCTATTTTTTCCTCTAGAGAACTTGTTCTCAAGAAGAAAGCTAGACAGAGTCTCATACCAAGCTCGAGGAGCTTGTTTTAAGCCATATAAAGCTTTATTAAGAAAATATACATGATTGGGATACGTCGGATTAACAAAACCTGGGGGTTATGCGACATATACTTCCTCTTTCAAGTTGCCATTTAAGAATGTCGATTTCACGTCCATCTGATAGACAGAGAATCCTTTGTGCGAAGCATATGCCAGGAACAATCTGATCGCCTCGAGCCTTGCCACTGGTGCAAAGGTCTGGTCGAAGTCAATCCCCTCCTCCTGTCTGTAACCTTGAGCCACCAGCCTGGCCTTGTTCTTTATGATGACACCGTGTTTATCCAGTTTGTTTCTGAAGATCCACTTGGTGCCGATCACATTCTGCCCCTTTGGTCTGGGAACCAGCGTCCAGACGTTGCATCGTTCAAATTGATACAGTTCATCTTGTATGGCCAAGATCCAAGATGCATCCTTGTTCGTTTCGTCGAACTTCTTTGGCTCAACCTGTGACAGAAAGCTAAGATGCAAAATCTCGTTAATTGTACCTCGGCGAGTTCTGACACCGTCACGGGGATCTCCGATTATTTGATTTCTGGGATGATCCCTCACGTGATGAAGCTATAACAGTCTGACATTTGGAGCTCTAACATTTTTTGGGGCTCCTTCCTCTTTAGGGAGGATAACTCCATTCTGACTGTCATCATCTCCGGTAGGCATTGTCATGGAGACTTTGATGTACTTGGGAGTTGCATCTTTAGCGGTCTTATCGAGACTAAGCTGTTCAATTCTTGTACCTGCATCTTCAAGAAGACCACTGGAAGAATTGCTGTTAAGCAGGCTTCCTTCATCAAATACAACATTTATGGATTCCTCTATCACTAGGGTTTTCTTATTGAAAACCCTATATGCCCGGCTATGGCTACTATAGCCCATAAATATGCCTTCAAAGCATTTTTCACCAAACTTAGTATGCGGGTACTTCCCGTTATTTAGTACATAACATCTGCAGCCAAAGATCCTAAAATTGGACAGGGTTGGTTTCTTGCCTTTCAGTAGCTCATAAGGTGTCTTACGATGGCTCTTGTTGATCAAGGCCCAATTTTATACATGACAAGCTGTGTTGACAGCCTCTGCCCAGAAGTATTCTGGGAGAGAAGCGTTATTCAACATTGTCGTGCAAGCTTCAATGAGTGTTCTATTTCTCCTCTCCGCAACTCCATTCTGCTGAGGAGTGCGCGGGGAGGAAAACTCATGAAAGATACCAAGTTCATCACAGAACTCTGTCATAGCACCAGACTCGAACTCTGTTCCATGGTCACTTCTGATTTTGACCACCGAGCAGTTAAGTTCGTTCTGAATCATCTTGACAAAACTAGTGAAGATGTAAAACGTATCAGACTTGCGTTTTAAGAAGAACACCCAAGTAAACCGAGAGTGATCGTCAACAATCACTAGCGTATAAGACTTGTCTCCCAAGCTATGAACTTGCATTGGACCAAACAAGTCCATATGCATAAGATAAAGACATCTGGAGGAGTCTTTGTCTGCAATGCCCTTAAAGGTAGCCCGAGTCTGTTTGCCCTTCTGGCATGCAGGACAGGGGCTATCTTTGATGCACTTAATGATGGGAGCATCCCTTACTTAGTTTTTAGAAAACAACATACTAATTGTCTTGAAATTAATATGTGTCAATATCTTGTGCCATTGTTCACAAAGAGATGCACTGCCTGTTGCTACTAGGCACACGGGGGTAGATGAATCTAAACTAAGAAAATCTAAACAGAAGATGTTTCTGCTCCTAATGCCTGTTAATACCGTCTCCGAAGAGGCACACAATATTATCAGACATTTATCCTTGCAGAACTTAACGTCATAACCTTTATCACACAACTGACTTACACTGATCAGGTTATGATTTAACCCTTCAACATAAGCCATATCGGTGATAGAGAATATACCGTTGGAAATCATACCGTAACCTCTGGTGACTCCTCGATCTGATCCTCCAAAGATGACTTTGGGTACATTTTCGACTGGAGAGTAATCATGCAGCAGGCTTCTTGTCCCAGTCATATGCCGGGAGAATCCACTGTCCAAGTACCATATAGGAGTTTTGGTGGCCTTTGGACATACCTGCAAAACAGAATCAGTTTCCCTTAGGAACCCAATCGAACTTGGGTCCTAGATTCCTTGTTAGCATACTCCCCCTCGGATGGTTAACCCTACGAGTGGTCGGTCTCACATTGCTAACATGAGGAGTCTCATTATATCTCGGATTAAACCAGCAATCCGCGGCAAAGTGACCAACTTTGCCACAGCACCAACAGTCAAATATGTTGTACCTTTTCCTAGGCTCCATCTTCACCCTGGGAACGGTGGGTCCAGCCGGGGCCTTGGATCTGGAGGTGGAGCCATCATGATGACAGCAGTCACATGATTTCTTCACCTTCTGTTCCTTCAGTATAACAGGCTTGGCTTTTGGTGCCTGCTTCCTATTATGGCCGCTAGAGAAGTGGCCATATTCCTCCACTTGGATTTCCTCATAAGGTGCCTTGAAGACACTCTCACCAAAGTTGCGGGGGAAGTCCCAACCATCATACCGGCTCTTGGGCTTTTCAACCGAGGGCCGGAAGAAGTGGCCATAGGTTGAATCAAAGTCCTGTTCATTGCAGGGAAAGCCAGGCTTCCTGAATACAACAGGGTTGAGTGGGGCCTTTTCCTTTTCTGCAGCAGAGGCCTTCTTAGCAGCCTTATTTTTCCTCTGCTTTTTGTTTCTCCTGGATGATTTACCAGGCACACCCACATGCCCCAAGCTAGCCCCCTTAGCCTGAGCAGAGAAGGTATCAACCAGTGGAAGAACAGTCTTTGGCATAGAGAAGCTTTGGACAATCCTCCTTTCTGCCGCAAGTTGTTCTTCCAACTTATTGATTTCTTCCTATTTGAGGTTAAGAAGACTTAGAGACTCTGAGTGCTTAGAGATCAGGTCCAGGTGCTCCTGTCGGAGAGAAATCAAGCTAGTGATCTCTTCCCTTAGGGAGACACCCTCGACCTTAAGGAATTTGACTTCCTTTTTCTGAGCCATCAATCTCTTGCGGCATTCCTCGAAGGTGTTGAGCAGAAGCTCATACTTTTCGAGGAGCTCAACTTCTCGGGCAGATGGGATGTCCTCGAGATCATCATCAGGAGACTCATAGTCAGAGTCAGAGAGGGGGGTACGAGCTTTTACCTTCCCAGTGAATGGGGGGCATTCTCCTTCTGAGTCAGAGCAACCCACTAGCCCGAAGTAGGCTTCCTCATCATCATTGGAGTCTGAGGAATCAGATTCACTCAGTGTCTTTGGCTTCTTAGCGATGTAGCTTCTCTCCTTCTTTTTATCTCTCGAGGTTATGTGCTCCTCTCCCTTTCCCTTCTCTCTCTTGCCTTGATGGCAGTCAGCCACGACGTGTCCTGGCTTATTGCACCCAAAACAAATGATGTCAGTATGAAGATGTTTGTTCAGTTTTGATTCATACCTGTCGGAAGAATAATTCTTCTTCTGATTTCTGGAGGAGGAGCCGTCTCTCTTTCTTTGATTCCTCATCTTGAGGAACTTCTTGAATTCTCAGGTGATGAGGGAGAAGTCTTCTTCAGACAGCTCTGAGCCAGAGGAGCATTGCTCGGAGTCTTCCTCCTCATCCTTTTTCCATGAACGGGACGAGGCAGCACCCTTGCCTTTCCTGGAGTGAATGACTTTTAGGGCCATAGTCTTTTCTTTTGCTGCGGCTTTCTCAACTTCTTCTTCTGCTTTCCTCGTGTTCAGCTAAAGCTCATAAGACATAAGCTTCCCAAATAGTATCTGAGGACCAGTTTCTGCTAATTTTCCAAACTCTCTAATGGCGCAGATCTTCGTGTCTCATTCCTTAGTAAGGGACCTAAGGAATTTATCATTCAGTTCACCATCAGTGAACACTCTTCCATATCCCTTTAGGGCATTGACGATCTTGAGGAAATTCTCGAAGGTAACTCCGATCTCTTCCGTGGGCCCTTGCATGAAGGCCTCATATTTCTGGTTCAGGAGAGATCTCCGATCATCCCTCACTTCATCTGTGCCCTCCATCAGAATAATTAGGCTGTGCCAGATATCCTTGGCTGTCCTGTAGTTGCAGAAGTTCTGCATCATGGAGTCATCGACTGCGCTGACTAGAATGTTCTGTGCTTTCTTGTCAAGTCCGACCAGCACCATCTCGTCCTTATCCATTTCAGAAAGCTTCTTTGACACCATTTTGGTAGGATCAATGGTGGAGGCCTTAGTGGGAATATAAGGTCCCTCCTCCACGATCATGAAGAGTCGAGGGTCGACTACTTCCATGTAAAATCTAATCCTTTCCTTCAAGATAGGAAAGTTTAGTCTGGTGCACACTGGGATCTTGCCTGAGTACTTGAGTCCGTCCATAGTAGATATCTGCCTTCTTCTTGACACAAGTGGCAGGAAATTACTCATGGTGTTAACCTTTTTGATGAGCAACCTCCCTCTGATACCACTTGAAAGTCACATTAGTGTCAACTATCTTCACCTAGGGGGAATAGGTGATGTGCAGTCTTTTTGCGAAATTAAAATTTTACCTGCACAATAAAAGAAAACAAACAAAGCACAGAAAGACACGGGCAGTTATAGTGGTTCCCCGATTTGGGTACGCCCACTTTCCCCCTTCGACCTATCTCCCAATAAGGGACGACTCGGTCACTTCACCAACATGATTGAAATCAAATCCTCACACTAATGGAAGGAACCCTTCCACCCGAAGGAGTCACCACTCCTCCACCACGGGTTGTACCCAACCCTTACAATGAGGAACAAACGTTCCTTTACAACAAAAGTAAAAATTGAAGGTATAAAATACAAACTACTTTTGGAGTGCTAGGCGTCCCTCTTCGTTCGATGATGCGTTCTTGAAGAAGACGAAGAGTCCACGACCTTAGCTCTCACTTGGAAAGGATCTCCTCGAGATCGGCGGCGGTAAAGATTGCGGCGGCGATTCTTTCAAGATCGGCGGCGGCACAAATTTCGGCAGCAATTCTTTCGAGATCCAACCTTCGTAGCAAAGCTAGCAAGGTCTACCAACGGTCTTGTTGGGTACATTGGAAAATGTGTACCTGATTTGAAGAAGCCCAACCTAGCTCAATGATATACATCATGTTGTATTTGATGTTGTTTTGAGTTGACATGTGCAGGTAAAGAATTGTTAAAGTTTACAGAAAAAATTCTAAGTCCAAGTGTCGACACAAAGGAACATGTGTCGTCACATAGAAGAAAGTTGTCGACACAACACTGAGAAAGTGTGTCGACACAGAAGGTGTAAGTCGACACTACTCTGGGAAAAAGTGTCGACACATAACATAGTCTACAACGACACTGGGAAAAAGTGTCGACACAGAAGAAGTAAGTCGACACAACACTGGGAAATTGTGTCGACACAGAAGAAGTAAGTCGACACAACACTGGAAAATTGTGTCGACACAGAAGAAAAACGTCGACCTCAACATTGGGAGAATGCGTCGACACTGAAGAGTATAGTCGATCTCAAGTTTGTCGACATCATCTGAATATGTCGACACAGAAGAAAATAGTCGACCACAAGTTTGTCGTCACCAGCAGAATGTGTCGACACATAGTGAGTAAGTCGACACATTATAGCAAAGCTAAAAAATGAATGTGTCGACACCTGAAGGCTAAGTCAACACTTACTAAAGTTATGATTCTACAACAACTGTGTCGACACACAGGACTTGTGTCGACACACTGCAGAGTCAAAGACCAAGTTATTTTCAGAAGAAGATGTGTCGACACAAAGGCAATTTAGTCGACATCACTGAAGGCAGTGTCGACACCAAAGTCAATTGTGTCGACACAAATAGACAGATGGTCTCGACACTTTCTGACAGACTGTTTTCAACACTAAGGCACAGGACTTGTTTGAAGACTTGACAGCTGTGGGTTATCACCAGTTAATTGAAGTTGTCAGACTTGTCAGAAAACGGTTAGAAACCGGATCAGCCGGTTACCATGAAGAATGTCTATAAATAGACAGATTCAGAAGGAGAAGAAAAAAAAAATTAACAACATATAGAACTGACCCTTTGAAATACATTGGATCAGAAAGTGGAGAAGGATTACATTCTACTCATTTCAAGAAAGTGCTAGGCACTTAAGAAGATCTTCTCCGAGAGATCTAAGAAGACTATCTAAGGGTAGATCTAAGAAGAGTTCTAATCAGAATTCAGAAGAATCATTCAAAGTTCTGGATAAAGAGAGATCAAGTCAGAATTTGAAGAAGAAGAAAGAATCCACCAGTGGATTCTCAAGAAGCTGTTTGGAATCAACTCAGCTAAGTACATTTTCAAGAAGCTTTGAAGAAGGCTAAGAAATAGTTGATTGCATCAGCTGATTAAGAATTGTCATTGCCTTTTCTCTCTCAACTTGGCAAGACAATTTAAACAATCTTTTCTATATTTCTGTAGGATCTGTTTATACAGATCTGAGTTGTAAGCTTATGTTATAAAGGCTGAGTGTAGGAGTGTTGAACTCTGAGTGGTAGGGCTGATTGCCTGAGTGTAGGAGAAGGATATTCTCTGAGTTGTAGGCCTTGGGGCAAGGCTGAGGTAGGGCAGTTGTGCCTGAGTTGTAGGAACCAGTTGGGTTCTGAGTTGTAAGATCTATTGATCTGAGATAAGTGGAAGTTTGGCCGAATCTAGCATACAGCTAGATAGGTGAAGGGGGAAAGTGGATGTACCCAGACCTTGGGGAACCACTATAAAACATAGTGCAATCTGTGATGTTTTGTTTTCTGTGATTGCTGTGTTTTTATATTAGTTAATAAATTGAATTCTGTCTAGAAGTTTTAGAAAGAGAAGCAGAACCTATTCACCCCCCCCCCTCTAGGTGTTTAGGCTGCCTTGAAAGTTAAACTATCAAGTGGTATCAGAGGGAGGTTCCTCAAAAAGGACTTAACAGTCTGAGGTAGATCTGATAGGCAGATTCAAGAATCAAGAAGATGGGTTCTGGAGAGAATCATAAGGAGCTAGGGTCAATGAAATTACCCATATGCAAGAAGGAAATCTTTGGGATCTGGAAAGAAAGAGTCAGATTGTTTATGGAAGCATCTGACCCAAGGATTTACATCACAGTACAGGAAGGCCCCTTCATACCAATGAAGATATCTGTTCTTGATGCAAATATCCAAACACCAAAGAATTATTCTGAAATGACCAAGGATGAAATCATCTTGGCAACCATGGACAAAAGGGCACAGAACATCATTGTCAGTGCCATAGATGATTCAACATTTCAGAATCTGATTCACTGCAAGACCTCCAAGGAGATGTGGGACACATTGATTGTCTACATGGAGGGATCAGAAGAAGTAAGGCTGGACAGAAAATCTATGCTAAATCAGGAGTATGAAAGTTTTAGACAAGGAAAATCTGATAGCATAACTGAGTGCTATAAGAAATTCTATAGAATTGTGAATGAGCTAATTTCCTATGGAAGAGTCTTCAGTACCTATGAACTGAATGACAAATTCTTAAGATCCTTATCAAAGGATTGGGATACAAAGATCTGTGCCATAAGAGAAGTGGCAAAATTGGCAGAGATATCTCCTCCAACTCTGTTTGGAAAGTTGCTATCCTATGAAATGCAACTTATGGTAAGGAAGGAGGAGGAAAGAAACTCAAGAGGAGAGCATAGAGAAAAGACTGTGGCATTTAATGCTGAAGCCACCAGAAAGAATAGGAGGAAATCACCATCTCCTCCTAAGGAAGTTGAAGAAGGTAGTTCTGAAAATTCAGATAAGGGTTCAGTCAGCAGTGATTCAGATGCAGACTTTGCTGCATTCACTAGGCAATTTCAAAGGTTCTTGAAAAAGAAGCAATGGAAGTCTAGGCCTTCCTCATCACAGCAAGTAGATGACTATTATCAGAAAAGAAGGTCATCTAGGAAAGAGAAAAGCAGGTCAAAGCCCAGCAAAGCCACTACTTCAAAGATTGTCTGCTATTGTTGCAATAGGCCTGGACATGTAGTGGCTGATTGTCCTGACAAAAGGAAGGAATCTTCAGAAAAGAAGAAGACTTATCAGAAAGGCAAGAAGGAGAAATCCTTTGTAGCAAAGAAAGATAAAAGTCTGTCAGACCAGTCAACTTCAGAATCAGGATCTGAAGCTGAAGCATATATTGGATTATATGCTGCATCTGAGGAAGAGGAGTTTATGCAGTTGCTAGACTCCATCAATGAACATCAATGCATGGGTTTGATGACTAGATCAGAAGAGGACCTATGCCAGAATCAGTCTGGTCCTAATGAGGTAAACTGTCCTTCCAGTACATATGTTTGTAGTACAAGTGAAGAATCAGCTACATCTACATCAAGTGATGAAGATGCATCTGGATCTGAAGGAGATGTCTATCAATTGATAGACAAGTATGGGGACTTGTTGCAGGCCCTTAAGAAAAGCAAGAACCTGGTTAAATCACAGGCTCAGGAAATTGCTGATCTAAGGGTTGCAACAATTGAGTTAGAAAAAGTCCTTGATCAAAAGTTAGCTGAAATTGCCAAGCTGAAGAATATAACTATTATTCAGATGGGCACAATTAATTATACTAATGATCAAGTAAAGAGTCTGGAGGACAGACTTAGAATTGAAAGGGATTTAGTGGCTAGTTACTCTAAGCCAAAATCTGTCTTACCCTTGATAGATGAATTTGTCACACAGAAGGGTAAGGCTGGATTAGGATTTAAGGGTAACTCCAGGGCTGGCAGATTCAAGAGGAAAGGCAAAGCCCCTATTCAGCCACTAAACCTTTCAGTCCCCATAAGGTTTGGTAAGGAGAAAGTGCCTTCTAACATATATGATCATGAAGACATTCAGGATCATATCAAGACAAATGTTCTGAAGAACAAGGGTGTTAAGGCAAGCAGGCCTACCTATGGTCATAAGCCCTATGGTTTTAAGAAACCAGTAGGAGAAGTTGCAACAGCACCAGCAATGAACAGAAATGCTTCTGACAAGGATGTATCTAGATCTAGATACAATAAGTTTGAATGTTGGTGCTGTGGCAAGAGGGGTCATTTTGCATTGGACTGCTGGTATAACACAAGTGTTATAAAGAATAAGAGTCTACCTGTTAGAAGAGGTTATGATAACTTTATTAAGGCTAACCTGAACCAAGGACCCAAGACTTACTTGGGTTCTAAGGGTAAGTAATACTGTATTGCAGGTGAATCCAAGTTACCATGCCCCTATATGGTACTTGGATAGTGGTTGTTCCAGGCACATGACTGGAACAAAGGGGCTGCTGAAGGAGTATTCATCTGTCAAAGATGGACATAAAGTGATCTTTGGTGGATCTGAAAAAGGAGTCATCAAAGGATTTGGTAACATCTCTTCAAACCTAATTACTATCACCCAAGTGGCCTATGTAAAAGGTTTGAAACATAATCTAATAAGCATAAGCCAGCTGAGTGATCTAGGATATGACATTTCATTTGGTAAGGATGGATGTCATATCAAAAGGTCAAGTGATCAAGAGATCATATTGACTGGGTATAGGAAGAGAAATGTGTATTGCCTTAATTTTGAATGTGAGAATAAGGCATCCCCCATTTGTCTTGTAGCTGATGACAATGCTTCTCATTGTGTTAAGTGGCACAAGAGATTGGCTCATCTAAACTACAAGACAATTGGCCAACTCTTTAGTAAAGAACTAGTGAGGAATGGGCCTCAAGTTAAGTGTATAAAGGAAGGGGTATGCTCAGCTTGTCAAAAGGGCAAGCAGACAAAAACCTCATTTCAAAGCCTTGAAAACAAGGATTCTGTGAGGTGCTTATACCTCTTGCATATGGATCTTTTTGGTCCTATGCCAGTTCACAGTCTAGGTAGGAAGGTCTACACACTAGTGGTTGTAGATGACTATTCTAGATTTACATGGGTGTTCTTTCTGAGACAAAAATCTGAAACCCCAAGTGTATTATTTAAGTTTGTAAAGCAAATTCAGAATGAACTGAACAGTACAGTGGTCAAAATCAGAAGTGACCATGGTACTGAGTTTCAATCTGAAAGCATAACAAACTTGTGTATAGACTTTGGGATTTTCCAAGAGTTCTCCTCACCTAGAACACCTCAGCAAAATGGAATTGCTGAAAGAAAGAATAGATCATTAATTGAAGCTGGTAGAACTCTATTGAGTGACACCTCTCTCCCAGAATATTTTTGGGCTGAGGCAGTTAACACTGCTTGTCATGTCATCAATAGGGCTTCTATCACCAAAAGCCACAGGAAGACTCCCTATGAGATTGTGAAAGGCAGAAAACCAAATCTATCCTATTTTAGGATCTTTGGCTGCAAGTGCTATATACTTAACAATGGTAAGTCTTATTTGACTAAGTTTGCTGCCAAATCCCAGGATGGGATATTTGTTGGGTACAGCACAAATAGTAAGGCCTATAGAGTCTTCAACTTAACTACTCAAGTTGTTGAAGAATATGTGCATATTGTATTTGATGAAACAAGATTAATCAATTGTGAATTGTCTTGTAGATCAAATGACTCAACAGGTATAAGCAAGAAGATGGACAAGCTCTCCATTGCTGAAGCTTCAAAGGAAGAGGGAGCATTGGAAAATGAAGGTTGCTGTCCAGGGGGAGTACAAGAGATAATGGAAGCTGATGAAAACCAAGAGGAACAGCAGAATGAAGAAGCTGGAGATGCTCAACCTGAAGGGAATCTACCTCCAGCTATAAGATATCTAAGAGATCATCCTACTGATCAGATAATTGGTGATCCAAGACAAGGAGTGCAAACTAGAAGCAGAAATCAAAGCACAGTTTTGCATTCTAGTTTCTTGTCTCAAATGGAACCTAAGAAGTTTGAAGAAGCTATCCAAGACCAGCACTGGATTGATGCTATGCAAGAGGAGCTGAATCAGTTCAGAAGGTGCAAGGTCTGGGAGCTTGTTCCTAAACCAAGAGGCCACAACATAATTGGGACTAAGTGGATCTATAGGAACAAGCTAGATGAAAGTGGAATAATAATAAAGAATAAAGCAAGATTGGTTGCAAAAGGATACAGGCAGGAAGAAGGGATTGACTTTGATCAAACCTTTGCTCCAGTAGCAAGGCTGGAGGCAATCAGAATGTTCCTTGCCTATGCAGCCTACCAAGACTTCAAAGTATACCAGATGGATGTAAAGTCAGCATTTCTGAATGGTGATCTTAAAGAAGAAGTATATGTAGAGCAGCCATCAGGTTTTGTAGATCCTCTTAAACCTGATTCTGTGTATAAGCTTAGGAAAGCTTTGTATGGGTTAAAACAAGCTCCAAGGGCTTGGTATGAAACCCTGTCTACCTTCCTCATTGAGAATAAATTCTCAAGAGGAAAGATAGACAAAACTCTATTCCTTAGGGAATCCAAAGGAAAGATCATCTTAGTCCAGATCTATGTTGATGACATAATCTTTGGATCTACTGAAAACAACCTTTGTAAAAAGTTTGCCAAACTTATGCAAGGGAAGTTTGAGATGAGCAGTATGGGAGAACTTAAGTTCTTCTTGGGACTCCAAGTAAGACAGACTGATGATGGATTGTCCATATCCCAGTCTAAGTTCACCAAGGAATTAATTAAAAAATATGGTATGGAGTCATCCTCCTCCATGAGAACTCCTATGGGCACAAGTATGCCAATATGCAAAGATGAGGCAGGTAAACCTGTTGATGAATCATTGTATAGAGGAATAGTTGGGTCACTACTATATCTCACTGCTAGTAGACCTGACATTATGTATGCAACATGTGTCTGTGCTAGGTACCAAGCCTGCCCTAAAGAATCTCATTATACTGCAGTAAAAAGGATTCTGAGATATCTAAAGGGCACTCCTACTCTAGGTCTTTGGTACCCTAGGAATAGAGATTTTCAACTAACAGGCTATTCAGATGCAGATTTTGCAGGATGTAGAGAGGATAGAAAGAGTACTACAGGTACTTGTCAATTCCTGGGAGGAAGACTAATATCTTGGAGTAGTAAAAAACAGACTAGTGTGGCAATTTCCACAGCTGAGTCAGAGTATATTGCTGCAGGAAGCTGCTGTGCACAGCTATTATGGATGCAGCATCAGCTTAAAGATTATGGTATTCAGGTAAGTAGAACACCCCTTTTATGTGATTCTAAGAGTGCTATTTCTATTGCTAATAATCCAGTTTCTCATAGTAGAACTAAGCATATAGAAATCAAATATCATTTTCTTAGAGAACATGTAGAAAAAGGTGACATCTCATTGGAATTTGTAAAAACAGATTATCAAATAGCAGATGTATTTACTAAGCCTTTAGATGAAACCAAATTCAATAAATTCAAAATTGAATTAGGTATGTTAACCATTAATTAATGTATTAAACAAAATCATTAACAATGCTATTGAAATGGTTTATAAGTAAGTAAAAGTAGTAACAACATAATCAAGTGTTAAAAAGGACACATTGAAGTTACAGAAATTGGCTAAGTAAGAATGTGTCGACACATTCAGTAATAATGTGTCGACTCAGAGAAATTATGTCGACAAGTCAGAAATATTGTGTCGACACAGAGAATATGTGTCGACACTTAAGAGTTTTATTGTCGACTTAACCAGAAATGTAATGTCGACTCAACCAGAATTATGGTGTCGACACTTACAAAATATGTGTCGACACTTGTCTTTAGTGTCGACACAGAATTTCTGTCTTTCTACTATGTATCCAAGGTGTCGACATAACCACAAATTGGTGTCGACACATAGTAGGCTGAAGAAATGTCGAGTTAATAGAAGCTTGTGTCGACACATTCCGTCTGTGTCGACACATTTAGACTGTTTTTGGCGCCTTTTGAACTTCTTTTAACAGAAGCTATAAATAGGTCAAAAGCTCTTTGTGTCGACACGCTTTCAAGGTTTTCGAGACTCAAACCCTGTGTCGACAGTCTTTCTTTCTCTCTTCTCTCAAGCTTTCTCGACACAACGATGGCGCCAAGGATTGAAGATAACATCAATGAAGGTTATGAGTTAGTGCGCCAGGCCTTTGCAGAGGCGCCGCCTGATGTTCAAGGAGTTATCACCCTTCTCTCTGCATCAGGGTTAGAATTTCTCATTTCAGAACCAACTAAGATCTGGAAGAAGGAGGTGCACGAGTTCTTTACCTCTGCATCAGTCCATTCTACTGGCCTCAAGATTAAGTCCACTATTCAAGGGACGAAGGTAAAGATTACTCAAAGAAGTTTACGAAAGATCTTCCAACTGCAAGTGGTTGAGAATGAAGAGGCAGTTCCTATATCTAAGACAAGGGAAGCCCTTCAATGGTGTGGCCTGGATTCAGGATTGAAGATAGGAGCTGCATTCAACAGAAAGGGAATGAATCAGCAAGGGAAGTTCTTGTCGGAAGTTGTTGGAAAGGTAATCCTCTGCAAGACAGGTGGACATGATAGGATTTCTGCCTATATGTTCAGCCTGATGACCAGGATAGTTTTTACTATTCCTACTGATTGGTCAAGAGTACTCTTTGACAAGATCAAAGAGGGAATTAAGAAGCCTAACATGGCTAGGATCATGAGTCTGTACTTCACTGGGGTGATTCCAGATGTGATGCAGCAGCTGCAAGGGAGTAAGATTAACCATATGAGAAGAATGGATATGAGACTATTCACCAGGTGGGATAGGGTGCTGTCAAAGGATGTGCCTGAAGAGAGCAGGCCAGACACCCCTGTGCAATCCTCTACACCAAATCAAGAATCTGAACAAGTACAAGAAGGGACACAGCTTGCCTCAACTGTGGTCCAGGAAGTATCAACACCTGCCCAGATGCAGGGGGAGCCAGTTTCCACTTCTGCTCCAAAGGTATCTACTCCTGCTTAGGTTTAGGGGGAGCTAATGTATTTTACTATAAAAGACATTGCTCAAATTATTATTACTGCACAGGTTCAGGGGGAGCTAGTGTCCACACCTACTCCTGCCACTACAAATATTGAGATGCAAGTCCAAGAGGAAGCACAGTTAAACATATCTCAAGATTTAACTGCTGCAGATGTGACCACTCAACTGGAATTTACTATGGAGGAGTTATTCCCAGATGTTGATACTGCTGCTGATAAAGAAGGAGGTGGACCAGATATTGAGAAGTTCATAGGAATGGACATTGATCAGGAAGCTGCTGTGGAAACACAGGTTGAGGATGAGCCAGTGGATGTTGAAGCTGAGCAACAACTCCCTGGCACAGAAAGAATTCATGTAGATACTTCCTCTGACACAGAAACTGAAGAAGCCAGGGTGGCTAAGAAAAGAAAACTTGTTGTCTTTAAGAGAAGAAGCAAGAACTACAAGCAGGCATTGCAGACAACAACTCCACAAGTTTCTCCAGCCTTTGATTACAATAAATTTATGGTAGATCTTCAAGTAAAATTGGATGACCAAAGGATGGCTCTGGAGAAGTATGTTGATGAAAATAGCAAGTCAGTTCAGTTTGACTTAGCTCAGGACATCAAGTCCATCCAATTTCAAGTCAACTTGCATAAAACTGAAATGACAGATTGCTTCCACAAGGGTGGCAATGCTGTAGTTTATCTGGCTAAACAACAGCAGGCTATCTCTACAAAGGTGGATGATATTGCTTTGAAGCAAGGTTATGTTCTGGAAAATCAAATAAGAATGAATGACAATTTAACTGAATCTCATAATGAGATCATTCAAGAGGTGAAGAAGATTGTTCCAGGGATGCCTGCAGATAGAGCCAAAGAAATGGAAGAATTTGATAAGAATTTTCAGGCTGCTATTGCATCTGTTAAGACTGCCATCACAACCTCTCAACAGGAAATATCTGAAAAGCTTCAAAAGTTAAGACCATTTTTCAAGGAGGGAGTGAATTATTTGGATGGCCAAATTCGATTTCAGAAAGAAGATCTTAGAGATCATGTATCAAGAGAAGCCATAAAGGGGGAGAGGATGCTAATTCATGCAGGCTCTGAGCATGCCAAATGGGTGACCAATAGTATAAGAGCCACATTGGGATATCCACCATTGTGTGATGATAACATGGTGGCTGAGTCAGGTCTACAAACAGGACTACTTGAAGGTGACCAACCTGAGGTTGCCCAAGTCATATACCCCCCCTCCAGATTTTGATATATTGGATCAGCAAGTGCAATATATGTATAGTCCTTCAAAGGAGGTTGTAAATGTTATCTTTGGAAAGGTTGATAAGCCTGAGGTAAATTTGCAAGAACAGCAAGATGCTCTACTGTCAAAGAAAAGATTTAGAGAGCAGGCTGAGCTGAAGCCAGATTTTGAGCAGTGGAGTCCTACTTCCAGAAATATAATACTCACTGCATGGAAAGCTGTCAAAGATCAAGTTCATGAAAGGGGCAAGTGGTACAATGAGCAGGAATGGCAGAAGTATGAGGCAAGACAAGAAGCCATTGTACAATTCAGAAGGAAAGCTAAGCTGGGAAGACTTCCACCTGATGCTATGGAGCCAAGCAAATACTTCCCAAAGCCTTTTCACTATTTTGAAAGGCAAAGGCTCAAGGAAGAAGCTAAGAAGAAAGCTGATCTTAAAGGAAAAAAGATGGCTGAAGAATCAGAAGCTCCTGTGACAGCTAAAATTAAATCTGGCCAAGGGATTGTTATTAGAGAGCCTGATCAATCCTGATAATGTTTTAGTTCTTTCATAATGTTTTGTAATGATGTAATGTGATCAGTCAAAGAAAAACCATGTAATCAAACATTACCCAGTAATAAACAAAATATTGTTAAATCTGTGATAGATTGTTTTATCCATGATGTTCTTATTATTTTGTTTATAATTAAGTATCCCTGTGTATTGTCATATATCATTATTTTATACTATTTATAAATGGTGTATATCATTGGCTATAAGGGTTATGACTTCTCCAAATAGGGGGAGATTGTTGGGTACATTGGAAAATGTGTACCTGATTTGAAGAAGCCCAACCTAGCTCAATGATATACATCATGTTGTATTTGATGTTGTTTTGAGTTGACATGTGCAGGTAAAGAATTGTTAAAGTTTACAGAAAAAATTCTAAGTCCAAGTGTCGACACAAAGGAACATGTGTCGTCACATAGAAGAAAGTTGTCGACACAACACTGAGAAAGTGTGTCGACACAGAAGGTGTAAGTCGACACTACTCTGGGAAAAAGTGTCGACACATAACATAGTCTACAACGACACTGGGAAAAAGTGTCGACACAGAAGAAGTAAGTCGACACAACACTGGGAAATTGTGTCGACACAGAAGAAGTAAGTCGACACAACACTGGGAAATTGTGTCGACACAGAAGAAAAACGTCGACCTCAACATTGGGAGAATGCGTCGACACTGAAGAGTATAGTCGATCTCAAGTTTGTCGACATCATCTGAATATGTCGACACAGAAGAAAATAGTCGACCACAAGTTTGTCGTCACCAGCAGAATGTGTCGACACATAGTGAGTAAGTCGACACATTATAGCAAAGCTAAAAAATGAATGTGTCGACACCTGAAGGCTAAGTCAACACTTACTAAAGTTATGATTCTACAACAACTGTGTCGACACACAGGACTTGTGTCGACACACTGCAGAGTCAAAGACCAAGTTATTTTCAGAAGAAGATGTGTCGACACAAAGGCAATTTAGTCGACATCACTGAAGGCAGTGTCGACACCAAAGTCAATTGTGTCGACACAAATAGACAGATGGTCTCGACACTTTCTGACAGACTGTTTTCAACACTAAGGCACAGGACTTGTTTGAAGACTTGACAGCTGTGGGTTATCACCAGTTAATTGAAGTTGTCAGACTTGTCAGAAAACGGTTAGAAACCGGATCAGCCGGTTACCATGAAGAATGTCTATAAATAGACAGATTCAGAAGGAGAAGAAAAAAAAAAATTAACAACATATAGAACTGACCCTTTGAAATACATTGGATCAGAAAGTGGAGAAGGATTACATTCTACTCATTTCAAGAAAGTGCTAGGCACTTAAGAAGATCTTCTCCGGGAGATCTAAGAAGACTATCTAAGGGTAGATCTAAGAAGAGTTCTAATCAGAATTCAGAAGAATCATTCAAAGTTCTGGATAAAGAGAGATCAAGTCAGAATTTGAAGAAGAAGAAAGAATCCACCAGTGGATTCTCAAGAAGCTGTTTGGAATCAACTCAGCTAAGTACATTTTCAAGAAGCTTTGAAGAAGGCTAAGAAATAGTTGATTGCATCAGCTGATTAAGAATTGTCATTGCCTTTTCTCTCTCAACTTGGCAAGACAATTTAAATAATCTTTTCTATATTTCTGTAGGATCTGTTTATACAGATCTGAGTTGTAAGCCTATGTTATAAAGGCTGAGTGTAGGAGTGTTGAACTCTGAGTGGTAGGGCTGATTGCCTGAGTGTAGGAGAAGGATATTCTCTGAGTTGTAGGCCTTGGGGCAAGGCTGAGGTAGGGCAGTTGTGCCTGAGTTGTAGGAACCAGTTGGGTTCTGAGTTGTAAGATCTATTGATCTGAGATAAGTGGAAGTTTGGCCGAATCTAGCATACAACTAGATAGGTGAAGGGGGAAAGTGGATGTACCCAGACCTTGGGGAACCACTATAAAACATAGTGCAATCTGTGATGTTTTGTTTTCTGTGATTGCTGTGTTTTTATATTAGTTAATAAATTGAATTCTGTCTAGAAGTTTTAGAAAGAGAAGCAGAACCTATTCACCCCCCCCCTAGGTGTTTAGGCTGCCTTGAAAGTTAAACTATCAGGTCTTACTTGGATCGATCGTCTCAATCGATTCGGAAGGGGAAGATATTCCCGTTCAACAAATCAAGAGACAAAGGATCTCAAGATAGACACGTGAGACACGTTGCTTGGCTAGGCTTCTGTCGCCGGGAGATCAAGAAGAATCCACGATCGGCGGCGGCGACAACTTGATGTGCGGAGACGGAGGCGGAAGAGAATACGCGATCCGCTAGGTCAAATGCGGCTGCCCTTTCTTTTTGTATGGATGGATTGTCTTTACTGTTCAAAATACACGAATATATATACTGTAGGTCATCCTTTATGACCGTTGTGGGCCCCACCAAAAGTAGCCCTAAATTCGGTTCAAAACAGCGCCTGTACATTTGGTACGGTCCAGCGCGCCAATGAAAATCGCCTAAGGCAAATTCGGCGGGAATCATTGGTGATTCTCGACGATTCGTCGAGAATCACTAATGATTCCCATCGAATTCTACTTAGAAGATTTCTAGCTGAAAAAGCAAGCCATCCAGAGAGAATCGGCGAGAATCACAATTCATTCTCGACGAATCGGCGAGAATGCAAGGTCATTCTCGACGATTCGGCGAGAATCACTTAGTGATTCTTACCGATTCTGCCTTGGCAGAATTCTAGACGGCGCTGAGACAGCCGGAAGCATTCGGCGAGAATCGGCTAGTGATTCTCGACGAATCAGCGAGAATCACTTAGTGATTCTCGTCGAATCTTACTTAGACGAATTTTCGTCTATCTTCCCGTGAGCTGGTCTTTGACCCATTCTTGCTCCTTGCCTGCTCTTGATTTATCACTGTCCTGTACTTGAAAGTAAGTACACTCCAATAGAGAGAGTACACGTAAGCCAACACACTGATCTGCTCAACGAGGGATTACGTTGCGCAGACCCGTGTATATTGACCTACTGCACCCTGACATTGGTGTGCACTTAGCGTGGAGTAACTGTAAGCACAACTTGAATACAAATGATCAAATACATTGTCAATTCACCTTAGCTGGTTCAGGGGCTTCTTCAAATCAGGTACATTGAGGATACAATACCCAAAAGGAACCAACAATGGCCCTATAATTTTTTTTATCAACAGGCTTGCCCTTATCATCAGAATCAATAACTACATTAGTAGCCATAGGAGTGTGCATTGCTGAAGCATCTGCCATCCCAAACTTCTTTACCAATTCCTTGGCATATTTAGATTGGGAGATGAAGATTCCATCAGCATCTTGTTTCACTTGAAGACCAAGGAAATAAGACAGCTCACCCATACTACTCATCTCAAACTTAGAATGCATCAGGTCCGAGAACCTTTTGCATAGTTTGGGATCAGTGGAACCAAATATAATAACATCCACATAGATTTGAACTAATAGGATTTTTTCCTTGTGGTGCTTAATGAAAAGGGTTCTATCAACTATGCCTCTAACAAACTTATGTTCTAAAAGGAAACTAGCTAGAGTCTCATACCATGCTCTAGGAGCCTGCTTAAGTCCATAAAGAGCTTTTTCCAACTTAAAAAAATGTGTGGGATAAGTTGAAGAAATGAAACCAGGGGGTTGTTCAACAAATATCTCTTTCTTTAGCTCACCATTTAGGAATGCACTCTTTACATCCATCTGGAACACCTTAAACTTCATATAGGATGCATATGCTAGAAAGATCCTTATTGCCTCTAGCCTTGCAACAAGAGCAAAAGTCTGATCATAGTCTATTCCTTCTTCCTGTCTGTAGCCTTGTGCTACAAGCCTTGCTTTATTCCTTATGATAGTTCCTTGTGCATTCAATTTATTTCTAAACACCCATTTGGTGCCAATAATCAGCTGACCTTTTGGTCTAGGGACCAACTTCCAAACTTTACATCTTTCAAACTGGTTAAGCTCTTCTTGCATAGCAATGATCCAGTGGGGATCTTGCTCAGCATCTTTTATGGTTAAGGGCTCAACCTATGAAAGAAAGCAAGCAAGCATCACATCTTGACTTAGTTGATGTCTAGTTTGCACACCAGTTGAATTGTCTCCAATCACTTGAGATATAGGATGATCTCTAAGTGTGATATAATAAGTTGGTGGTATGTGATCTTAAACAGCAATTGGGATCAATTCTTCTAGTGGAATTAGATTGACTGTTGGTACAGCTGCAATTACTTCTACCTGATCTTCATCACTATCTGAATCAATTATCTGAGGAGCTAGTTGAGTTCCCTGAGAGAGTTTCAGCTCATCCAAATTCTTGCATAATTCAAGTACCTACAAAGAACTACTGGAGGAAGTTTCCTTCTCTCTGTAAAACATTTTGGATTCATCAAAGGATACATGGACTGACTCTTCAATTTTCAAGGTGGATTTATTAAATACCCTATAAGCTTTGCTTACTTGGGAATATCCTAGAAAGATTCCCATTGAAGCCTTTGCTTCAAACTTTCTAATATAATCTTTGTTATTATTGTGAATGAAAACTACACATCCAAAAACTCTTAAATAATCTATTTTAGGTTTCTTCTCTTTAAGCAATTCATAAGGAGTCTTCCCCTTAAGTTTATTTATCAGACTCCTATTCAGTACATAGTTGGCTGTGCTAACTGCTTCTTCCCAAAAGGAGAGAGGCATATTAGCATTTGCTAACAGTGTTCCTGCAACTTCAATCAGTGTTCTATTTTTCCTTTCCACTACCCCATTTTGTTGAGGAGTTCTAGGAGCAGAGAAGTTATGCCTGATACCTTCTTTCTCACAGAATTCTTGCATAAGAAGAGAGTCAAACTCAGTACCATGATCACTTCTGATCAAGGCAACCCTAGTAGAGTACTCAGTCTGTATACAAAGTAGAAAATCTGTAAGAACTTTAAAGTTATCAGATTTTGTTCTCAAGAAGAACACCTAAGTGAATCTAGAGTAATCATCTACAATAACTAGAGTATAGAATTTCCCTCCTAAATTCTGTACAACTATTGGACCAAAGAGATCCAAGTGCAATAGGTATAGGATTCTAGGTGAATCACTTTTATTTACAGCTTTGAAACTATTCTTGGTTTGCTTGCCTAGCTGACAAGCCTTGCATAGGCCTTCCTTCTTGTAGGGGCAAGAGGGCAAACCTCTAACAAGGTTGTATTTAGATAACCTTGATATATTTTTAAGGTTAACATGACTTAGCCTCTTATGCCACAAAGTATTGTTGCTACTCACTTCATTAAATAAATAGATTTCAGAAGAAGTGGAATTAAAATCTACAAGATAGATATTTCCTTGTCTAATACCTACTAACACAATTTTATTATTTAAAGTAATATTGCACAAAGTGTTAGAAAACCAAACCTGATAGCCAGCATCATAAAGCTGACTTACAGAAATGAGATTGTGCTTCAGTCCTGTGACATAAGCTACCTTTTTGAAAGTCACTGACCCTAAGGTGAACTTGCCATATCCTTCAGTCTGACCAGAGCTGGAGTCACCAAAGACCACTTTTGGTCCCAACTTGGCTTTGAAGCTTGAAAGATTATCTTTGTTTCCTGTCATATGCTTGGAGCATCCACTATCCAAATACCACTTGTCCTGAGTGATAGGATAGGTCTTTACCTGCAATAAGATAGATTAAACATTGTGGACCCAGGTAACCTTGGGTCCATTGTTCTCCACATAGGAAAAACTAGAAATAAAAGAATATGCTGGTTGAGGGTGATATCCTAAGGGATGAGATCTCCTAGATGGGATAATCCAATTTGAAGATAGATTAGCAGACCTAGGGTTGCTATTAAACTTATTATTCCTGTAAGCATTGTTGTAATTCTGAAAATTTAGTTCTGATCGTCGATCGGTGGTCGACAATCGGTACCCGGATCGTCGATCTTGGTTTACAGAATATGATTCTGGGTTCCACGATCGTCGATCTCTGTTCGACAACTCAGGCTGAGATCGTCGATCCCTCATTGCTAAGTTATTATACTCAGCAGGTGAGTTCAGAGATCGTCGATTGTCGTTCGACGATGGGTTCAGCGATCGTCGATGGGCGTTTGACGATTTTTGTATTTCTATGAACTTTTGTTTCCTTTTGTCTCTCTTGATTTTATTTAAGGTTTTCTTAGCCTTTTGAATAACCTCAGTGTTGTTTATTCCCTTTTCAGAAACGAACTTTACTAGAGTGGATAGATTGTATTCAAGGAGCAATGGGGGTTCACTGGGTGAGGCACCTAAGCCTAACTTATTGTTGTCTGTCCTAGTGTTGGTTATGCTTGTGATTTCTAGCAACTTAAGGCTTCTGCCATTAAATGAATCTTCTGATCTTTTAGATTTAGCTAGCTCTAATTTAAGAAACTTAATTTCTTCAGTTGATCTAGTGATTTTATCTTTCAAATTAGTGTTTTCATTAGATATAGATTCAGATCCAGCTAGTTTATCTCTAAGCAATTTAATCTTCTTTTCTGAGCTAAGTAAATCTAGGCAAAGGGTTTTAAATTCATGTTTAAATTCATCAGATGTAAAATCATAAGATGTAATTACCTGATCTTCATCAGACAATTCATCTTCCTCATCTTCAGTCATCTCTGCAGCTGAGTTACTGCTGCAGGCATCAATTGCCATAAGGCAAATCTCTTTGGCTTTCTTCTCTTCTTCATCATCTTCACTGGAGCTGGAAGAAGATGAGTATTCCTCAGTATCACTCCAGGTCTTTGCAACAGGACCTTTCTCTTTCTTCTTGTACTTGTGAGAAGATGTTCTGGAGTGGTGCTTCTCATGTTCCTTTTCTTTTCTCCTTTCTTTATGCTTTGTCTCTGGACACTCAGGGAGAAGGTGTCTAGGCTTCCTGCATCCATAACAAACAATTTCTTTAGAAGGAGTTTTATCATACCTTAGCTTGTCATCATACTTTAATGACTTTCTTCTGTTGTCTTTCCTGCCCATCTTGTAGAACCTCTTGGCAAAGAGTGCCATTAGTTCTTCATTTGATTGAGTCACCTTGGAATAATCATCAGCCTTAAGAGCAAGGGTTTGCTCTTTCCTTGTTGGAGTAGGTGCTTTAGCTTTAGCTTCAGCTTCCCTGGTCTTTAGTACTTGCTCAAATGATTTGAGCTTGCCAAGAAGAGCTTCAGTTGAGATCTCTGTTATACTTCTGGACTCCTTGATTGGCCAGATTCTGAGATCCCATGTGCTGGGAAAGCACATCAGTATTTTGTCATTGACCTCTGTCAATGTGATCTCCTTGTCAAGTATCCTCAGCTCATTGACGATGGAGCTGAGCCTTGTGTACATGGCTTCTACAGTCTCAGCTTCTTCTTTCTTGAAGTTCTCATATTGGGATATGAGGTTGGACCTTTTGTCCTTCCTCTCATCAGCTAAACCAGCTATAATCTTATTTAGTGAGTCCCACATGGCTTTGACTGAGGTGCAATCAGCCACTTTCTGGAATGTCTCATCAGACATGGTCTGAGCCAGAATATTCATAGCTTTGGAATCAGCTATATTGGCCTTCTTGTAAGTTTCATTGTAGTGTAGAGGTAGCACTGCACTGAGATTTGTAGATGTTGTAGCAGCAGCAGGTGGTGTTGGTGGCCCTGTTAAGATAAAGGAAAAAATATCTTCATCAATAGAGTTCATGTAAAGTCTGATTCTTGCATTCCAGATGCCAAACTTGGCTAAGTTGCATACTAGAGGTCTGGTGCTAGGATAATCTTTGTACTGGGCCATGAAACTAATGTGAGTGAATATGGTATCAAAGTATCTTATCACAAGATCTTATGGTTCAGGTGTTAGCCTGTTCAACCAATCAATCTGATAAGGATTTAGTAGTTGAATAACCAACCTCCCTCTGATACAAATTGAAAGAGAGGGGATAAGATACTTATTACTCTAGAGGGGGGGGGGGGGTGAATAGAGTATTCAAAAATTAAGAGACTCTAAACACTTCTCTTGAGCAAATTGCGGAATTGAAATATAAAAGCTTTAAACCTAAAGCCTATCAGAAGTGAAAAGAAACAAGCTAACTGATGTTTCAGTTGAGCTTTATACCTAACACAGTAACTAGCAACCTAGTTATATCTATCACAGCCATAGATCAATGATTAAAGTAAACAACCAGACAATACAAGAACTTTATAGTGGTTCCCCAATTGGGTACATCCACTCTTCTACCACCCTGGTAGGATTCCACTACAGGTTTTTGATCAGGTGCCCTGCCACCACAAGATCTGCTTCAGGTAGATCTAGAAACCCTTCATGCTTTTGATCAGGTGCCTAAGAACCAAACACACAGGTTTTTGATCAGGTACCCTGCCACCACAAGATCTGCTTCAAGTAGATCTAGAAACCCTTCAGGCTTTTGATCAGGTGCCTAAGAACCAAACACACAGGTTTTTGATCAGGTGCCCTGCCACCAAAGGTTCACTTTTGAAGGGAGTAATAACCCTTTTACAGGAGGTTAAGGGAAAGAATGAAGGTGTATTCTCTGTGTTAAGAGAAGCTAGTGGATTGCTCTGAGAAAATCAAAGCTCCCCCTGGCTTAGAGAATATCCAGGAAGAAGCTTTGCTTTAGGGTGTAGGAACTCCAGATTGCTTTGAAGCCTTTTCTGATGCAGCTTTGAAGAAGATTCAAGATGTTGATGGTTGTTCTTCTTCAGCAGTTTTGCAATCTGGGAGGAGAGTTCTTCTTGAAAGCTTGAGCACTGAGTGTTGATTTTCCTAAAGACAGGATGAACTCAAGAAGCAGCAGAAGAACAAATTCTTTTCTTGAGAGCTCTTGTTCTCTCACAGTTGTTGCTTATCTTTTGTTTCTGTGTCTGTCTTTTTGTCTTCAGCCAACTGCCTTGATAATATAGAAACTTCTCTTCTTTGAATATTATCTCGAGCCCTGCACTAAAAGATGTTTCCAAATAATACAATAAAACAAATAAAGAAACTGTGCCAGAAATCTTCTCTGTCATTCCCAAAAAGGAATTAAGGATATTAAAATATCCTATCAAATAGACTTTATAAATTGGCACAGGAAGCAAGGCATAACGGCTATATTACAGCTGTTAGAAAGACATGATTTCCTCTAATAAAACAAACAACTTTATTCTGTCAAAATCTTTCAATTAATGCACAAGGGATATTGCAAATAAGCAAAGAAATATAGGCATTAAATTAAGCAGAATATCTGAATAGCATATGTCTTAGACATGAGGAAATAAGTCAATAATTCAAATGAAAAGAATACAGATAATAGCAGACAGAAAGCGTCGACCAGAGAACGAAGATCGTCGATCTGAACAAGCAGATCGTCGACCTGAAGAAAATTTATCTCCATAGAAAACATCGACCAGGGCAACATGATCGTCGATCTGAGCAAGCAGATCGTCGATCTCACTTCAGAGTTCATATGACTCTGAGATCGTCGATCATCAATCGAAGATCGTCGAGCGAAATTCGACTATCGTCGAACACAAAACTACTAAACTAAATTCCTCATATCAAACCTTTCTAAACAAGCCTAGCCTGATGGTAGACTATCAATTAGTCTAACTATTGACCATAGATAAATCTTGGTTCAATATAGCCTAAAAGAGATGACATAGCCCAAATCAAAACTAGGGATCCAACACAGATATCCTGTCATATTCTCCTATTTTACATAACATCACCTTCCCAATTATTTCAGAAAGAAATTTTCCTTGTAAATTCATACCCTTCCTGTTCAGAGTGCTTCCAATCTTAGTAGTTGGGGCCAAACCACACCACACCAATGCTTTTGCAGTCCTGGCGGAGTCTATGTCATCTTCCTGATTGATTCTTAGTATGTGAAATATCCTTGTCAGCCTTTTGGTTGTGAGTTTAACCTTAGCTCCATTCACTTTAGACTTTATCTTTGCTGAGTTTGAATCTAGTTTAACATTTGAGAATAACTATGAAACTTCACGTTTCCAGATTTTTGATGGTTCTGAAAGTAGATATTCCAGACCTGCCTCAGTGATTAGGTCAATGACGTTCCTAATTTCTTCTTGCGCTGAGACGAATCCAATGCGCATGAGTTCATAACCTTCAAAGATTTTGTCGTCATTCTTGGGAGCCATTGGAGTTGAGAGAAAGGATTGACGAGTGTCGACTAATCAGGATTCTAGGTCTCGACACTCATGAATCAAAAGCTCAAGAAATCAAGAAAGCATAGTCGACTCCTACTCTCATACCCTATTTATAGTCTATTCTTTCCCGAAGATGAAAGGGTGCACTGCATTTAGACTTTTCTAAATTTTTAAGGTAAATACCTAGTCTTGACACAGGGAAAAATTATCTGTTGAGATGTGTCGACATAAGTCGACACTCTGATACCATGAAAAATTGTCTGTCGAGATGTGTCGACACAAGTCGACATAAGGATAATGTCTCTCGACATATACCTTGGGGTCTCGACAACCTTATGTCTCAACACTTACTTTAGTGTCTCGACAATTTACAGTTATGCTGTGTCGACACACTTTCTGGTGTCTCGACATATTACTATTTATAGTGTCGACACACTTTCTGGTGTCTCGACACTTTCTTAGATATCTCGACACATGCTCTGGTGTCTCGACACAACTTTTAACTTAGACAAATTTTTTTTCTCTAAGTTAAAGATACTTTGCATTTATGAGGTCTATCCTTGATATCTAAATAAGTAAAATTGATTACTTACTAATTACTTTATTCTAATTGTGTATCAGTTTTTATGTGTGCATCAATTACTCAAGATTGTACATTCCAAGTTCAAGCTTAAAGAAATTTAATTTCTCTTCTTCTAGGGGTTTAGTAAAAATATCAGCATTTTTTTATTTGTTGGAACAAATTCTAAACTAATATCCTCATTTTCAACATGCTCAGTAATAAAGTGATATCTAATTTCAATATGTTTTGCTCTACTGTGTGACACATGATTGTTTGCAATAGAAATAACACTAGTAGAATCACAAAATAAAGGAATTTTACTTAGCTTCATGTTATAATCTTGTAATTGATGTTGGATCCAAATCAATTGTGCACAACAACTTTCAGCTGAAATATACTCAGATTCAGCAGTGTATATTGCAACACTTGTTTGTTTTTTGCTGCTCCAAGATACTAGCCTTCTCCTAAGAAATTGACATATACCTGATGTGCTTTTCCTATCTTCCTTACATCATGCATAATCAGCATCTAAAAAGTCTGTCAGTTCAAAATCACTGTTCTTGGGATACCATATGCCAAGATTAGGTGTGCCCTTTAGATATCTCAATATTATTTGAACTATTGTATAGTGAGATTCTTTAGAGCATGCTTGATACCTAACGCAGACACAAGTGGCAAATATTATGTCTGGTCTGCTGGCTGTTAGATAGAGCAGTGATCCAACTATGTCCCTATACAAGGTGATATCAACTGTCTTGCCAGCACCATCCTTGTCTAAAGACATACTGGACCCCATAGGAGTTCTCATTGAAGTGGTTGTTTCCATGTCATACTTCTTGATTAACTCCTTGGTGAACTTAGATTGACTAATGAAAAGTCCATCTATAGTTTGCTTAACTTGGAGACCTAAGAAAAATTTGAGTTCACTCATACTACTCATCCCAAACTTACATTGCACTAAGTTTGGCAAACTTAGTGCAAAGTGACTCATCAGTAGAACCAAATATAATGTCATCTACATATATTTGTACTAAGATGCTCTTGTCATTGACTTTCCTTAGGAATAGTGTTTTGTCTATTTTCCCTCTTGAGAATTTATTCTCCAGAAGGAACTTAGACAGAGTCTCATACCAAGCCCTTGGGGCTTGTTTTAATACATAGAGAGCTCTTAATAACAAATAAACATGATTTGGTTTAGTAGAGTCAACAAAACTTGATGGTTGCTCAACATAGACCTTTTCTTTAAGGTTACCTTTTAGAAAGGTTGACTTCACATCCATATGGTAAACTTTGAATCCTTTGTAAGATGCATATGTTAGGAAGAGTCTAATAGCCTCCAATCTAGCCACTGGTGCAAAGGTTTGATCAAAGTCTATACCCTCTTCTTATCTATAGCGCTTTGCAACCAGTCTAGCCTTATTTCTGACTATAACATCATTCTCATCCAGTTTGTTCCTGTATATCCATTTAGTTCCTATGATGTTACAGTCATCTGGTCTGGGAACCAGCTTCCAGACTTTACATCTCTTGAACTGATTCAATTCTTCCTGCATTGCACCTATCCAAAATGGATCTACATTGGCTTCTTCAAATTTCTTTGGTTCTGTTTGAGACAGAAAACTTGAGTTCATCACAGTGTTATGATGTTTGCTTCTTATGGTTACACCCTGAGCTGCATCTCCAATGATCAATTCCCTTGGATGATCCCTTAAATGTCTGATAGCTACAGGTAATGTGACTACATCTCTTGGACCAACTACATTTTATTGCTGGGTTTCTTCTTCTGGCTGTTCCTATGCAAGCACTTCTTCAATAATGTTGACTTCTTCTTGTATATTTTGGCTTGCTGGAACTGAATCTTCTATAGACAGCCCATTTAGCTTCAAGTCTTCTCATGTTGTGCTTGATGTACCAGGCTTATCATTATAAAACATATAACTTTCATTAAATACAATATGAACAAACTCCTCCACAACTTGATCCCTCAAGTTATAGACCCTATAGCCCTTATCATGGTTACTATAACCAACAAATATGCCTTTATAAGACTTCTCAGCAAATTTAGTTATGTATGTTTTCCCATTATTTAGGACAAAAAATCTATATCCAAAGATTTTAAAATAGACCAAGTTTGGTTTTCTTCCCTTCATTAGTTCATAAGGAGTCTTATTCAACTTTTTGTTGATTGAAGCTCTATTAAGAACATGACATGCTGCGTGAATTGCTTCAGCCCAAAAATATTCTGGGAGAGAAGAATCACTCGGCATGGTTCTTCTAGCTTCAATGAGAGTTCTGTTCTTTCTCTCAGCAATTCCATTATACTGGGGTGTTCTTGGAGTGGAAAACTCCTGTTGAATCCCAAGTTCTTCACAAAACTTTGTCATGCATTCAGATTGAAATTCAGTTCCATGATCACTTTTGATTCTGACTACAGAACTATTCAATTCATTATGTATTTGTTTGACAAATTTCTTGAAGACATCAAGAGTTTTAGACTTTTTCCTTAGAAAGAAAACCCAAGTAAAAATGGAATAATCATCAACAATCACAAAAGTGTAGACTTTCCTTCCTAGATTATGAACTGACATAGGCCCAAATAAGTCTATATGCAAGAGGTATAAGCACCTCATTGATTCTTTGGTTTCAATACTTTTGAATGAAGCTTTGGTCTGCTTGTCTTTTTGGCATGCAGAGCAAATGCTCTCCTTAGAGCATTTAGTGTTAGGACCATTCCTAACTAGCTCGTTACTGAAAAGTTTGCCTATGACCTTGTAGTTCAAATGAGCTAGCCTCATATGCCATTTGACACAGTGTGAGACTTTTTCATTTACAACTAGACATAAGGGGTAGTCTAAACATCTAGTGCATGTCAAGATGACCTCTTGGTCACTTGACTTCTTTATTAGGCACTCATCCTTGTGGAATGAAATGTCATAGCCATGGTCACAAAGTTTGCTTATGCTTATAAGGTTGTGTTGTAACCCTTCCATATAAGCTACTTTGGTGAAAGTGACTAAGCCATTTGTGATCTTATCATAACCTTTAGTAATTTCTTTGTCAGCCCCACAAAAGATCACCTTTGGTCCATTTTTCATAGGGATAAATTCCCTCAAATTGCCTCTTGTTCCAGTCATGTGTCTGGAACACCCACTATCCAAGTACCAGATTGGTCTATCTCTGGTGCTTGGACATTCCTGCAAAATAAGAATTTATTTTTCCTTAGGAACCCAAATTATTTTGGGTTCTAGGTTCTTGTTAGTTGTGGCTCCATTGAGACCACCTGTGAACTTCTTAACTGTATACCTTTTCTGAATATGAGACACAGTATAATTGAACCAACAGTTCAAGGCAAAGTGTCCTACCTTTCCACAACACCAGCATTCATATCTGTTGTACCACCTCTTTGGAGGAATAGAAAGAAATTTGTGCTGACATTCCTTTGAGCAGAAATTAGCAAACTTGATAGTTATATTTTGACTGGGAGCAAAAAGGTTGTTTTGTCTCTCAGTTACAACAATTCTCCTTGGAGCAGGCACATTAGGAATAGCTTTCCTATTCACATATGAACTTGGTCCAACTAGTACAAACTTCTGGGTTTCTTTTTTCTTAGTCTGAAACATAGGTTGTGGAATGACTGGACCCTTTTGTCCTGTCATCTTTTTACCTCTTTTTCTCTTAGGTTTAACATAACCAAGTCTACTTCCAGGTGTTCCTGAGAAGGTATCTATAATGGGCAGCACAATTTTAGGTTTAGAAAATAGTTGTACTAGTCTTTTCTCATACAGGAGTTTGAGTTCTAACTCCTAAATGATTGCATCTTTTTGTTTTATCAATAAAATTTGATCATCAATGATCTTAGTCAGTTTTGCTAACTTTGAACTTTGAATACCTATCTTCTGAGTATCCATCTTATGATGATACTCAAGTCCTTTTAATGATGCAATCTCTATGGCTTGTTCTTTGACAAGCTTCTTGCTATTTACAAGAGCTTCTAATAATTTTCCAAATTTGACTGTGAGCTGCTGCAGTTCAGTCTCAGGGTTAAACTTATGTGAATCAATCTTTGAGTCACACAAGTCTAGCTCATCCACAGTCTCTTGAACAGAATTTATAGAATAACAGGAATTGTCAAAGATTACCAAAGTATCCTGACATTCAACAATTTTTGTATTTGGATTATCAGATAGTGTCATCAAATTAACCTCCATATCATCTTCAGAAATACCATAGTATGATGAAGTTGTGGAGTTATTTCCCTTGTATATGACCTCTCTGATGAATTCTTCTTCATAGGAGAACAGTCCAGCATGTCTTCTTCTAATTCAGTTGAATCAGTATCACTATCAGATAAGGTCTTTGGCTTCTTTGCCATCAGACCCATTTCTGATTTCTTGTCTTTATAAAACTTCTTTTCTTTTTATTGGACAGTCAACAATGACATGCCCAAGCCTGTTATAGCAATAGTAGATAATGTCAGTCTTACATTATTTATTCTTATGATAATCATACCTGACCATAGATTTGTCTCTGTATTTGTCTTTGCTTTTACTAGAACTTGGTCCAGTAGATTTCTTCTTATTCCACTGCTTCCTTCTTCTCATCATTATCTTGAATTGCCTGGTAAATAGTGTCAATTTATCATTTGATAATTCTTTTGATGAAGAACAGGTTCTAGTGTTATCTGTATCTTCATCCCTTCTAGGTGATGATGAGATTTCTCTTCTAGACTTCTTTGGTGTTTCTGCTTTGAAGGCCACATATTTAGTCTGAGTTGAACTTCTAGCAGATTCAGCTTCAGCTTTTCTAGAATTTAGCTGAAGCTCATGTGACAATAGCTTCCCATATAAGTATTAGGGTAACATATTTCTCAGATTCCCCATTTCTCTTACAACACAAATCTTTATGTCTCATTCTTTATTTAGGAATCTCAGAAATTTGTCTAAGCTCATAATTTGAGAATTCTTTGCCATAATTCTTTAAGTTATTTACTATTCTAAAGAACTTTTCATAACATAGTTCTATAGAATCAGTCTTTCCTTGTATGAATGCCTCATACTGCTGATTTGGTAGAGACTTTCTATCATCTCTTACTTCTTCTGTGCCTTCCATATAGACTATGAGAGTATCCCACATATCTTTGGATGTTTTACAGTGCACTAGATTCTGAAAAGTTGAATTATCAATTGCACTGACAATTATGTTTTAAGCTCTTTTATCCATGGTAGCAAGAACCACTTCATCCTTTGTCATTTTAGATAATTTCTTAGGAGTTTCAATATTTGCATCTAGGACAGATATCTTCATTGGAATATATGGTCCTTCTTGTACAGTGACAAAGATTCTTGGATCTGAAGCCTCCATAAATAATCTCACTCTCTGCTTCCATGTAGTAAAGTTATCCTTAGTACATATTGACAATTTCATATAGCTGAGTTCTCTGTGAGATTCAGAAGCCATTATATCTGATATTTTTCAACTATACTTTGGATCTTTTTCAGACAGTTAGGTATTTCTTGAATAACCTCCCTCTGATACCACTTGAAAGATAATCTTATGGGTAGATAATCACCTAGAGGGGGGGGGGGTGAATAGGTGTCTTTTAAAATACTTTTTCAATTCTTTATTACTGTTAAGCAAATATTATGTTCAGTAGATAATATACTTTAGAAATAAGCTTCATAGTAACTCAGCACAATTGAACCATAGAACACAACACATGCAAATCTCAGAACACAACACACAAAGAATTTATAGTGGTTCCACTATCTAGGGTATATCTACTTTCCCCCTTCTTCCTCAGTAGCAATATGCTAGATAAGGTTATAGCTTCTCCTCTTCAACTCAGATCCAAAGATCTTACAGTCTCAATTTCAGTTAAGAAACCTACACTCAAACCAACAGGTCCCACCTCAGAGATTCACCCAATCTCCTACCTCAGGTCCCTCAAGAATCCTACCTCAACCTTTATAACACAGGCTTACACCTTAGTGATCCCACACAAATCACCTACCTCAGTTCTCTCAAGAACCTTACCTCAGCCTTTATAAATTAGACTTACAATTCAGAGATAAACTCTCCTACCCACTCAGATCTCAGGGAGATCTTACAAAATTAAGTGGTAAAAATATTCAGAAAACAACTCTGTAATCTGACTTATCAAAATTAATTCAGATTCTTCAATTCAGCTACAAAGAAACAAATCTTGATGAATAATCTGGCTGAAGAGATTCTTCTCTGGATCTGCAATCTTCTTGATGATCGGCTTGATTTCCTTGAAGAATTTGTAGAACAGATCCACGTGAATCTTCTGATCACTTGATGAAAGGATCTGAAGATCTTCTTGAAGACTTTCGTCTTCCTTCTCCTTCTCGAGATTCTCCTTCTTGAGAGAATGTAATGATTTGTGTGATTGTTACTTTATGTGTAGACAACCCCTCTATTTATAGCCTTCGTGGATTGCTGGTTTTTGATTGATGACATCAACATGTGACATCATACTTTAAATTCTCCTTTAAACTATTTTTGTTGAGATACTACGTTATTGTAGCTGATGTGACAGTTCTGACTTGTCCTAACACTTCTGTGTTGACTCTGCACATCTTAAGAAACATAAGTGTCAAGATGTCCAAAGTGTCTCGACACTTGTTCTTAGAAGGTGTTGAGACATCTTAGCACTCTCGACACAATTTTACTTAGAAAAATTTTCATCTAAACTTGAAAGTGTCAAGACAGTTGACTTGTCTCGACACAACTGTCATCTGTGTTAACATCTGTAATCTGCACTGTGTCGAGACAGTTGAATTGTCTCGACACAACTGTCTGCTGGTGTCGACACATTTATTTCTTAACTGTGTCGATACAGTTGAATTGTCTCGACACTCCAGTCTGCTAGTGTCGACACTTGTATACTAACTTTATTTCTTCACTGTGTTGAGACAGTTGAATTGTCTCGACACTCCAGTCTACTGGTGTTGAAACTTGTATACTAGCTTTATTTCTTCACTGTGTCGAGATAGTTGAATTGTCTCGACACTCCAGTCTACTGGTGTCGACACTTGTATACTAGCTTTATTTTTTCATTGTGTCGAGATAGTTGATTTGTCTCGACATTATTTTACTTATTATAATTTTCAGTCTTTTTTGTGTCGAGAGAGTTGACTTGTCTCGACACAGCTGACTTAACTTTCAAAGTGTCTAGTTTGCTGACTTGTCTCAACAATGCTGACTTAGTCTTCAAAGTGTCGAGATAACAGACTTGTCTCGACACAACTTTCGCAAAGGTGTCGATATAGGTTAAGTGTGTCGACACTTTTGTACTCAGCCAATTTCTGCAATGCAAATTGCTAGATACTTACTGTGTTGACTTCACTTGACGCTTTTGTACTTAGCCAATTTTCTGCACTTTTTAGTCAGCTTCTTAGAGTCCACCTATTAATGTAACTTGGACTACCTGTCAAATCAATATGATATAGGCAACCTGCAAGCATGAACTAAAATATACATCAAGTACATATTTGTGTATATCATTGAGTTGAAAGGGCTTCTTCAAATCAAGTACATTGTGTCCAATGTACCCAACAGAAATCTCCTTCAACCTTTGAAGATTCCTTTAGAGCCTCAAATATCTCATTCGCTCCTCAAGGGTCCCCTCAAAGACAGCTAGATGACCTCATCCGTCTTTGTCCATCAAGCCCAGTGCCCCGTTGTCGCATTCATCATTCCAGATTTCTCTCAAGCACGCTCATCACCACTACACTCCATGTAACTTTCGTGGTCCAGAAGAATTATTGTAACGAACGGTGATCTGTCACCCTCGATATATAACTTTTGTAACACTCCAAATAATATTGTATCTTGATCGGCACCAGTTCGGCCCTATGAGTTTTCACCCTTTTTTATTTTCCAAGTTAAAAGTCTCCTTGCAAACCATTAGTCTTTTTGTAACTGTTTGTGCGTCCAACTCACTATCGAGTTTAGATGGTTCCATTCGTCCAATCCCTGGAAACGTCAAGCGACCCGCAACAATTTAAATAACTCATACTAAATATTTGAATAAAAATATATTTTTTAAAGGCATTCATATTTGTTGTTCCTCACTCGAGGCTCCTAGTAGGCCGACCTAAATTGAACTGTCTTAGCTCTGAAGCAGTCAAGTGCGCAAACATGCAATGTATTTTGAGATGACTGGTAAGACAATTTTTTTAATGTGCAAGCCACCAAAAAATGATGAAAAACAATTTAACCGGATCAGTGCGACAACGAGATGACTCCCGGAGAATGTAAGTATTCGATCTGGGTGCCAGAGAATATAAATTGAACCGTCTTAGCTCTACATCAATGAGGGAAAAAGTTGCAGCTCGCATTCGCAAACGCCGTGCTTCTACGGGGTCCTCTGGGAGGTACCTATACTCAAGATAAGCCTGCAACGGGGCAAGCCATGAAGATTCTGGTACATCAATCGTAGATATGTCCCATGGTCCCTGAATGCTCGGGGCCACGCCTTATTCTACTCGCTGCCGGCGGGTTTGATAGATGGAAGGAGATTTAGCCAACTTAGAGAGTGCATCTGCTTTGGAATTATGTTCCCTGGGGATGTGTAACACATGGTATTGAGGGATCTTAACGAGGAGAGCCTTAACGAGCGAGAGATACTGCACAAACTGGCCGTTTTTTGCTTCGAAATCCCCCTAGACTTGGGAGGCCACAAGTTGAGAATCAGTATAAATGGCCAAGTTCTTTTCCCCGCAGTCGATGGATATCCTGAGGCCAGTGACTTGGGCCACATACTCAGCAACGTTATTGGTGGCCGAAAATTTTAACCTGAGGTCGTACTCCAAGGTAGTCTCTTTTGGGCTAATAAGGATCAACCCAACTCCAGCCCCCTCGGCCCTCGAGGCTTCATCGACGTAAAGATACTAGCAAGGAGGGGAAGTGCTGGGCACAACTCCAGTCTCGGGAGGAAGGGTGTTCTCTACAAGGAAGTCGACCAACACCTGAGATTTAATGACGGGCCGAGGCAGAAAATATATATCAAATTCTGCAAGCTCGACCGCTTATTTTACAAATCTTCAAGATGCCTCTGACTTCTAGAGAATTGTACGGAGCGAGAGCTCAGACAACACTTTAATTGTATGAGCTTGAAAGTATGGCCGAAGCTTTCTTGTAGAGAAGACAAGGCGAAGGCTGTTCTGTCTGCTGCTGGATACCGAGTTTCAATATTTGTGAGGATCTTGCTGAGGTAGTAGACGGGTCGTTGGATCCCTCCATCGTCTTTGACCAATACTGACCTTAAGGCCACTGAAGATATTGCCAGGTACATATATAGAACTTCTCTGGGGTCTAGCTTTGACAAAAGTGGGGGCGTGGCCAGGTATTGCTTGAGATGCTCAAAAGTTGCTTGATATTCATCTACCAACTGAAATCTGGAGTTGTGTGCCTCCATAGAATTTTAAAGTAGGGGAGGTACCTGTCACTGACGCGTGCCAGGAAACGTGAGAGCGCGGTGTTTCTCCTGTTTAAATGTTGTACTTCTTTGATTGAGCGCGAGGGTGGAATTTCTTCCAATGCCTTGATCTTATCGGGATTTTCCTCAATTCCCTATTGGGTTACCATGAATCCTAAGAATTTTCCGCTCGTAACACCGAAGACACATTTGTTGGGATTGAGCCGCATTTGGAAGCGGCGAAGGAGGTGGAAACACTTTTCAAGGTCTTCCTAGTGGTTGCTACAGGAGATATTTTTCACCAACATGTCATCCACATAAACTTCCATGGACTTGCTGATGAGGTCCTTAAACATTTTATTCATTAATCGTTGATAAGTTGCCCCAACATTTTTTAGGTCGAAGGGCATCGCCTTATAGCAGTATGCACCTTTGTCGGTTCTGAACGTAATGTGTTCTTCATCATATGGATTCATCCTTATCTTGTTGTAACTGGAATACGCGTCCATGAAGCTGAGAAGTTAGTGTCTAGCGGTTGAATCAACGAGCTGATTGATTCTTGGAAGAGGAAAATTGTCCTTTGTGCAAGCTTTGTTTAGGTTGCTATAACAACACACATCCTCCACTTGCCGGAGGCCTTCTTTAACATGACTACATTCGCAAGCCAAGTGGGATATTTTACTTCCCTAATAAACTGCGCTTCTATAAGCTTTTTCACCTCTTCCTCGATAGCCCGGAGTCATTCAGGGGCAAAGTTCCTCTTTTTCTAGATTACAGGCTTGCATGTAGGATTAATGTTGAGGGAGTGCATAATAATGTGAGGATCAACTCCAAGCATGTCTTCAGGCTTCCAGGAGAAGATATCCTTATTTGCGCGAAGAAAGATGATGAGTTCCTCCTTCTCTAGCTCGGACATGAGGGATCCCAACTACACCTTTCGGGTCGGGACTTGTTCGGAAAATGAGACCTCAATTAAACCTTCTATGGGAGCCCCTCTCTGTATTGTTGTTTCATCGCGTAGATCAAAGTCATCGATGTGGTGGGTAATTGTTGTCGCTGGGTAAGCCTGCTTTGAGTAGCATGTGCGAGCCGCTCCTTGGCTTCATCTGACAACCTATCCCGTCGGAAGTTGGAATATTCATAGATAGGTGTGGAATTGATGGATAAGCTCCAAAGATAGATTGGATTGGTCTTCCAAAGATGGCGTTGTAAGTCGAGCATGAGTCTATGACAATAAACCGGGAGTTATGCGTAGCCTGCCTTGGGAATGTACTTATGGTGACTACCAAGGTGATCATTCCTTGGACTAGAATTGGGTGGTTGCCGAACCCGTAAATAGGTCCAGCTGCAGGATCGAGGTGTTGCTTAGTAAGCTTCATGCTTTGGAGCGTAGACAAGAATAAAATGTCGACAAAACTCTCATTATCAACCAAGATCCTTTTGACATTATAATAAGGATCCATGATTCCTTCGCTGATCACGAACGGGTCATGGTGGGGAATTCGACACCGGGTCTTTATTGATGAAGGTGATGATGTTGTCTCGCCTGAGTTTTTTATCTTCGCGGCCCATCTTGAAGATGCCCTCTGAGAGTACCTAGGGGAGAGATCTGGGATCCCTGCGATGGTCTTGATGTCATCTACCATTTGCAAAGGGTAATGTCTATTGATCTTCTGAGGATGTCAGGAATTTGCTTCCCACATACGACGTCAAATTATTGTGGCCAAACTCGATGTCTGGTCGGACCAAAATAATTTGGATCGCCTTAGCTCTCGGGGTGGTTGAGTGTGCACACAGTCAATAAGAATGAAATTGTACACACAAAGTTTTGACATGGAAAACCCCCTTAATTGGATAAAAAACCACGCGACCGGGTCTGTGTCAGTCGAAATACACAATCTGCTTGCAATTACAACTTCTTTGGAGAATCGAGGGCAACATGCTGCTACTCGTTACACTTTAGAGGTGAGAGAGAGTTACTTAGGCTCACGACAGACAACAGGCTGCCCCGCATGACAATGTTTGCTGGGGAATTGTGGACGAACGGGGTTATTGGGTCCATTGCCCACAATATTCTCTAGAGTGGATTTGAAGAGGCATCATCATCAAGACTAAGAGCATAGTTGTATTTGATGTGTGTTTAAGCTCATGCATGCAGGTTGTCCTTGATTGGACAGGTGAACAAAAAGAGTAAGCAGGAAGTCAGCTAATTTGACTAAGGCAAAAACATTGAGACAGCTGAGAAGAATGTCTCAGCATAACCGCTGAGACAGCTGAGAAGGAAGCGTTGATACAGTCAATGCAGGTTGTCCTTGATTGGACAGTTGAACACAAAGAGTAAGCTGGAAGTCAGATAATTTGACTAAGGCAAAAGTGTCGAGACAGCTGAGATGAATGTCTCGGTATAACCGCTGAGACAGTTAAGAAAGAATTCGTCGAGCTCAGTACAGAATTTGTCGAACTGAGTTCAGAGATCGTCGAGCTCAACTCACCATTCGTCGAGCTAAATTCAGAGCTTGAGATTCTGAGTTCGTCAAGCTCAATTGAGAATTCGTCGAACTGAGTTCAGAGTTTGTCGAGCTTAGTTCACCATTTGTCAAACTCAGTTCAGCATTCGTCGAACAAAGTTCAGGATTTTGTCTAAGGCAAAAACCGCTGAAATAAGTGTTAGTCTCAGCATAACCGCTGAGATAAGTTTTAGTCTCAGCATAACCGTTGAGACAAGTGTTTGTCTCAACAGAGAACAAGAAAGCGCTGAGACAGTTAAGTAGGAAAATGCCTAAGGCAGAAAGCATTGAGTGAGGAGTGCTCACTCAACGCTCTCAACGCCTAAGATGCTGCAGAGGCAGAAATATGGTAAGGCAAAAAACATTGAGTGGAGGTTGCTCACTCAATGATGTCAACGCCTAGTGGAGACAGAATTTTGTCTAAGGAGTTTGGAGTTGAGTGATGTTCACTCACTCAACGCCAAGCAGCAGAAAGTTGATAAAGCAAGTTGACGCTGAGTGAAGCTGAATCACTTAATGCCTCGAAATAGATTTATATTCTAAGTAGTTTGGCGTTGAGTGAAGGTTATCACCCAAAGCCAAGAGATAGTAAATCTGTCTAAGTGTTTTGGCGTTGAGTGATGCTTACTCACTCAACGCCTATGCTAATGTAGTTTGATTTTTGCTAAGCCCACAGTTGATGACATCAGCAAGTCAACAAGTCAACATATTTCAAATTAGTGGCGGGATGGCTATAGTACGCGACAAATGTTGTCGCAGACTTACTGTACGACAGTTGGCGTTAAAACAAAGTTGCTGCTGACCATTAATTATGTGGGGCCCACTGCTCAAGAGCCGTTGGGACAAAATCAATAAAAGAAAAAGGGCTTTTATAGAGAAAGCAAGTTTTTTAAAGAAAGCAATCAGGCAATTCTTCTTCTCCGCCATTATTGTGGAGCTAAAGAACAGGAAGCTCAAGTCTACAAGACAAAGAGCAAATTAGTTGTCGGTATCAACATCTTTAACAGCAAGATAGCTGGTGTGATCTTCATCTGCACCAGCATGTTAGCTCAGAAGGATTTTCTGAGAAAAAGGTAGCAGCTTGAGCCGACCCTTGCTGCAGGTGCTTCACAGGCTCAGCCAACAAACCTAAAGAACATTCTCTTGGGGAGTTGTGAAGAAGGAGATAGGGCTGAGCAGTTGGCTCAGTTCAGAAAGGGGCAGAGAAGCTAATCTGCAAGTTACTTCCAGCACAAGCCAAAAAGATCTTCATTTTTATTGCTGTGAAGAAAGGAGTTGGGCTGGGATTCTCCCAGCTCAGGTTGCAGCAAGATCTGCTGTAGTTACTTCTCTAGCTCTAGCTAGATAAAATCCCTAGTGCTAAGAAGAGGGAGTTAGGTCTAAGTATTCACTCAGACCAGATAAGTAGACTCAGGAAATATATTTCCTAGAGTCAAGGTTTGGCTGGGTTTATCTCAGTACAGGTAGATTGACACAGTGAAATTTCACTTGTGGCCAATCATCATACCAACCCACATTCATCCTATAGGATCCAAGTGTGGATCTGAGTTGTATGGCTTAATTGTCTGAGGTAGGAGAGTGTTGCTCTATGAAGTAGGATCCAAATGTGGATCTGAGCTGTAGGGCTTAATTGCCTGAGGTAGGAGAGTGTTGCTCTCTGAGGTAGGATCCAAGTGTAGATTTGAGCTGTAGGGCTTAATTGCCTGAGGTATGAGAGTGTTGCTCTCTAAGGTAGGATCCAAGTATGGATCTGAGCTATAGGGTTTAATTACCCGAGGTAGGAGAGTGCTGATCTCTGAGGTAGGATCTAAGTGTGGATCCGAGTGTAGGGCCTTTTGGACTGAGGTAGGTGATAAGCTTGTCACTGAGCTGCAGGTGCCTGGAAGGACACTGAGGTAGGTACCTGTTGCGTACTGAGCTGTAGGAGTGCTGCAGCACTCTGAGAGTAGGGTCTTGTGCCTGAAGTTATAGGGCTGAGAAGCTTGAGTTGTAGGCCTTAAAGATAAGGCTGAGGTAGGTGGCTTGAGGGTCACTGAGTGTAGGAGCACTATAGAGCTCTGAGGTAGGATCCCTAGTGGATCTGAGATAGGGATGTCCTCCCAACCTGAGTGTATGGCTTAACAGCCTGAGGTAGGTGGTTTACTGACCACTGAGTTGTATGCCCTTGTGGCTGAGAAGTAAGTCTTGGAGGAGACTTAGATATCCTGAGATATCTGAGGTGTAAGCTCTTTGGAGCAGGTTTTGGAGAAGTGCCTAATACAACAAGATAGTTGGATAGGTGGGAGGGAAAGTGGATGTACCAAGTTGGGGAACCACTATAAATATTTGTGTCCTTTGCTGTGTTGTTTTCTTTATGCAGGTTATGTACATCTTGAAAGCATAAAACAACTAAAAGTCAAAGCTCTAAAATAAGAAACATAAAAGAACTCATAAAGAGACCAATAACTTATTCACCCCCCCTCTAGGTGATTTAGCTATCCTTGATTTAAAAACTTTCAGGGGCGCTTGCTGTAGCAAAAATTTCTCTCTTGTCGCTTGTTTGTGGACTTAGGAAGATTTTGGCTGAGAGGCAATGACTTGCGAGTGGCTCAAAGAAATTTCAAAAGAGGCTTGAAGATGCCTTGAAGGTGGCTTGAAGGAGGAATCCAACAGAGCTGGCCTGAGGAGGAAGAAGACAGAGGAGCCAAAAAGTGAGAAATAAGGAGGTCTGGGGGACTTTTTATAGCCTCCAGGAGGTGGTTTATTGTGGTTGTGTGGCTATCCACACACCGAAACCACAAATACTATAATATTAAGCATAATGCTACGCAAATATTATTCGCTTGATATTATGTTAAACATAGACTGATTATTCTTAATTAATGGAATCCCCACTAACAATGGTTGTTAGTGGGTGGTTACGCTCGAAGTGGACGGCGATGAGACGATCAGACGACAGGAAAAGTACCCAAGAAGAGAGAGAGAAGCGGTCGGCCACCACCTCACGGGTGGCCGGTCCCGTCGAAGACGGGAGGCCGCCAGCGCGACACCGACTAGGGGCGCGGCCGGCGCCCGGCGAGGGCCGGCCGGCCTAACCCGGTCGGCACACCGGGCGTGGTCACGACGGCGGCCCCGACGCTAGCCACCGGACGCGATGTCGGCCGGCTACCGGGCATGGCGCCGACCAACTACAGGGCATGGCGGCACCGGACGCACGCAAGGCACGGCTGGCCGGAGCTGACTCAAAAAGGGGGCGACCTACCGAGCCCTCCCCGCTAAGGGGTGAAGAGCGGTCGGCCGTGCCCGACACCTCCCGCGGCGGCCGTGGGAGGGAAGGCCCCCTGCCGACCGGGGTGGCCGGCGGGAGCGCCGCACCTTGCGGCCGCTGGCGCGCGGCCAAAAAGTGCGGCTTCCGGCTGGCCGGGAACCGGGCCGACTTAAGTCGGCCCGTCCACAACGGGAGAGAGGGGCCGACCCCCGTCGGCGGGCCCCGTCGGCGGCCCCCCGTCGGCGGCCCCTGGAGGTCGGCCCCGGCGTCGGGCCTCGAAACATCTGGGGCCCCGCCGGCGGGCCCCCGGACATTTCGGGGAAGACGATCCCACACGTGCGGATCGTGCACGATTGCATGCGCCGATCACGCGAGCTCACATGATCTCCATTTAGATTATGAGATAAATGGGAAATTGGCTAATTGGTCCAGAAATATATTATAAAAAGGCTTGGTCCCATCAAGAATATTGTTATTAGAATCACATTTTTAGCTATTCGTAACTATTTGATATACACAAATCATCATTTTCAAAAAATAATGTTGTTAAATTTTGAAAGGAGAAATAAACACACATATACACACAGATAAATATATATATATATATATATATATATATATATATATATATATATATATATATATATATATAAATAGGGCAATGTTAATAGCACCCCTCTATTGGCTAATAGCACCCCAAAAAAGCCAAAATAACACATTGAAATGGCTGCTAATAGCGACTTCAGGGGTGCTATTAACATTGCCCATATAAATATATGGGGAAGTATCATATGCGGGCATGCTTATATGCAGACGTACGGACATGCGATTTTAGAGATCAAGATGGTTTCAAATCTTAAAGTGGTCATCATAAAAGTTTAAAATCTCGGCGAGACGAACAACTTTCATGTTGATCACTTTTGATTTGGAGCTGTTTTGGCCATCGATTTGGTCCTCGAAATCTCGGGCGGCGAGAGTGGTACAGTAACACTCTCGCCGCCCCAAGTTTCGAGGCCCAAATCGAAAGTCAAAACAGCTCCAAATCAAAAGGTGATCAACATAAAAGTTGTTCGTATCGCCGAGATCTACAACTTTCATGTTGATCACTTTTCGATTTGAAGCATTCTTAAACTTTTCCCGTATGTTTATGCTCGCACTAGATATATATATGCATGTAAATGTTGCTCCTATTTGCCCATCCACTCAAAATTGATTGAATGGGAGAACTCAACGCAAGCTTCTATAGAGTATTCAAAGCATGCTCTGAATTGGTTTGGAGAAGTCAGTGCTACCTTCTACCTTCATGAAGTAGACGATTCTCCTACTTGGAGTCTACTTATGCTCTGACTAATGTTGATGATGTCGACATCATCCTTCTCATCCCGCCTCTTGTCGACGCTCCACTCATGGGCGGACCCATGTTAAGGCACGGTCGGGCACGTACCCGACCGTGTTTTTCACAAAATCCCGCTATTTCCTGTTTAACAGCTAGGGCGTTCGCTATTTCGCCATTCTCATTCCTGATCTTCTCCCCGCCGGTAACATCGTAGTCTGCAAGAGATCACGCTCAGCGGCTCAGCGTCTTTAGCGACATCTTCTCGGTTTGAATCCGTTTGATCAATCTCGTTCACACAGGAGATAGTTATGAGAGTAAGGAGCCTGGTCCTGGAATTCTTGGTAACATCCCTTCTCTATATATGTTTTCTCCCTAGTGGTTTTTCCAGCTCTGTTTATTTCACTAAAAAGATATTAAACCCATACATTCAACACCTTTGGGACCTTCTTGCCTCCTTCCACCTAATTTCTGTTGAAATTATGAAGTGAAAGTGGGGGTTGATCAGGCAGACCGCACGGTTTGGGCGGACAGTCTTGTGGACTGATGGTGCGACCTGGGTGGTCTGATGTTGCGGCCTGGTTTTGTGTCCTTGGAGGTAGCCGTGCAGATAGATGGTTTATCCACGGTCTGTGCGAACAGAGGTGGCGGCCTGGCTGGCCGGCTTATGCTCAGCAGACTTCCCAGAAGGTAATCGGGAAAATATCTTCTCTATCCTCGGAGTCCGGCAAGGTGCACACTGGGTTGGAGATCGGCAGATCGGCTTTGGATTACGCCCTTGATCTTCTCTGGTGGTGCGGATAGAAGGTAACCGCAGAGTTCGCGGTTAGGCGAGCTGTATTGGAGTTGGCGCTCTTGGTGGTCAGTTGTCCTTGTCCGCAGAGCTCGCGCCAGAGGTTCTCCAGTTTAGGACTTGGTCACGTTTTGTGACAAGTTCAGTTTGATTGCAGAGTCCGCAATGTCCGCTGGTTGACCGGGCGGCTTGTTTCTTTGGTCGTGGACATTATTTATTGCGGGCTGATGCGGTGTACGCTGGCATGTGGACTGGCTTCCTGTCCGGCCTCCTTTGATAGCAGGAGGATAGGCTGGTGTCTGGCCTTGTCCATACAGACTGGGCGAACTGCTCTGTGCTAGCTGGGGGCTGGGGTGGTCGAGATAATCCAACTGTCACGACACAAGGCATAATTAAAAGAGGTTGACACAGACAATAGCAGTGTCGAGACAAGTCAACTGTCTCGACACTTTCAGCTTCAAATGAAAAATTCTTCCAAGCAAGAGTGTGTCGAGACATCTAAGATATCTCGACACAAGTGTCAAGACACTTTGACCATCTCGACACTTATGTTTCTGAAGAAGTGCAGAGTCAATAAAGAAGTGTCAAAACAAGTCAGAACTATCACGTTAATTACAATAATGAGATATTTCAACAGAAATAGATTAGAGGAGAACTTTGAAGTATAATGTCAATTGCTGATGTCATCAACCATTAGGTGCCATTCACGAAGGCTATAAATAGAAGGGTTGTCTATACAGAAAAACACACAAGACAGATTTGAAAAAGCAAATAGAAATTCTCATTCTATTTTCAACTCGAGAAAGAGGAAGAAGACAAAGGTCTTCAAGAAAATCTTCAGATCCTTTTTCAAAGTCGATCTGAAGATTAAGGTGGATCTGATCAACAATTCTTTCAAGGTAATCAAACCGATCAACATCAAGAAGATTCTAGGTCCAATGAAGCAGCTTTTCAGCTAGCCAATTTATCAAGAAGACATTTATTGTAGCTGAATTGAAGAATCTGTGCTAACAGATAAGTCAGATTACAGAAGTTCTGTTTTCTGAGAATTACAATTTTGTTTTACCACTATATTTTGTAAGATCTCCTTGAAAGTTGAGTGGGTAAGAGGTCTTTTCTCTGAGTTGTAAGCCAATTTTATAAAGGCTGAGGTAGGGTTCTTTAGGGACCTGAGATAGGTGGTTTGAGAGAATCACTGAGTTGTAGGTCTATTTTATAAAGGCCGAGGTAGGGTTCTTGAGGGACCTGAGGTAGGAGATTGGGAGAATCTCTGAGGTAGGACCTGTTGGTCTGAGTGTAGGTTTCTTCACAGAAACTGAGCTTATAGGATCTTTGGATCTGAGTTAAAGAGGAGGAGCTATAACCCCATCTAGCACATTGCTAGTGAGAAAGAAGGGGGAAAGTGGATGTACCCTAGTTAGGGAACCACTATAAATTCACTATGTACTGTGTGTTGTGATATGTTGTTGCTTGTGCTATGATCTAAGTTTTTGTAACTATAAGATTACTTAAGTGAGGAAGATCTGAAAGAGTAATTTAAAAAGACACATATTCACCCCCCCCCCTTTCTAGGTGATTATCTACCCATAGGATTATCTTTCAAGTGATATCAGAGGAAGGTTATTCAAGAAAGACCTAACAGTCTGAAAAAGATCCAAAGGGTATTAGAAAAATATCAGATCAATGGCTTCTGAATCTCACAAAGAACTCAATTATATGAAACTGCCAATTTGTACTAAGGACAACTTTGTTATTTGGAAACAAAGAGTGAGATTGCTCATGAAAGCCTCAGATACAAGAATCTTTGTCATTATACAAGAAGGACCATATATTCCAATGAAAATATCAGTCTTCGATGCAAATGATAAAACCCCCAAGAAACTGTCAGAAATGACAAATGATGAGGTGGTACTTGCCACCATGGAAAAGAGAGCACAGAATATAATAATCAATGCAATAGACAATTCAACCTTTCAAAATCTTGTGCACTATCAAACATCTAAGGAGATGTGAGATACTCACATAGTATATATGGAAGGCACAGAAGAAGTAAGAGATGACATAAAATCTCTCCTCAACCAGTTGTATGAGGCTTTTAGATAAGGAAAGACTGATTCTATAGAACAATGCTATGAAAAGTTCTTTAGAATAGTAAATGACTTATGAAACTATGGCAGAAACTTCTCAAATTATGAGCTGAATGATAAATTTCTAAGATCCCTAAATAAGGAATGGGCCATCAAAATATGTGCTATAAGAGAAATGAGGAATCTAAGAAATATGTTACCCCAAGGCCTGTATGGGAAACTAATGTCACATGAGCTTCAACTAAACTCTAGAAAAGCTGAAGCAGAATCTACCAGAAGTTCAACTCAGACTAAATCTATGGCCATCAAAGCTGATACATCTAAGAAAGCTAGAAGAGAAATCACATCTTCACCCAGAAGGGATGAAGATACAGATAGCACTAGAACCCGTTCTTTAATAGAAGAACTATTAGATGATGAATTAGCACTGTTTACCAGGAAATTCAAGAAAATGCTTAGGAGAAGAAAGTAGTGGAATAAAAGGAAACCTTCTGGATCAAGATCTAGTAAAAGCAAAGACAATCACAGAGACAAATCTATGGTCAGGTATGATTCTCATCAGAATAAACAATTTAAAACTGACATTATTTGCTTTTGTTGTAATAGGCCTGGGCATGTCATAGCTGACTGTGCAGTAAAAAGAAAGGAGAACAAAAAGCCAAAAGAAAAGAAGCTCTACAAAAACAAGAAATCATAGAAGGGTCTGATGGCAAAGAAAACAAAGACCTTATTAGATAGTGATACTGAGTCAATAGAGTCAGAATAAGAACTTGCTGGACTGTTCTCCTATGAAGAAGAGTTCATCAGAAAGGACGTATACAAAGGGAAAAGCTCCACAACTTCATCACACTATGGTGATTCTGAAGAAGATATAGAGATCAATTTAATGGCACTATCTGATGATCATAAAACATAAGCTCTTAACTGTCAGGATACTCAGGTAATCTATGACAATTCAACATGTTCTAAAACTTCTGTATATGAGACTGGGGATGAGCTGGACTCATGTGACTAAAAGCTTGATTCACATGAGACTAACTCTGTGACTGAACTACAACAGCTTACAGTCAAATTTGGAAAACTGTTGGAAGCCCTAGTGAGTAGCAAGAAGCTTGTCAAAATACAAGCTGTAGAGATAACATCACTAAAAGATTTTGAGTATCATCATAAGATGGATACTCAGAAAATTGGTCTTCAAAATTCTAAGTTGGCAATGCTGACTAAGATCATTGATGATCAAATCCTATTACTGAAGCAGAAGGATGCAACTATTCAGGAGTTGAAACTTAAACTCCTAAATGAGAAAATTTAGTACAACAATTTTCAAAACCTTATACTATTTTGCCCATTATAGATACCTTCTCAGGAACACCTAGAAGTGGTCTTTGGTATGTTAAACCCAAGAGGAAAAGAGGTAAAAAAACTGGCAAGAAAAAAGTGTCCAGACATTCCACAGACTATGTTTCAGACTAAAGGAAAAGAAATACAGAAGTCTGGACTAGTTGGAAAAAGTTCATATGTGAATAGGAAAGCTATTCTTAATGTGCCTGCTCCAAGGAGGATAGTTGTAACTGAGAGGCAAAACAACTTGTTTACACCCAGTCAAAATACAATTGTTAAGTGTGCTGATTCCTGTTCTAGGGAATGTCAGCACAAAGTTCTTTCTATTCCCCCAAAGAGGAGGTACAAAAAGTATGAATGCTGGTGTTGTGGAAAGATAGGACACTTTGCCTTGGACTGTTTGTTCAATTAAACAGTGTCACATATTCAAAAAAAATATTCAGTTAAGGGCACACTGGTGGATTCAATAGAGCCACAACTAACAAGAACCTAAGACCCAAAACAATTTGGGTTCCTAAGGAAAAATAAATTCTTATTTTGTAGGAATGTCCAAGCATCAGAAATAGACCAATCTGGTACTTGGATAGTGGATGTTCCAGACACATGAATGGAATTAGAGGCAATCCGAGGGAGTTTATCCCTATAAACAATGGACCAAAGGTGATATTTGGTGGAGCTGACAAAGGAGTTACCAAAGGTTATGGTAAGATCACAAATGACATAGTCACTCTCACCAAAGTAGCTTATGTGGAAGGGTTGCAACACAACCTTATAAGTATAAGCCAACTTTGTGATCTTGGCTATGACATTTCATTCCATAAGGATAAGTGTCTAATAAAGAAGTCAAGTGATCAAGAGGTCATCTTGACATGCACTAGATGTGGGAATGTGTATTGTTTGAATTTTCTTTGTTTAAAGTCAGACTCACCCTTATGTCTAGTTGCAAGTGAGAAAGCCTCACACTGTGTCAAATGGCACAAGAGGCTAGCTCATTCTAACTACAAGGTCATAGGCAAACTTTATAGTAAAGAGCTTGTTAGGAATGGTCATAATATTAAATGCTCTAAGGAGAGCATTTTCTCGGTTTGCCAAAAAGGCAAGTAGATCAAAGAATCATTCAATAGTATTGAATCCAAAGAATCAGTGAGGTGTTTGCACCTCTTGCATATGGACTTGTTTGGTCCTATACCAGTTCATAATTTAGGAGGGAAAGTCTACACTTTTGTAATTATTGATGACTATTCCAGATTTACTTGGGTCTTCTTCTTAAGGAAAAAGTCTGAAACTCCTGATGTCTTCAAGACTTTTATCAAACAAATCCAGAATGAACTGAACAGTTCTGTAGTCAGAATTAGAAGTGATCATGGATTTGAGTTTCAATCTGATTATATGACAAAGTTTTGTGAAGAACTGAGGATTCAACAAGAGTTTTCCTCACCAAGAACACCCCAACAAAATGAAATTGCTGAGAGAAAGTAGGACTCTCATTGAAGCTAGAAGAATCATGCTGAGTGATTCTTCACTCCCAGAATATTTCTGGGCTAAAGCAATTTACACAACATGTCATGTTCTTAATAGAGCTTCAATCAACAAAAGGTTGAATAAAACACCTTATGAACTAATGAAGGGCTGAAAACCTAACTTGGTCTATTTTCAGAATATTTGGATGTAGATGTTATGTCCTAAATAATGGAAAAACATACATATCTAGGTTTGCTGAGAAGTCCTATGATGACATATTTGTTGGTTATAGTAATCACGATAAGGCCTATAAGGTCTACAACTTGAAGGATCAGGTTGTGGAGGAGTCTGTTCATGTTGTATTTGATGAAAGTTCTATGTTTTACAATGATAAGTTAGGTTTATCAAGCACAATAGGTGAAGACTTGAAGCTAAAGTAGCAGTCTATAGAAGATATAGTTCCAGCAAGTCAGAATATGCAAGATGGAGTCAACATTGTTGAGGAAGTGCTTGCACAGGAACAACCAGGAGAAGAAACTCAGTAACATGATGCGGGTGGTCAGGGAGAAGAAGTCACATTACCTGTAGCTGTCAGACATCTAAGGGATCATCCAAGGGAATTAATCATAGGAGATGCTGCTCAGGGTGTGACCACAAGAAGCAAACATCACAACACTGTGATGTACTCAAGTTTTCTTTCCCAAACAGAACAAAAGAAATTTGAAGAAGCTAATGTGGATCTATTTTGGATAGGTGCAATGCAGAAAGAATTGAACAAGTTCAAAAGATGCAATGTTTGGAAGCTGGTTCCCAGACCAAATGACTACAACATTATAGGAATCAAATGGATATATATAAACAAATTGGATGAGAATGGTATTATAGTAAGAAACAAAGCCAGACTGGTGGCAAAGGGATATAGACAAAAAGAGAGTATAGACTTTGATCAGACCTTTACACCAGTGGCCAGATTGGAGGTCATAAGACTCTTCCTAGCATATGTAACCTTCAAAGGATTCAAAGTTTACCAAATGGATGTGAAGTCAGCCTTCTTAAATGGAAATCTTAAATAAAGAGTTTGTGTTAAGCAACCCTCAGGTTTTATTGATTCTACTAAATCTACCCATGTTTATATGCTCTTAAGAGCTCTCTATGGTTTAAAACAAGCCCCAAGGGCTTGGTATGAGACTCTGTCTATGTTCCTTCTAGAGAATAAATTCTCAAGAGGAAAAATAGACAAAACACTATTTCTCAGGGAAGTGAAAGGCAAGACCATCGTTGTACAAATATATATTGATGACATTATATTTGGTTCTACTGATGTGTCACTTTGCACTAGGTTTGCCAAACTTATGCAAGATAAGTTTGAGATGAGTAGCATGGGTGAACTCAAGTTTTTCTTCGGTCTCCAAGTTAAGCAAATTTTAGATGGACTTTTCATTAGTCAGTCTAAGTTCACCAAGGAGTTAATCTAGAAGTATGGCATGGAAACTGTCACTTCAATGGAAACACCCATGCGGTCCAGAATGTCTTTACATAAGGATGGTGCTGGGAAGCCAGTCGATATCACCTTGTATAGGGGAATAGTTGGATACTACTCTATCAAATAGCCAGCAGACTAGACATAATGTATGCCACATGTGTCCATGCCAGGTATCAAGTATGCCCTAAGGAATCTCATTATACAACAGTTAAAAGAATATTGAGATATCTAAAGGGCACACCTAATCTTGGCCTATGGCATCCCAGGAATAGTTATTTTTAACTGATAGGCTTTTCAGATGCAGATTATGCAGGATGCAAATAAGATAGAAAAAGCACATCAGGGTCATGTCAATTTCTTGAAAGGAGACTAGTGTCATGGAGCAGCAAAAGGCAGACAAGTGTAGCAATATCTACAGCTGAATCTGAATACATTTCAGCTGGTGATTGTTGTGCACAATTACTATGGATTCAACATCAGTTACAAGACTACAACTTACAGCTAATTAAATTCTATTATACTCTGATTCTTCTAGTGCAATTTCTATTGCAAATAATCCTATATCACATAGTAGAACAAAACATATTGAAATTAGATATCATTTTATTAGAGAACATGTAGAAAATTGAGATATTAGCTTAGAATTTGTTCCTGCAAATAAACAAATTACTGATATTTTTACTAAGCCCCTAGTAGAAGAGAAATTTAAGTTCTTTAAATTTGAACTTGGAATGTTAAATATTGAGTAACTGATGCATATACAGAAATTGTTATAATATAAGATTCAAATTTTTCAATAATTAAGTTTACATATTTAGATATCAAGGATAGACCCCATAAATGTCAAGAAACTAAATACAGAAAACAGACCTTTTGACTAAGTTAAAAATATGTCAAGACACTAAAAGTATATGTGTCGAGACATTCGGGTATTGAAACCCTAAGGTATATGTGTCGAGACACATACACCTTGTGTCGACTTGAGTCGACATATCTCGACAAAACTCTTCCTCAGAACAACGCCAACTACAGGGAGTGTGTTGACATATCGCTCTTCCTTGTGTCGACACTAGGGAATTTCCCAAAAATTTAGAATGGTCTAAATACAGCGTGCCCTTTCAACTTCCAGAAAGGTTTGACTATAAAAAGGGATGTAAGAGTAGTAGTCGACTACGCTTTCTTGATTTCTAGAACCATTGATCCCTGAGTGTGTAAACCTAGAATTCTGATTAGTCGACACTCGTCAATCCTTTCTCTCAACACTAATAGCTCCCAAAAATGACAACAACATCAATGAAGGGTATGATTCGTGTGGAATGGATTCGCCTCAGTGGCAGAAGGAATTAGGGATTTCATTGTCCTAATCCAATAAGCAGGCCTAGAATATCTACTGTCTGAACCTACTAATATCTGGAAAAGAGAGGTATCAGAATTCTTCTCTAATGCAACATTAGACTCAAGTTCAACAAAGATTAAGTCAACTGTGAATGGGGCCAAAATTAAAATCACAAGCAGGAGACTGGCTAAGGTATTTCACATACCTCAATCGATCAAGAAGATGAAGTAGACACCACCAATACTAAAGAAGGTTTGATGTGGTGTGGATTGGATACAGTCACTAAGATAGGAAGTACTCTGAACAGGAAGGGTATGAATTCCTAAGGCAAATTTTTGTCAGAAATCATTGGAAAAGTGCTCATGTGTAAGACAGGAGCACATGATAGAATCTCTACTCAAATGTTTGAGCTAATGACAAGAGTAATCTTCAAAATCAAGACTGACTAGAGTAGAGAAGTCCTTGGTAGAATTACTGAGAGTATCAAGAAGCCCAACATGGGCAGAATTCTAAGTCTATACCTGACTAAAGCCATTCCAACAAGCCTAAACCTAAAACTGGGCACCAAGATAAATCACATGAGGAAAATGGATATGAGGATATTGTCATGGTGAGATAGAGTTTTATCCAAAGAGCCTCCTGTGGTGGAAAAGAGGAAAGAGAAGAAGAAGAAAGTTGTAGTGGTGGAAGAAGAATCTTCTAGTGATTATGAAGTTCAAGGCAGTTAAAGCACAGATCACTAGGATGATCCAGACCCTAACATTTCTCCAAGGACCTCAACTAAAACAAGGCATCAGGTCTAGGGGAGATTACTCCAGAAGTGGACCTCATTGCAGAGGAAAACCTCAATGAGCCTCCGGTCTTAGACAGTGAAACTGTCAATCTCACTGTGATGGAATTTCTCAAAGAACTAAACACAGTTGTGGTAGAGGTTTTGAATCATGAACAAGATGAGAATATGCCAGACAATGAGGCTAAGGTCTCTAAGGAGACTGGGGAATAATTCCCACTAGAAGAGGAAGCTAACAACCATGGGGAGTTACCTGCTACTCCAAAGGGCCCTGTTCCTGCTAATGAAGTTCAACAACATGAGCCTTCCTTTGAAGACATTCATCTTGATCAAGATGGAGCACAAGTTGAGGGGGATCTAGCAACTCTGTCCCCTAGGTCTGGAGGTGTTGGTCAACAACAACCTGTTGCCATAGTTAGTTCATCTGAATCGGAAGAGGAAGAAGCATCTCAGCTGAAGAAAAGAAAGTTAACTGAGCTAAAAAAGAAGAGTCTGAGTTATAAGAAGACAATTCAGTATGGTACACCACCTCCTTCTTCTGTTATGGATTTCAGCTCCCTCATAGTTCAACTATAGATCATGCTAGATAAACAAAGAAAGGACATGGAAACATATGTGGATGAAAGTACGAAGGACCTGTAGTTCCAATTGGCCCAAGATATAAAATCAATCCGATTTGAGGTCAATCTCTTGAAGAAGGACATGACAGACTTCTTCCAGATGGGAGCACATGCTGTAGTATACATGGCCAAACAACAAGAAGAGTCAAAGAAGACTATAGATGAAACAACTGTCCAACAAGGCTATGTTCTGGAAAATGATACAAGATTGAATGAGAATCTAATAGAAATGCATGATATTTCCCTGACCAAGCTTGATGAGCACACTACAGCCCTTGAAGCAAAGATAGTCTCAACTTCTACTGTTGTTGAATCTCATATTTCAACTCAGTCAGATTCTTTGATCAAGGCTGTCAAGGACTCTGTCCAAACCTTCACTGAGAACTTAGCCAAGGTAAAGAATCATCTTACAGCAGGTCTACATCATACAGTTGATCAAGTCAGATTTTAGAAGAATGATCTCAGAGATCATATTGAGAGAGAAGTCATAAAGGGGGAGAGAATACTGATAAAAGCTAGCTCTGATCATTCTAAGTGGACCTCAAATAGAATCAGAGCCATTCTAGGCTACCCCCTCTGTGTGATGATGATCAGACAGCTGAGTCTGGCTGCCAACCAGCTCAGCTGCAAGGTATTCCATCTGCTGCAGCACAGATCGTATATCCTCCTCAACAGTTTGAAGATATTCATCAAGCAGTTCAGGCAATGTATAGTCCTCCTCCAAATGTTCAGAATCTGATATATGAAGAGGTGGGATTACTGATGTTGCCTTGATAAAAGAAAAGGAAGCCCAATTGTCAAAGAAGAGGTGGGCTTTGTGTAACCTTACCTTTAGCACAATGTAACACAAACTGTAATCTTTGAACAACATTAACTATAAATAGAAGGGTTGTCTATACAGAAAAACACACAAGACAGAATTGAAATAGCAAACAGAAATTCTCATTCTATTTTCAACTCGAGAAGGAGGAAGAAGACGGAGGTCTTCAAGAAAATCTCCAGATCCTTTTTCAAAGTCGATCTGAAGATTAAGGTGGATCTAATCAACAATTTCTTCAAGGTAATCAAGCCGATCAACATCAAGAAGATTGTATATCCAGTGAAATAACTTTTCAGCCAGCCAATTTATCAAGAAAACATTTATTGTTGCATAATTGAAGAATCTGTGCTAACAGATAAGTCAGATTACATAGGTTCTGTTTTCTGAGAATTACAATTTTTTACCTCTATATTTTGTAAGATCTCCTTGAGATCTGAGTGGGTAAGAGATCTTTTCTCTGAGCTGTAAGCCAATTTTATAAAGTTTGAGATAGGGTTCTTGAGGGACCTGAGGTAGGTGGTTTGAGAGAATCACTGAGTTGTAGACCTATTTTATAAAGGCTGAGGTAGGGTTCTTGAGGGACCTGAGGTAGGAGATTGAGAGAATCTCTAAGGTAGGACCTGTTGTTCTGAGTGTAGGTTTCTTCACAGAAACTGAACCTGTAGGATCTTTGGATCTGAATTAGAGAGGAGAAGCTATAACCTCATCTAGTACATTGCTAGTGAGGAAGAAGGGGGAAGTGGATGTATCCTAGTTAGGAAAACCACTATAAATTCACTGGGTACTATGTGTTGTGATATGTTGTTGCTTGTGTTATGATCTAAGTTTTTGTAACTGCAAGATTACTTAAGTGAGGAAGATCTGAAAGAGTAATTTAAAAAGACACCTATTCACTTCCCCTCTAGGTGATTATATACCCATAGGATTATCTTTCATGCCCCCTCATGGCTAAGCCGCAATTACAACCCGCGTAAAATAACCCGCGAACCCGACTCGTGCAAACTCCCCGCGGGGGACTGCCCCCTCACGACAAAGCCGCGATTATAACCCGTGCAGACAAAGACGCGAGCTGGAACTGTGTAAACTAATCCGTGAGATGGAACCGTGCAAACTAAGCTATGAGCCAGTCTCGTGCAAACTTCCCCGCAAGCCAGTCTTGTGCGCGCTAAAGCCGTTAGCCAGACTTGTGCAAACTTCCCCACAAGCCAGCCTTGTGCGCATTAAAGCCGCGAGCCAGACTCGTGCAAACTTTGCCGCAAGCCAGCCTCGTGTGCGCCAAGCCGCAAGCCAGTCTCATGCAATCTCCGCCACGAGCCAGCCTCGTGTACCCTAAGCCACAATGAAAACCCGCGCAAAAGTCACGAGCCAGTCACATACGAGCAAAAGTCATGAGCCAGTCTCGTGCGAGCAAAAGTCGCGAACTAGTCTCACGCAAAACGACGCTGCACGCCAAAATTATGCAGAATAACTTGAACCTTGCCAACTGAGGTATCATTCTAGAGGCACCGTGTCTGCATCCATGCACCTCGCCGCAACAAGTTTCTCCTTCCGGCCTTGTACAAGAGGTACCTAGTGATACACTCGGGGGCACCAGAAACTCCGCATCTCAGCGACCTCTTCCTTTCCAAAGATAAGCGCGCAATGCACCTTACATATTACACCATGCGCATATTGTGTAAACAGCGTGCATCGCACACGCAACACCCGTTATGCACCATGCACATCACATGTTGTGCACTTCGCACCTCGTGCACATGTTACATGTCATGCACTTTGCGCACACACAAAGCACAATTGTGCATATCGCGCAATGTGCGCATAAAATCCAAATGTTCACCTCGCGTACCCCGCCCCACCACACATATCAATACATGACCATCACCGCGTGCAAGATCTTTATCTCCAGTCTAGCAAGTTTATCTTACGACTCTGTGCACATTGTACTCTTACACACAATCAGCGCATATTGCACGCCTTAAGCACACTACACATCTCATGCATGCAAAACCTGACACGCGAGACGTACCCTATACGATGTAATCTCTACACCTACAGTGCATTTTGTTGTACGCACAAAACATAATACCTACGGGCCCCGTGAAACGGAGCATGCCTGCGCAAGCACGTTAGCCCGCGCACAATCCAGCACATACTCCCACACACGCGGCCCAGTGCGTAACACGCGCGCACTGGGCGCGTGCTTACAATGCCCGTAGTGAGTGCATTGTGCGTGCTCATAATGCCTTGCTCTCTCGCTCGTACCAACCTACGGCAACAAAGGATTTGGGGGGCAATTGATGGGGATGAAGCCTCATTTATAGGCTTGGGTGTGCACTTAATCATCTTTCCCATGATCCCTCCTATTGTGGAGATCATGGGTTTGATCACTCAACCCACTCCCCATGATTTCCACCACAATAGGAGATATCATGGGGGCCTCCCACTTAACAACTACCGCCGCCACCGCCCGCCACTGCCCGCCGCTGCCCGTCGCCGCCTACCGCCGCCACCGCCCGCCTCCGCCCGCTGCCTCCCGCCGCCGCCTACCGCCGCCACCGCCCGCCGCCGCCGCCCGCCGCCTACTGTCGCCGCCGGCCGCCGCCGCCTACTGTCGCCGCCGGCCGCCGCCGCCGCCATCGCCAACCCCTGCCACCGCTTGCAGGTTGACCACCGTCCGATCACTATAGAGCATCTGTCGCCGTCCGATCTACAGGTAACCACCCACTAAAACACCAAGTTAGTGGGAGGGGGTGCCATAACCACCTCCTGGAGGCTATAAAAGGAGTCTCATATCTCCTCATTTCTCACCTTTTGGCTCTGGAGTCTTCTTCTTCCTCAGGCCAAAGCTCTGTTGAACTCCTCCCTCGAGTTATCTTCAAGCCGCCTACGAGCCAAGTTCCCAAGTGCGCGGAGAAGGGAAGAAGACAACCACCGTCAACGCTCAAACACGCCAGCCACCAAGTTAGCACATAGCACTGCCTCGGTGCAGCCTGTTGCCCGTTGTGAGTCAGAAATTCTCTCTCACCTCCAAGTTGTAACGAGGAGCGGTCTGTCGCCCTCGATACTCTGAACACATTGTAACCGCAACCTGATAGTTGACCGACACAGATCCGGTCACGTGGCTTTTTACCCAGTTGAGGAATTTTTCCACATTAAAATCTCTTGTGTCAACATTCTATTTTCATTGACTGTGTGCGCGCTCTTCCGTTCCGAGAGCTAAGACGGTCCAAGAATTCCGGCCCGACCGGGACGTCGATTTAGTCCGCAACAGTATGTTATAAATTTAAATTTTGAAAATATATGTTAAAATTTATTGTACCCTTGTGACTTCAAAATCTCATTTCTGCCGCTGGATCCACTCAACATAACATCGTGACTGCCAACTCTCTTATATATATATATTATAGTTTGACCTATGATCTAATTAATAATTGTGCAAGATTATATCCCCCGTGAAGAATAATTTCGCAGCCATTGTTGCTATGATAAAAACCTAGAGAGAGAAACTTCTCTCTTCTATTCGCCACCGCATGAAAGTCGTTTCTAGAGATCGTTGACTCCACAACGTGGCCCTCGTCAAGAACTTCATCGTAGTATATTTTTTTGTAGCGACGTTTTGCTCCATGAGGCCGTAGAAGGCGAGAAAGATTCTTGATTTCAAGTGTTTCCTGCATTATTTTATGGTTATTTTTCTTCTGGTGGTTTATGTTATTCTAGGCATTGGGATTTTTCACAACCTCCACAAACAAAAATGTTATCCGCAGACAAATTTTTTTACATAGAGTTTCAGTTGAATATTTGCTTTTATTTTCGATATTGATAGTATGTATTTCACGTGATATGTCACGTGCTAGTGTACCTATATATATGAAAGTGTTGCCCGATTTAGGGTATCAGCAAATTAATTCCCGATTTCCACTTGGTATCAGAAGATTAGGTCTTCCGCCGCTCCAGCCCTATCGTCGATCCCGCTCGCTTCTGCAGCTCCTACCGATCGTCGATCTCGTCGCTCCCGCTCTCCCGTTCGCTTTCGTCGCCGTCGCCAGTCCATCGCCAGCGTCGTCGTCGCCAGTCCGCCGCTCCTGCTCGCCTCTTTCTTAAGGCCGTTTCTCTTCCGCGACGTTCCTCCTCCAGAGGCCTTCTCCTCCCGGCCTTCCCCCCCCCCCCCCACCCCCGCGTCTCCGACCATTTTGTCCTCCATGGGGCAGCCAAAGACATCTTGCTCACCTCCTTCGGTGTTCCTTCTGGCGTCATGATCTACGGGGGACCCGTTGGAGGCCGTCTTCTCTGATTTGGAGCTCTTCAATCTCTCTTCTCAATGGATGATCAATCCACTATCTCCACGGTTCCTCAATCTAGTGTTCCAATCGGTTCGTCTGTCGACCCTCCTCAGAGCCATGACCAGTCTGGCTCGTTGAAGATCACTACTGTTGCCTTGGATTACATGAATTATCTGGAGTGATCCCGTGCGGCCCAGCATGCTTTTCGCAGCCACCAGTTATATGGACTTATTGATGGTACCACCATTGAGCCACCACGTACCGATCCCACATGGAAAAAATGGGATGCGAAAAATTATTTGGTTTTCTTGTGGTTACTTCACTCGATGTACCCGCAGGTGTATCGCAGTTATATGTTGTTGGACTCCGCATATGATATTTGGACTCGGGCCCGTGATACCTACTCTCAAGAAGGTAGTTTGATGCAAGTGTATGAGCTCACTGGCCGTGTTCTGGAGCTGAAGCAGGGCACTATGTCTGTTTTTGCCTACTATTCCGAGTTTGAGCGCCTCTATCTGGAACTGGACTTCTTCAATACTTTTACGGCTGCTTGTACTGCTGATGCGTTGGCCCTTCAGAAAGACAAAGATCGTTTCCGTATCCACGTCTTCCTTATGGGACTCAACATGGAGTTTGATGTTGTTCTCTTGCATGTTTTCCATCGTGAGCCACTTTGCTCTCTTTGGGAGGCCTTCAACATGCTCCTCAATGATGAGAATCGCCGTATTACTCTTGGTGTCGCTCCTACTACTGATCATTCTGCGCTTGCTGGGGCTTCACGCGAACCCCCTCTTTGTAGCCACTGTGGGAAGAAGGGCCATACCAGGGACTCATGTTTTCATTTACATCCTCACCTTGCCACTGCTAGTCGGGGTTCTAGTACTCGAGGTCACGGTGGACACCGTGGTGGTGGCCGTCAGTCTGGTGATCGTCCTCAGTTTTTTGCGCACTCTACTGAGGTTCAGGAGGACACCTCTGGAGGCCTGTCTGCTGTCGAGTTAGATGCTCTCCGCCGCATGCTGCGCTCCCACACTTACTCTCCTACTGCTGGTTCACATGCTATTGTTGCTACTTCGGGTCTCTCTAGTGCTCATGTTGTGTCCTCCTCACCTTTCGAGTGAATTATTGACTCGGGTGCGACCGGTCACATGATTGGTTCTGCCTCAGGTTTTACCTCATATACTCCTCTTTTTGGTCGTGATAAGATTATTGTTGTTAATGGCTCTCTCTGCGCCATCACTGGTAAAGTTACTATCACATGTTCTCCCGACCTATCACTGTCCTCTATTTTGCATGTCTCATCTTTTCCTTGCAATTTGCTTTCCATTAGTCACTTAACTACTTCTTTAAACTGTTCTATGACCTTCTTTTCTGATGTTTGTGTATTTCAGGATTTGGATACAAGGCAGACGCTTGGCCGTGGTAGGAACGTTAGTGGACTGCACTTGCTGGACCAGTCTTCTTCCAATGCTTTTTCATCTGCCAGATCTCCGTCTCTACATGACATTCAACGCTGGCACCAGCATCGCTCTAAACATGTCTGTCAGAGTACTAGTCATTTGTCGGTCCCTAATTTCTATCCATTTGATGTTATTCACTCTGATGTTTGGAGCCCATCTTCAGTGTTATCTTTATCTAGTTATAAATGGTTTGTTACTTTTATTGATTGTCACTCCCACGTTACGTGGGTTTATCTGCTTAAAAAGAAAAGTGATGTCCTTCCCTATTTTCAGACGTTTCATAAGATGGTGAACCAATAATTTGGTGGCACATTTCGGGTGTTGCGTAGTGATAATGGTGGAGAATATGATGATCGGGGTGCTTTTGGGGCATATCCATCTAATAATGGCATCATACATAAAACCACGTGCGTCCACACTTCCACCCAAAATTGGTTGGCCTAACAGAAGAATAGACACTTGCTGGAGGTGGTTCAGTGTTTACTCCTTGTTATGCACCTTCCCAAATCCTACTAGGGTGATGCATTTCTCATAGCTTCTCATCTCATTAACCGTCTTCCCTTTCATGCCCTTTCATTTGATACGCCCCTATCACGTCTTGCCAAACAACACATCATCCACACCTCTCATCTTGCTCCTCGTATCTTTGGCACCGTCTGTTTTGTCCATGTCCATGCCCCGCATCGTGATAAACTTGATGCGCTTTCCCTACAGTGTATTTTTGTTGGGTACTCCCCTACCACCAAAGGGTATCGTTGTTATCATCCTCGGACTCGGTGATACTATTGCACTGTGGATGTAACATTTTGTGAGGGGGAGTCGTACTTTAGTCCTCGTCAGGGGGAGGCGAGAAGTGATGGTGACGAGAACATCGAATCTCCTCTTCCAATTGTTAACATCGAATCTCCTCATCTAATTGTTGCCACTCCTCTTCCTTCCACCTCTGCTCCACCTATATCATACACATAATCACCTCGTCCTAGGACTGTTGGGCAAGTGCAGACTGTGAATGTTCCACCAGTGCCAGTGACTGTCTCAGCTCCAGATTCAGATGATGACCTCCATGTTCCTCTTGCACGTCTTGTAGGTAAAAAGGGTGGCACCAAACACCCCATTGTCAACTATATTTGTTATACTCATCTATCTCAGGCTCATAAAGCCTTTATCTCCTTTCTGTCATCTATTGTGATTCTTAAGACATGGCGGGAGGCTGTTCAGATACCTGAATGGAAACAGGCTATGGAGGACGAACTGAGTGCCTTGGATAAAAATAAAATATGGCGGCTCACTAGCCTTCCCCCTGGGAAGCGAACGGTTGGATCACGTTTGGTCTTCACCGTCAAACAAAACCAAAATGGAGTGGTGGAGCGATACAAAGCACGTTTAGTGGCTCGAGGATATACCCAAGCTCAAGGCATTGACTACTAGGAGACCTTTGCTCCTGTTGCCAAGATGAACTCAATCTGTGTGCTTCTTTCTTGTGTTGTGATTCGTGGATGGGAGCTACTGCAACTCGATGTCAATAATGCATTCCTGTATGGTGATCTGGAATAGGAGGTCTGCATGGATATTCCCCCGAGACTTGATGTCAAAGAGTCCAACCGAAGGGTCTTTCGCATGCTAAAATCCCTGTATGGCCTGAAACAATCTCCGAGAGCGTGGTTTGGGCGTTTTAACAAGACCATGCTATGACTTGGATATACTCAAAGTCAAGCTGATCATACTCTCTTCATCAAGAGGAAGGGTGCTCTAGTTTATATCCTTATTGTGTACGTGGACGACATCATCATTACCGGAGATGAATTGAATGATATCAAGTACTTGAAAAAACAACTGGGCAAAGAATTTGAAGTCAAGGATATGAGAAAGCTGAAATATTTTTTGGGAATTGAAGTTGCTAGGTCTCGGCAGGGGATCTTCATCTCCCATAAGAAGTATACTCGTGATCTTCTGGACGAGACTGGGATGCTTGGGTGTGCTCCTGTTGACACTCCAATTAAGGTTAATCATAAGACTGGTGCAGATATTAGTGAGGAGAAAGCGAACGCCTCAAAATACCAACGATTGGTTAGGAGGCACATTTATCAGTCCCATACTTGACCGGATATCACATATGCGGTGGGTGTCCTAAGCCAGTATATGCACTCCCCTACATTATGTCATCAGTAGGCAGCCATTAGGGTGTTGCGATATCTCAAAAAGACACCCGGGCGTGGGATTCTGTTCAATACTAATCAGTCGTTGGAGGTTGAGGTATTTACTGATACTGATTGGGCTGGTAGTCAAGATGATAGAAAGTCAACCACGGGGTACTACACATTTGTGGGAGGCAACCTGGTTTCATGGAAGAGTAAGAAGTAGAACTTGGTTGCTCTCTCAAGTGCTGAAGCATAATACAGAGCTATGGATCAAGGCGTTTGTGAGGGACTCTGGTTAAGAACCATTCTCCAAGATTTGGGCCTTCAAGTGAACAAACCTATTACTATCTACTGTGAAAACATAACAGCCATCAGTATTGCACACAATCTAGTTCAACATGACAGTACCAAACATGTGGAAGTTGATAGACACTTCATCAAAGACCACCTTGATAAGGGGAATATCTGCACTCCGTTTGTGAGCTCATTTGATCAGCTTGCCGATGTTTTCACCAAGGGACTATATATACAGCGACAAATTCAAGAACAATACTGACAAGTTGAGAATGATCAATATATATTCCCAACTTGAAGGGGAGAGTTGAATATTCGCTTTTATTTTCGATATCGAGATTGTGTATTCCACGTGATATGTCACGTGCTAGTGTACCTATATATATGAAAGTGTTGCCTGGTTTAGGATGTCAATAAATTAATTCTCGATTTCCATTTCTTACCGAAGTTTCTCTCAACGAAAATGCCTCCTCTTTTCTTCGCTTTTAGTGTTCTTCCTCACCGTTCTTTGTCTAAATTTTCCTTGTCAGTCTCCACTAACACCATCTGTTGAAAATTGTGAAGTGAAAGTGAGGGTTGATCAGACAGACTGCGCGGCCTGGGCGAACTGATGGTGCGGTGTGTATGTTGCTACCTTGTGATGGTTATTGCGGTCTAGGCAGTCTAGGCGGCCTGATTGTTGCGGTCTGTTTTCTTAGTGCCTTATAGTTGGTTGTTCCCTGGAGTAACCTTGCGGATAGGTGGAGTATCCGCGGAAGGGCGGACTCACTATGAGTCCGCGGAGTTCGCTTTATGCGGACTGCTCTTGGAGCTTGTGAGTTCGGCTGTTTGCCTTGATTTGGTGGAACGGCTTGTTGGCGGTTTGTCATGGGAGCTGGCGGACTGGAGCCTTGTCCGCAGAGCTCGCGCTAGAGCTTGGTTGTTTGCTGGACTTGGTCATAATCTGTGATAAGTCCAGGATATTCGCAGAGTCCGTAATGTTCGCTGGTTGACCGGGCGGTTTGTGCCTGTTGGTCGTGGACTTGTGTTGCGGGCTAGTGCGATGTTTGCGGCCTGTGCAGGCTGGTGCAGTGTCCATGTGTAGTGTGCGGACTGCTGTAGTGTGTGGGCTGTTGTTGTGTTTGCATGTTGTGCAACGTGCGGACTGGTGTGGTGTCCTCCAGGTTGCGGGCTGGCTTCTAGCCTTTGTGCCAGACATTTTTGGTTGGCTTGTCCGGCCTTGTCCTTGCGGACTCGGCAGACTGTCTTGTGCTAGCTACAGACTGGGGTGGTGATTCTATCCATTGGGGCGGTGACCACACTCCTCTCCGCGCCTATAAATAGGACCCTCCCCCCATCACATCAACAGGAACAGAGGAACAGTAAGTTGAGCGTTGGTTAATTATTGCGGCCTCGGTTTTCTTGTCCGCGCGGTTTGAGAAGGTTAACTGATTGTTGTTTGCAGGTTGCATGACTAGCACTATGAAGCCAGGAGTCTGGTTCTGACTGTGGTCAGCAATCAGTGGAGCTCGCGGTTTACAATCGGCGGTTTCAGCAGGTCGCGTTTTGCGGCCAGCCAGTCTTCTCCTCCTGCAATTTCCAAGTTCAATAACCTGTATGTCGGTCGGTCTCGGCGGACTAGGCGGTCTGTTTCTTCAGTTCGGCGGCGGCTTGCAGAGCAGTCGGTCAGCAGAATAACGGGTAGTTCGCGGACTTCGCGGACTCCGTAGTTCAGATTGGTGCAACAGCGGCTTGACGGCCTCGGCGGACTCAGCGGTCTCTGAGGTAGTCCGCCCGGCTTGTTTCTTCTTGCTTGCTTGTTTTCCTCTCCCTTGTACTTGTCGAAATCATGTCTCGTCATGTATGTCTTGTCTTGTAATAGAGATAGTTGATATTACAAGATTTGTGTTTGCTTTCTGTTGTCTCTGATCTACATAACTCAATTTATGGTTGGAGTGTTCCTGCGCCTAATTTCCGTTTCCGCTTAATCAAGTAATCAGGTTGATAATTCTGAAAGTTTTTACTTGATATCAGAACTATCCCCTTATCAACTTGTGAAATTTCAACACCAACTTTTCCGGTCATCCCTTGCCAATAGCCAAATGCTTATCTTATCTCCAAAGAAAGCAAGTTTGTGCTTGGATTCTTCTCTCCAGTTAACTCCCTCACTAATATCCCAAACAAACAGCAATTTGGGTGGAAAATAGAGAAAAAAACTGTGCGCAACACCACTTCTAACGAGAGAAACGGCCTTTTGTTTTACTGGGCAACTTTCAAAACATCATTTGGTCATCCAATTCAACATTGTGCGCCTCTATTGACACTTAAATAGTTCTCTACAATGGAAATCTCGTTCTGCTAGACATTGCGAATAACGATAGTATAATCTGACACAACTTTGATGACAATGGACACTTTTGTCTCCTAAAGCAGGGTGGGGATGAACAAAATAGCATAAGAGTATGAAGAAAAAATTTTAGGTGAGTTATTCTCATCAAAAAATAGGTACAATATTAAATACTGACCGTTGATTTCTGATTGATCGAAATATTGATCAACAATATTTAATACCATATGAGCTGTAAGATATCAGATCTACGATCAGTATTTAATACTGCACCTATTTCTAAACGAGAGTAACCCACCTAAAATTTTTTCGGAGTACCAAATCCTCATCTCTTGAAAAAAACACAAAAAGATCCTTCCCCTGGATATTTCTCAGAAACCATAGATGCCAATGGAGACACCACCAATGCCTCTTCAAGGTGGGGCGAGCTTATTTGTGAGTGCGGTTAGTCAATATGAAATGTTCTAAAAAATATCTATTAATGAGTGCGAATAGTCAAATTTATAGTGTGAATAACAACCACCATTGAAAATAATATCATTCTCTCGAACAGAGCCGAATTTTCTATAAGTTTTGGTTTTTGATGTTTTCTTCTGTATGCTTAGCTTATTTTCATTTAGTCCAAAATAATAATAAATCAGACTCTCACAGTCTCACTTCTCAATTATCATATCTGATATCTTTTAGAAAATAGTTATTCATTTTCTTTTACATTTTTTAGTCTCACCAATTTCATTTCAATCATTTACAGAAAAACAGTAGCTGATGCAATTGTTTGGACTTCATTTAAAAATAAGTTACATTAACATATTTCACAGAGAGGTTTTAGTTGACCATCATGGCTCTGCTTGGCATAGTGATGACGTGTAAAAATTTCTGGGAAGTTGAGAAAGGTTGTATGGACACTCAATCAAGCCAAATCAAGTAATCAGTAGCAGTAGAAGAACAAAAGATGTAATTGAATCAACTATCTTCATTACAATGCGAGAGTGCGAGACAGGATTTTGCAATGCACCCGATGAAGCAAAAAAAAATACAAACAAGAGTAAAACTGGCAGATCGAACCCAGTAACCGCCAAAGCCGCCTATCCGTCAAAGTTATCTGCTGAAACCGCAAAGTCGCTGCTAACAACTTCAGACCGCCGAAATCGCCGAACTGTCAGACCGCTTCTCTTGCACACTACTTGCTTATTGAATGCTGAGAACAACCCTGTCTGTCACTTCTTAGTCGCCTGACCGCAAGGTCGCTTGACCGCTGAAGCTAACCGCGAACAGGTGCTGATGAATTGGGAAACAGCCTACCCGCTGAGACCGGGCAAACTGCCTTATTGAACTATCCACAATCCCGAGGAAGAAAACTTCTAGTCGCACTAACCACGACTTGCTGTATACCGCAAAATGCTATCCGCAACTGTTCCACACTGAGCCTCCAATTAGTTGCCTAGTCGTCCGGTGCTAGCCGCACAGCCTGCACAACACTAGTCAATCTTTAATTACTCGCGTGGTATAAAGTCTAATTGCAAGTTCAAAGCGCGAGCTGAGTTCTCACTGTTCCCATTATATATGACGAGTCAGAGACACATTTATAAGCGATCAGGGGAGTGCGGTCACCGCCCATAAGCGATAGGGTAACCTCTCATCATCCTGCGGCTAGTAGCACCAATCCGCACATCAGTGCGGACACAAAAACCAGACCGCAAAGCCGGGTCACAACTAGACAACCTGGCGACAAACCGCCAATCCATGCGTTCTTCGCGAACTAGGCAACAATACAGACTTGGCACATCACCGTGACCAAGTCCAAAAATCCAGCGGACTCTGGCTATTGACCGCACAAACAGACCACAGTGAGCTTTGCGGTTAACCTCCACTAACCGCGCTAGCCGCGCGGCATCTACATGAACCAGAGAACTCGCCAAACCAGCGGTCTCCCAATCCAGACCGCAAAAGCCGCATTTAGCTCAATTCTAACCGCCCAGTTATCTATAGGGTGCTTGCTAAGATAGACCGCGTGCAGGAAGGAAACATTAGCCAGAAACCAGCTATCCCCAACACCTAACTATGCTAACCGGTAGCAGTTACTGCGGTCTGTGCAGTTTTCCTTCCTCAGACCTCTCACTTCCACTTCAACAATTTCAACACTCTCCCTTGAAGTGGAAAGTGGAAGCCAGCCTGAGTAAGCCCTGTAACCGAACAAACAGTCCATTTGATAATGGATTTGTGAAAATGTCCGCGACGTTGTCCTGGCTCTGCACATATTCTACCATCAGAGATCCCTTTAGCACCTTCTCTCGAACGAAGTGATGCTCGATCTTGATGTGTTTTGTCCGCGCGTGACAAACTAGAGTATTAACCAGTTTGAGGGCACTCTCATTGTCACCACGAAGGAGAGTAATACCTCGCACCTCCTCATGGATGTCCTCTACTAACCTCCAAAGCTAGATGACCTCCTGAGCTGCCAAGGACGAAGCCTTGTATTCTGTTTTATAGTGGAGACAGACACCGAATCTTGCTTCTTGATGCACCACGAGATAGCTGTCGATCCGCACATGAAGTCATAACCTGACGTCGACTTCCGATCACCGATATCTCTTCCATAATCAGCATTTGTATAACCGTATAGGTTGAAGCTCGTGTCCATCTCATAGAAGAGACCCAAATCTAAGGTGGACTTCATGTACTTCAAGATATTCTTGTAGTTGCTCTGCTCAAGATAGTCCACTGAGGTTCATCAAATATGGAATGACCTTATATAGTATCTCCAACGTAGAGCCGTTACACTCTAGTGACACGTAACCCATTGGGTCGTTCCGAGACGGTCTCGACACGCGCAGACATATATAAATACCCTAACAAACTCCTCCTTTGTCCGCCGTAAACCCGACGTCGGAAACAGGGTGGTGTGTGTAGTGTTCAATCAAACATGAAGCACTCACAACCGTGTTCATCACACTTGTCAGAACATATTGGACGTTAAGTAAAGCAGTTGTATGCATGCATAAGAATTAGCAAAAAAATCTCAGCAGCATCATAACAAAGTCAAAAGTACAATCATAGTACAGGTACCAGAACACCTAGTGTCTCATGACCAACTAAAGAGCAAAAAAGTCCAAACAAAACAAGTGAAAGAAAGGAGAGCTAAACAGTGTTCTAAGCAGAAGAAAACAAATTTATACTCTAGAAATAAGCGTCTAGTAGGTCATCCTACTCTGGATCCCAACCTGCAAGTGCTCCTCCATCGGCAACAACCCTTGTAATTTCCAACAGAGAAGTTCATTCAGAATGAATTCAATCTTGGAAAATGTACAAGTATCTAGTTCAACTCATATGAACGTAGTACATTTTGAGGAAGCATGTGTAGAGTATTTAGGTTCTACCTCAGAATCCATTATCTGTTTTCAAAGAAACGATGTTATGGACTTCTGGACACCGTAGTTGTATCTGTGTTCTTATGTGGAATGCCACGGTTACTGTTCTTCTAAAGTTAATTGGAACTCATCAAATGTGGAATGGAACCAATAAATAGAAGAAGAGCCAAACTTAATCAGATTGTGTTATCAAATGTGGAATAACACTCTCATCCTAGATAAGGAAGAGGAGACCAGTTGAAGTTGTTAACATCAAATGTGGAATGAAACAACTCACCAGATTCGTACTCAGCAACCCCGAACATCAGCGGAGCACAACACACTTGCTTTGACAAAGGAAAGTGGAAAAATCAAAACATTTGGACTAAGGCGGAACTGAATCACCTAACCTTGAAACTAAGGCTGAACTTAAATTGCCTTGAGTCCCATTTCCCCCACTGTTTTGATTGATCGGTCTTTAGGCATTCCTTTCGTCAGTGGATCAGCCAGATTATCCTTCGATCGCACATCAATCAAAGTGATAATGTCTTGTTCTTTCAGATAATTTAGTAGAGCGTGTCTCAGTCGTACATGTCACCTCTTAGTATTAAAAAGGACATTCTTCACGACTTGGACTGCTGCTTGATTATCGCAGTACATGCTCAAAGAACTGACTTGAAGTCTAGACAAGGGAATGTCTAGAATCAAATTCCTGATCCAATTTGCCTCTTCACCAGCGGAAGCTAAGGCAAACAATTCGGATTCCATAGACGACAAAGCTATACAAGTCTATCTTTTGGATTTCCAAGTGACTGCAGCGCCGCCCAAAGTGAAAATAAATCCACTGGTGGACTTGCTGTTCCCAACTTCTAAACACCAGGAGGCATCAAAGTATCCTTCCAAAGTAGGAGGGTAACTAGTGTAGCACAAAGCGTGATCTTTAGTACCTTTCAGGTACCTCATCAGCCGATCTAAGGCATCCCAATGCTCTTTGTCTGGACAACTAGTAAAGCGACTCAGCATGCCAACAGAGAAGGCAATGTCTGGTCTTGTACAACTTATGTCATATATGAGACTACCAATGATCTTCGAGTACTTTACTTTATCAACGCTAGTCCCTTCATTCAGACTCAACTTGATATTTGAATCAATTGGTGTTTCAATAGGCCTACAGTCTTTATAACCCCAGGTAGTGAGGATCTGCTCAATGTAGTGAGCTTGACTTAGAGTGACACGTCCCTTGTCTACTCTAACTTTTATACCTAGTAGGGTATCTACAGGACCAAGGTCTTTCATGTCAAATGCTTTCGTGAGAGCGGATTTAGTATCCCTCACTACGGCAAGGTATGACCCTAGAATCAACATGTCATCCACATATAGACATATGATGACTGTTTGATTTGACATCGAGCGGTAGTAGAGGCACTTGTCTGAGAGACTGGACTGAAATCCAACGCTCTTTACCACTTGATCAAATTTAATGTGCCACATCTTAGGTGCTTGTTTAAGCCCATAGATCGATTTATCGAGCTTGCACACTTTATCTTTTAGATCCTTATATACATAACCTTCGGGTTGTGTCATGTAGATCTCTTCATCAAGCTCTCCATTTAAGAAGGCTGTCTTACATCCATCTGATGAACTATAAAGTTCTCGATAAAGGCTAAGGCAAGAAGAATCCTAATAGTGGATAGGTGACATACAGGTGAATAGACGTAAAAATAGTCAATTCCCCCCTGTTGTTTATAACCCTTAGCTACTAGACGTGCTTTATACCTGGCTATAGACCCATCACTGTGTAACTTCTTCTTCAGTACCCACTTGCATCCTAGGACTTTAGCTCCTTTCAGCAGGTCAACTAGATGCCAAGTGTTGTTTTGTAGCAGCGAGTTCATCTCATCATCGATGGCTTCTGCCTACATTAATGCATCTCTAGATTGCATTGCTTCCTGATAGGAGAATGGATCATCCTCTAAGTGGTAAGTGATGAAATTCTCACCAAAATCCTTAGGGATTCTATCTCTTATAGATACTCTAAGATGAACAGGTTCCACCTCTAGAGGTTGGGGAGCAGTTCCAGAGGGGCCAGCTTCAGGTTCTACAGTAGATTCTGAAATCATGTCAGTAGACCCGGAGACGGTCAAGCCATGATCTTTGATAAATTTATGTTTAAAGAAAATAACATCTCTAGACTCTATCACTGTATTAGTGGACAGATCCAGAAACCTGTCAGCTGCACTATCTTCTGCACTATCTCGATAAACGCAGGTCGCTGTTCTAGGTCCAAACTTAGGTCTTTTAAGGTCTTGTATTCTTACATAAGCAATACAACCCCAAGTCTTTAGAGTGTCATATCTACAAGGATGGCCATGCCATAACTCATACAGAGTAGAGTTGAGCTTTGAATGAGGCACTCTATTTAGAATGTGATTTGCAGTTAGGACTGCTTCCCCCCAAAAGGAATTAGGCATGCCAGCTGTGAGGAGCAAAGAATTCAACATCTCTGTTAAAGTTCTATTTTTACGCTCAGCGATGTCGTTTGACTGGGGTGATTAAGGAGCTGTGGTTTCTAGGATTATGCCCTCAGAGGCACAAAAGTCCCTAAACCCAATTGTAGTGTACTCTCCTCCTCGATCACTTCTAAATCTCTTAATTTTTAGATTTAATATATTTTCTACCCGAGATTTGAAGATCTTGAAGGTCTAGAATGTCTCATCTTTCGATTTCAATAGGAAAACATGACAATATCTGGAAAAATCGTCGATGAATGTAATTAGATATTTCCTTCCCCCTCTAGTGGCATAACTACGGAAATCACAGAGGTCGGAATGTATCAACTCCAGAAGTTGTGTGCTCCTAGAAATGGCATTGTAAGGGTTTCTAGTGATCTTAGTCTGGACACAAACCTCACACCTATCAAATCGAATAGAAAGATCTAATGGAATGTTTTGACTTTTAGCTAGATCTCGCATTTTCTTATAGTGAATATGTCCAAGTCTATTGTGTAATAGCTTCAGATCTATCAGAGAGGAACTCACTTGGTTTATGCAATCGTTATCTAGGCTAAGTCTATATATACCATTGATCAGATAAGCGCAACCAAAGTAGTGAGAATAAAAAGTTAACGTCATTCTACCGTTCATGGTTGTGAAAGACATTCCAGCTTTATCAAGCAAACTCATAGAAATCAAATTCTTATTTAGATTAGGAACTATTTTAACATGTTGTAAAATTAAAGTTTTACCTGAAGAGAGGACTAGCTCTGCATTCCTGGCATGAGTAATATCTGTCGCTCTTCCATTGCAATTTTCAACTCTATCCTTGACTGTTGAGACCTTTGAGAGAAGACCCCTATCATTTGTGACGTGACAGGTAGCACCACTATCCAGCCACCACTCAGACAACATACTGTGGTGACTACTCCCAATCATAGCCACGAAGGACTTGAGATCAGAGTTGTCGACCACCATGTTCGCCACATTTTGTGAGGCTTCCTCTTTTTTCTTTTCGGACCCTTGCATTCAGCTGCCCAGTGACCCCATTTGCCGCAGTTGTGGCACTTGCCCTTCTTCCTTTTGAGAGAAGTCTTTTTGACCGCCAACGGTGTGTGAGTATCACCCTTAGGTGTCGGGGGCTTCTGAGAAGGCTTACTAGGATGTGAAATGAAGTTGACAGCCTGTGAGGGCTGCGCAACCTACTCAATGCCTGTGAAACGAAGTTGACAACCTGTCATTCTGAGAATGTAGTTGCTCTGCTCAAGATAGTCCACTGAGGCTCATCAAATGTGGAATGACCTTATATTGTATCTCCAGCGTAGAGCGGTTACACTCTAGTGACACGTAACCCATTGGGTCGTTCTGAGTCGGTCTCGACACGCGCGGACATATATAAATACCCTAACAATTCTTAAGCGCCACCAGATGAGGTTTCCGTGGCTCCTGCATATACCAACTTACTCGTCCTAGATCATAAGCAATATCTAGCTTTATAATCATCATGTATATCAAGCTCCTAACCAGGGCCCGGAACACCAAGGGATCTGGAGGAACCTTCCCTTATCATGTCAAAGTTTAAGAATGGCCTCTAGTGGAATAAAGCTGCTTTTCCCCTCCCGCATGTCGAATCGCTTAACGATCCGCTCCACATAGCCTTTTTGGGAAACATCACATCACTCTTTTTCCTCTCCACCTCGAGACCAATGAAATATTGGAGCTACTCAAGATCCTTCATCTTAAACCTGATAACCAGCTCCGCCCTGAGCCTAGCCACCTCTTCCTTCGATCTCCCTGTAACGATTATATCGTCAACATACAGCAACACCAAGACTTGAAACTCTCCCTCTTCTTAACGAGCAGGCTCAAATCAAATTCTGAAGCAAAATATTTGCAAAGCTGAAGGTATTCTGCGATCTTCCCATACAATGCTTGAAGTGTCTGCTTCAAGCCATAAATGACCTTCTTGAGCGTACAGACGTGTCCTGGATATTCTTCAAAAATGTAACAAGATGATTGTACCATGAAGATGTCCTTGTCAATTTCGTCGTAAAGGAACACATTCTTCACGTCGAGTTGTTAAATCTTCCATCCTTGGCAAGCCACCAAAGCAATCACTGCCCGTACTGAAGTCATCTTAGCCACCAGACTAAATATCTCCTCATAGTATTTTCAGTACCACTGTGAGACACCCTAGCTACAAGATGTGTCTTGTACTGCTCGATACTGCCGTTAGTCTTCTTCTTGAGCTTATATACCCACTTGCATGTCATAGGAGTTTTGCCATTGACCTTGGGCACCCGATCACTAGTCTTATTCTTCCTTAGGGTAAACAGATTTCTTAGATCAAGAGATGATGACTTTCACTTTCAGATTGTTGCAGGATAGTAATTAATCATTTCATGAAAGATCACTCTAAAAACTCATCGTAATAGGCAAAGAAAATCAACGTACGAAGATACTCCAACTTCAAAAAAAAATATTTTAAATAAACGTTATTTAGTTTTTATTATTGCTCTTTTAACTATCATTAATCTAAAGTCACTTTTATTTAATCTGCTTGAATTTAAAGAAAAGGTAGAGCTAGTACTTACAAGCGCTAGCTTAGTCACTTCTCCGAGGAAATGATCTTTTCTCACTTTATATTATTTGATTCGATATGTGCACTTGCGTTATTACGTAAATCTATTTCAGGCATATCAATGATATATTTCAAAAGATTGCTGAATGTCTCTCAGTAAAAGAGATATGAGAATCACTCTCAAGGATTGTTGATGGAAGTACAGATGAGAGAAATGATAAAAGATCACTTCTAATATCTCACTATGAAAATTTCCAGAAGAAATCTGATGAATCTGTAACAGAGATGTATGACAGATTCAATATGATAATTAATGAATTAAAAGGAATAAACATGGACATATCTCTCACAAAAAATAATGATAAGTTACTCATATGTTTTCCCAGTATATGGGATTCCAGAATTTTGGCTATTAGAGATGCAAGGTATCACAAAGAAATCACTATAGACAATAAATAAGAACCACACAAAGAAAGTAAATCATCTAGACTTATATGTAACAAATCCATTAACCTAAATGTAGTATCAAATGATTCAATGTACAATAAATCTATAATTTTGGTTAAAAACAAAGATAATCAATTTATAAATAGGAGAGAAAATGATTTAACAAAAACCACTAAGTCTACTGTAAAAACATCATTAGAAATTAATAAAAATTTATGAAAAAGAAATCTAAGGTTATTCAACCTTTGAAAAACATAAATCTTACTCACTTGAAATATGAGTTATCTAATCATAAATCAAATTGATCAAAAGCAGAATTCAAAAGTGATGGATTTAGAGAATACCAAAGAAAACATCAAGTATACAACTTTAATAGATTTGATACAAACATTATTTATGATTATCATAATTATGAGAATATGTGTACAAATTGTCTAAGAAAAGGTCATGAAACCAAAAAATTGTTGGATTGATAGGCATATGTGTTATCATCCAAAGGAATATTCTAATAAACCTTTATATACCTTTATCACTTCTTATAACGGCAAAATGAGTAATAGGACTAAGTTAATCTGGGTTTCAATTAACTCTTAACCTATAAAAATTATTGTTATAAAAATTTTTATTATGGCAAAAAACTTAAAATTTAAGTTTGTATTTGACGTATCATTGAAAAGAAGTCGATGAAATGTCAAATTCTACTCAACGCAATGTCTGAGAGCTGGTTTCTATAAAGAGTTCAAAATCTTATCGACGCAACGTTGAAATAAATATCAACGCTTGCGTCAACTATAATGAAAATCCAAATACGTCGAATATAACTCGACGTAATGTCAACTACAAAAAGGCCCGCTAAATTATTGATGCACTAATCTGTCGATGTTTCATCTATGTTTATATAATACATATTTCATTCAAAACTCTTCATCTTCCTAGCTCTTTATTTTTACTTTCACGTTTTGTCTTGTTTGGCAAGAACATTTGCAGGAAATATAATGGCGCCAAAGAAAAATTTAGGATTTAACATTGATCTGGAATCATTCAGTGCAGCGACTGAAAAGTTCCAAGGAATTCTCAAACTATTCATTAATTCTGGTCTCAATTAACTTATCTCAACACGAAGCAGATTATTTGGTATAAATCTATTCAAGTACGTCTCAAATGTTCAGGGCAAGTATGACGAATCATTAATCAGAATCATTGCTACACAAAAGGTACATATAATAGCAAAAATGATACAGAAGACATTTGATCTCCCGACTAGGTTTGATTCTACTGAACTGTCTAAAGAAGAGATAAAATAGGTATTAAGAATAATGAATTTTTCAAAGAACGAGGTTTGTGAACTAAAGAAAATAGATCTATTAGAAGAATATCAGTTTCTGGCTGACATTGTTGGGAAAGTATTGATTTGCAAAACCTCAGCACATGATGCAATACCTAAGATTCAACTAAATATGATGGGAATCCTGGTGTTGGGAAGAAGATCAATTGGGGAGAAATGATGATCAGACTTATTGCACATAAATATAATCAGAAGAAAAATGCATGCATGATTGTAATGAGTCAAATTCTATTGTATAATTTTAAATATTTGTGTGTATCAAAAGGAATACCAATACCTCCAGGAAAGAAGTTGTCGATAACTCTCTTCTCAAAATGGACTAAACAAATTGCTAAACCTGAATCTCAAAAGGAGTCCGTACCTTCGTCTTCTCTACAAAATGTTACTCTTTCATTCAATAATAATGTGATAGTTCCATCCATTATAAAGGAATCTTTATTGCTGTCAGAATCAATTGATCAAGAAGCTTAGATTGATCTAACATTACACTCAACACCTACTAATATTAATTCAACAGATCTACACTTAGTTATCCCCTCAACTATTATCACTTAAGCAGTAGAATTATTCACGTCTACCTTATCTTCTATGCTTAAATAACATGCTTCTCAAGATACAAATCATAGTGGATGATATACATTCTCAGTTAGATTTGATTACTGCTTCAGTGCAGTTTCTGCAAGCAAAGGTTTCTTCTTCCAACATTATAACATCATTTTTAACCTCTCCTGCTTGTAAGGTTAAGAAGGGGGAGAGTTAGGATGAGGAATAAGATTTAAATGAAAATACGTCATCATTGTATGGACCAGATCCACTTAAAATTGTTGGAAATAAGAATGTATTAGAATTGTTTGAACAAGAGTCTGCATCATGCTAGGGGGAGATTAAAGAATCTACTCTTGAATAGAAGACTACACAAATTCAGGGGGAGATATCTGCTCTACCAGGGAAGATTAGTGAACTGAAAGAAGATACTCCAATATTTAAAAGAGTAGTAAAAGTCAGATACACCTCAAGAGGAAAAGACTTATAGCCTTCAAAGAAAAGAAAGAGATTGTTAAGCAATCAACATCTTCAAAGAAAAAGAAATCTGTTGTGGTTACTGAAGAGGTTATTAAAACTTGTATAAGAAGCGGCAACACATCTCCTTTATTTTTCATGCCACAAGTCATTTCCATTCCTCTAAAAGAGTTAGATATACTTTATATGGACATGGAAATATATAATATTCCTCTCATTCCACTACCAAAATTTCCTGCTGATAGAAAATCAATGCAGCAAAAGCTTGATCTTGCAGCAAAATATATCAAAGGAAAAAGTGTGATAAGTTTGACAAGAGAAATGAAAGAAATCAAGAGAAGTATTGGTGAGCTGGTGAAGAGAAAGATAAATCTGAATGGTATATATGACTTTGCTCAGAAAGACTAGGAAAGACTAATCACTGTTCAGAAATTTATTAAAGACAAGATGATTACTGGAGATACAAAAATCAAAAGAAATATTCAGAATTATTAAAGGACAAACTGTTAAATAAATTATACAATTTTCTACTTAAGGTATTTGTTTCAGAATCTGCTAATAAAACATGTTGACAGTTAGCCTAATATATTCTGAAGGTATAAATTTTTGTGGACTATGCTTTTATGGAAATCTCATATATTCAGTTATTTTATATCTATGTCCCTTATTGTTCTTATCTATTATGAGTGCACGCTCAATCAAAATTTTGTATAATTTATTGTTGTACATTTGTAAAATCACTTTTAAAGTTTTGTAAAATTTGTTAAGTTAAATAGGGGGATATTGTTGGGAAAAACCATATGATTTAGCTTAACAGATTATGTTTAGTGATTTTACATCCTAGTTCTATTACTCATGTTGTATAGTGAGGGTAATTTGGTCTTAGAAGTCCTAGGGTGATAGTGATATAAAGGATGTATATACAAAGGATACTGAATTGAAGAGAAAAATCATGAATTTTCATTATGCGTCGACTAGATCTCGTCACAACGTCGACTGGAATTCGACGTTACTTTGAATTGAAGTCAGAGCAACTTAATTTGAATAAGTCGATGATACTTAAGGTTTAAATCAACGTAAGCTTCGATATGATATCGACGGACTGTCGACTACAAAGATTTCATATTAACGGTCAGAAATCAATGTTGCTTCGACAAGAACTCGATGTTACATCGACTAGATTTCTTGATAGAATTTGTCTTGTGGCTTCAATTTGAATTAAATCAAGAAGGGGTTTACATAACAGATTCTTAGAGACGTTAGAGGATGTTGATCTATATATATATGATATATATATGGTGAGATACAAAATAGGAGTAATAATTACAGATTATCAATCATCAATAGCAGACGATTAAGAAAATCATATCTGATCGTGAGAAAATTGAATTTGACAGAGAAAGCTTGGAAATTTATAATCTCAATTAAATCTCTTCCAGTATCAATTGGTTGGTTTGATAGTTGCTGAATCTGATAAGAGAATTAATACTTCTTCTCAAGAGAAAGTTGCAACAAATTCATAGAAAAAGTTTGAAATATCGTCTAGAGATTGTGCTCATAATCTTTGTTATTTTGATATTCAAAGATTCATCAGAAGCTCCAAAGATCATCATTGATTGTTCTCAGAAATCCGAAGAGAGGACACTAAGAGAAGCATTATCTTAACTCAAATCTTCTCTTAATTTTCTTTTTATATTTGAGAAAAAGAGTTTTAAGAATCTCTCTACAAAGGATTTAGTAAGAAGTTCTAAGAGTCTCCTTGAGAAAAGACTCAGATTGTAATATGTTCAAGAATTCCTCATCAAAAGATCTAGTGTGGTTCTAAGAGTCTCCTGATAAAAAAACTCAGACACTGTGATAGTGAATTCCTACCAAGGGAGTAGAAGAGTGGTAAAGCCAGATTGAGGAGGAACCACTATAATCCTTGTATCTTTGGTGATTTTGCTTTTATTTCTTATTTTGTGATACTGTGTTGTAATTTCAATTAAATGCATCTGATTCTGGTTTATAGTTTATGTAAATGCAAATTCTATTAATTAATCAAAGTATTTGAAAATAATTTAAATCTATATTCACCCCCCTCTAGAGAAAACTCTGAGGAATATAACAACTAAATATTATACAACTCCGTATCCGACGAGTGGGTCAGCAGGAGCCAGAATGGCCAAATCAGGCAGTCTGAGTCCCTGACCGAGCTCTATAGAAGGGAGAGCTCGACAGTCTCCAGCTTGCCCAAGCGGGGTGAGATACCTTGGGGAGGCGAGCTTGTACTTGCCAAGCCCAGATCGCCAAGCCCAGTTCATCGAGCTCTGGGCTGTTCGTCGAGCTCTGGGCTATTCGCTGAGCTCTGAGCTGTTAGTCGAGCTCTGAGTCGCTCGCCGAATTCGAACCGTTCAACAAACCCGCTGCGTGCGAGTAGGGAAGGCTGGGCCCGTACTCGTCCAGGCTCGAAGATAGGCGGTGAGTGCTTGCTCCATCGAGTACTCGCCGTCCTTGCCGAGTAGGGTTTGTTGAGGGCGACTCACCCAGGGATCTATGAGGTTTTTTTTACCATTTTTCTCCCGCTAGCCTGCCCATAACCAGTTAAAACAGTGGAGTTACGCTGTTGGCAGACCCAGCTGGGCGACACATAGCTGTTCAGAACAACAGAGGTTGGCTATTTGCAGACCGTTTTTAGAAATCTATAAATAGGACCCAAGGGGTACCTCAAAAGGCATGCTTACCTGTCTCCCAGCCTTCTAGTGCTTTTTGAGGTACCTTAGCCTGACATTTGGCTAAGGAGAGGAAGCGCTCAGTGATCTTCCGGGTGTGTGGTGGGTCCTCCGCGCCGGGTCCTTGGTCTATATTAGAACCCCTATTTTGATTTGGGCTAGGTTCACTTCTTAGGCTTATTGACCCATGTTGTATAGTCAGGGCCAGTGTTTTGATTTCTAGGTCTTAGGCCAGTCCTCCAAAGTTTATCTCCATGGACCTGCCTGAAGAGTGCCTCAGATTGAAGTCTTAGAAGATTCTATGCAGTCTGGGAAATTAGTTTGACGTTTGTCGAACTCAGCTCGAAGAACTTGGAGATGCTTTTCTAAGTTGAGCAAGACGATCGTAGAACTCAGGTCGACGATATCCTTTAGAAGAAGTTATTCTATGGTCGATGTCGTCTCTCAGTCTTTTTCTCAGCTCGACTAATTCTGATGATTCAAGTTCTGTTGTCGACGATCTTTCAGTACAGAGCAGACTCTTAGGTTGACGAACTTGAAGCACAGTTTCAGTTAAGTTTATTCAGTATTCAGTTCGCAGAGCTCAGGTCGAAGAATAAGATTTCTATGTTCGACGATCTCCTATTGTAGCTCGACGAAATCTATTCCCTGGTCGACGAAAACTGTAAGATGTTTTGTTCCTTATTCTTTCCATATCTTTTCCTTTATTATATTAAGTCGTAATTTCGCTGAGTAATCAATGCTTATATTCCCTATGAATATAGCCGTTTATGGTAGCATTGATTATGGTATTCATCAGAGAATTTACTTGGCATATTTCTCGGGATAAATGAGGAAATGAATATTGAAAAGGCATGCTTGCCATTTTCCTTCCCAGTTTTCTAACAACGCATTTATTGCATGATTTGAATTCATAAAAGAGTTTTTGCTGTTCATTTTTGATATACTCTGTTAGAAAGAATCATTCAAAAAACACAGAAAGAGATATACGAGACACAAGAGTTTTTACAGAAAAAAGCACAACATAGTTTTCTAACAGTACAATGCAGGAAGAAGAAAAGTGTTCTCGGGTTCATTGTTTCAGAGCTGCTCTCAATCTCTATTCTTACAGTGCTCTGAAGAAGAAGAAGAAGAAGGAAGAAGAACAACAATAATATAACCAGAGTCTTCTTATTCTTCTTTTCCAGGATCTTATAGAGACAACAAATCTCCATCTGTCTAGAGTTCCTGGATCTGGTCTTATAAAGCTGAAGGCCTACCTCACCCTTAATAAAGCTTCTCATCCTGAACCTTTAACATCTCAGGGGGAGCTTTGACAACATTCTTAATCCATAAAGTCTTCTCAGTTTGCTAATTGTGAAAAGAGAAGACTCTCATCAACTTTTCCTTCCACCTCTGTACAGGGTTTTAACTCCCTTCAAAAGTTAGACTGGTTTACAAGTCTCCTTCCAAGAGACTTGAGGTTGGTTTTTGGGCACCTAGTCAAAAGCTCAAAGGGTTGCTATATCTCCCTAAAAAAAGATATATTGGTGGCAATCACCTGATCAAAACCTGTAGTGGATTCCTACCAAGGGTGGTAGAAGAGTGGATGTACCCAATTGGGGAACCACTATAAAGTTCTTGTGTTGTCTGGGTTGTGCTTGCTGTTTCCTTTGTGCTTGTACCGTGGTTAGCTCAGTATAGTTTTTTACTTTATCTCTGATATCATTGCTTAGCTATATATATATATATAATCACCTACTTTGTCACTTAATATAATATTTATAAAAAGATAAAAGGTTTTTTTATAAACTCTATTCACCCCCACTCTAGAGTTATTAAGATATTATCTCCCCCCTTTTCTTTCAATTGGTATCAGAGGCAGGTTAGTCAATTTTATACAGGCTTACTCCTAGACTAACCAAGACCCTCAGATAATCTCTAAATAAATATTTTTTCCTTTTTATTTTCTGAAACCATGGCACAAAACAACGACTATGCCAGCACCAGACCTCCAGTATGCAATCTTTCTAAGTTTGCCATCTGGAAGGCAAGAATCAAACTCTATATGAACTCTATTGATGAAGATATTTTCAACTCTATCTTTACAGGACCACCAGCTCCAGTGGCCTCTACTCCTTCTACTTCAACAAACTTGAGTGTAGTTCCACCTCCTGACTGGACTGATGCAAAAAGAAAAGCCAAGATTACAGATGTAAGAGCCATGAACATTTTATCTTAGACTATGTCTGATGATATTTTTCAGAAAGTGGCTGAGTGCACTTCAGCCAAAGCCATCTGGGATTCCCTAAACCAGATTGTGGCTGGATCTGCTAATGATAGAAAGGATAGAAGATCCAATATCATCTCTCAGTATGAGAACTTCAAGAAGGAAGAAGTTGAGTCAGTCAATGACATATACAACAAGCTAAGCTCAATCATCAATGAGCTAAGGACCTTAGACAAGGAAATTACTCTGACTGAAGTAAATGACAAGATCCTTATATGCTTCCCCAACACATGGGATTCAAGGATCTAGCCTATCAAAGAAGCCAGAAGCATGACTGAAATCTCAACTGAGTCTCTCCTTGGAAAGCTCAAATCATATGAGCAACTGATGAAGACCAGAGAAGCAGTAGCTGAAGTAAATACTCCAACACCTACCAGGAAGGAGAACAACATTGCTTTTAAGGCTGCTAAGGATTCTTAAGGGACTCCAGTTAATGAAGAACTAATGAGTCTATTTGCCAAGAGATTTTTCAAAATGGCAAAGAAGGACTTCAGAAGGAAGTCATCTAGACAAGATGACAAACCAAGATATGATAAAACACCTTCTAAAAAATTGTCTATTTTGGTTGCAGGAAGCCAGTACACTACATCTCTGAGTGTCTAAAAGCTCAAGAGAAAGACAGGAGAAGAGAAAAAGAGTCAAGAATAACTCATCACAGCAAACCCTCCTCAAGCAAGCACAAGAGGAAGGAAAAGGATTTTGTTGCTGAGACCTGGAGTGATACAGAAGAAGAGTCATCCTCTTCCAGCTCCAGTGATGATGAAGAAGAGGAAAAGGCAAAGGAAGTTTGCCTAATGGCAATTGATGCTTGCAGCAGCAAATCAGATGCTGAAGATTCAGATAATGAAGAATCAATGTCTGCTGAAGACCATGTAAAGACCTATCCTATCACTCAAAATAAGTGGTATCTTGATAGTGGGTGCTCTAAGCACATGACTTGATGCAAGGACAACCTCATCAACTTTAAGGCCAAGCTTGGTCAAAGAGTAATCTTTAGAGATTGAAGCTTTGGACAGACTAAAGGCTATGAAGACTTTAATAGTGGAGATATCACTTTCAAAAAGGTGGCATATGTCAATGGTCTCAAGCATAACCTCATATCCATAAGTCAGTTATGTGATTCAGGTTATCAGGTTTTCTTTTCTGAATCTCAATGTATTATTTCTACAAACAATCAAACTGTTTTAACTGGAATTAGACAAGGTAATATATACTTAGTAAACTTTAAATTGGTCAGTTCATAAATTTGTTTATTTAATCTTGTTAGCAATCAAAATGATTTGTGGCATAAAATATTAAGTCATGTAAATTTGAGAAACATTGCTAGGCTTTCTAAAGACAACCTTGTTAGAGGATTGCCTTCTTACCCCTATAAGAAGGAAAGCCTCTGTAGGGCTTGCCAGTTAGGCAAGCAAACTAAATCTAGTTTTAAATCATTAAATAAAAGTGACTCACCTAGGATATTGTACTTACTACATATGGACCTTTTTGGCCCTATAACAGTACAAAGCCTAGGAGGAAAATCTTATACTTTAGTGATTGTAGATGACTTCTCTAGATTCACTTGAGTATTCTTTCTGAGATCTAAGTCGGATACTTTCAAGATTCTTACAGATTTTCTCAAGAACATACAGATTGAGTACTCTACTCTAGTTGCATTGATCAAAAGTGATCATGGTACTGAGTTTGAGCCTCTTCTTATGCAAGAGTTTTGTAGGAAGGAAGGTATCAGACATTGCTTCTCAGCTCCTAGAACACCTCAACAAAATGGGGTTGCTGAAAGGAAGAATAGAATACTAATTGAATCTGCATGCACATTACTTATAGATGCTTATTTACCCCTATCCTTTTGGGCAGAGGCTGTAAGCACAACAAATTATGTGCTGAATAGAAGTATTATACACAAACTTAAGAATAAGACTGCTTATGAGCTACTGAAAAAAAATATATTAGAAAATTTGAAGCAAAGGCTGCAATGGGAATTTTTCTAGGATATTCCCAAGTCAGCAAAGCTTATAGGGTATTTAATAAATCAACTTTAAAAATTGAGGAATCTGTGCATGTACCTTTTGATGAAGCTAATATTTTTTGCAAGGAGAAAGAAATTTCTACCAATGAGCTATTGCAGGTACCTCACTTGTGTGAGAAAATGGATGAACTAAACCTTACACCAAAGGTTATATCATATCCTCCTCCACAATGTGATGAAGAAAGTGAAGAAGAAACTGTGGAAGCAGTTGAACTTCCTCCAACAGCAGATGTAATTCCACATGAGGAATTCATTCCAACTGTTGTTGCTGAACCAACTCCACCATCTGATCTTGTCACACTAAGGGATCACCCTAGATCTCAAGTGATTGGATAGATATCAGTAGGTGTACAGACAAGGCATCAACTTAACCATGATGTGATGCAAGCCTGTTTTCTCTCTCAAGTTGAGCCTAAATCAATAACTGATGCAGAACAAGATCCCCACTGGATTATTGCAATGTAAGAGGAGCTCAATCAGTTTGAGAGATGTAGAGTTTGGGACTTGATTCCAAGGCCTAAAGGCTTTCCAGTAATTAGGACCAAGTTGGTTTTCAGGAACAAGCTTGATGCTCAAGGTGTGATTGTGAGGAACAAGGCTAGGCTTGTTGCTCAAGGCTATATGCAAGAGGAAGACATTGATTATGATCAAACTTTTGCTCCTGTTGCAAGGCTAGAAGCTATCAGGATTTTTCTTGCTTATACAGCATTTAAAAAGTTCAAGGTCTACCAGATAGATATCAAGAGTGCATTCTTGAATGGAGAGCTAAAGGAAGAGGTTTATGTTGAACAATCTCCAGGTTTTATTTCTCCAACTCATCCTTCATATATTTTCAAATTGCATAAGACTCTCTATGTTCTAAAGCAAGCTCCAAGAGCTTGGTATGAAACCTTAGCCAGCTTTCTCTTGGAACACAAGTTCTCTAGAGGCATGGTAGATATGACTCTTTTTACTAAATTGCATCATGATAAACTTCTAATAGTACAAATTTATGTAGATGATATAATATTTGGTTCTACTGATCCCAAACTGTGCAAAAGATTTTCTGATCTAATGCATTCAAAGTTTGAGATGAGTAGCATGGGAGAGCTATCTTATTTCCTAGGTCTTTAAGTGAAGCAATCTCCTGATGACATTTTCATTTCCCAGTCTAAATATGCGAATGAGCTTATTAAGAAATTTGGGATGGCTGATGCCTCTTCTATGAAGACTCTCATGGCTGTCAATGCTGCAATAGATTCTGATGAACATGGAAAACCTGTTGATCAGACCAGGTATAGGGCCATTATTGGATCCCTACTATATCTCACAACAAGCAGACTAGATATCATGTTTGCTACATGTCTATATGTTAGGTTCCAAGTGAACCCTAAAGAATCTCATCTTATTTTTATTAAAAGAATTTTAAGATATATAAAGGGTTGTCTTAATCTAGGACTCTGGTATCCAACATAGTCAACATTTGAGCTTACTGGATTTTATGATGCTGACTATGCTTGATATAGAGTGGACAGAAAGAGCACTTCAGGAACATATGCCAGTTCCTGGGTGATAGACTTGTGTCCTTGTTTTGCAAAAAGCAAACTTTTGTATCTACATCAACTGCTGAGGCTGAGAATATGGCAGTTGGTAGTTGCTGTTCACAGATTTTGTGGATACAAAACCAACTTCTTGATTATGGTTTCAATCTAAATAATTCAACCATATTCTGTGATAGTACCAGTGTTATATCTATAACACATAATCCAGTGCATCATTCTAAGATAAAGCATATATATATAAGACATCATTTCATAAGAGACTGTGTGGACAAGCAGAAAATTCAACTTGAGTTTGTCTCCACTGATTCGCAAAGGGCAGATATCTTCACCAAACCCTTGGATGAAACCAAACATCTGTTCTTTATGAATCAGCTTGGAATGTTAAATGGCAAGGATTAATTTTGAACATGTCCTTGTGGGAATCGATTTGATAATAATTCATCGACCTGAGATCGACGATTTGAAATCATTTCATTGGGAGTTTGTCGATCGGAGATCGAAAAAATCTCTATGTGAAGTCAGGTTCGTCGACCAGAGATCGACGATTCTGTTTCAGGAAACATTTCTGAGGACGATGAAATTGTTCCATGTATACATTTCTAAGATCGACGAATTTACCTCTTCAGGAAATTTTCATCGACCGGAGATCGAGGAATTTTTCTTTTTCGCCGGGCTGAGCTTGTCGATTCATATTCTGAAAACCTTTATTAGGCTTTCTTCTTCGAGCTTTATCCCACGCTTTCAGATCCCTTTGCTCTTGATTGCTTTTGCTTGTACAGGTGATTCTCTTAGAACGATGACCTCGTTAGGATCTACTCTCGCTAGAATGAAGTTCGACACTAGCTTTGATATAGACTTTGATTCATTCAAGCATTCAGACAAAATCTTCCTCGACATCCTCCAATTGTTTGAGGACCAGAATCTGAAGCGTTTGATGTCTGAAAGGATAAAGTTGCCGGCTGCAGAAATTCGTGAGTGGGTCTACTCGTCCTCCTCCTCTGATGAAGAAATGATTGGTTCTATTGTTGGAACTCAGGTTACTCTAACCCCTGCAGTTCTTTCCGAAGTTTTTGGTTTTGTTAATGGCTCGGATGATATCGAGTTAGAGAACGATGAATTTGAGAACATGCTAGTTGTGATGGGTCACTCAGAAGGAAACCCTAACAAATTGCTGAAGAAGAACTTGTCGGCGGCGTACAAGTTTCTGGCCGATGTTATGGGTAAGGTATTGTTTGGGAAACACACTGCCCACGACTACATTACAAGGCACCAATTCCTTGTAATGTGCGTTTTGGTTAGCAAAAAGGAAGTTAACCGGAGGCAAGTGTTGTTTGATTTGATCAAGAGAAAGAATTCAAAGAAAGAAGTCTGTTTTGCCAGGATTCTAGGCCTGTTTCTGAAGGCCAAGGCTGATGATTTACTTGTCACCCCGACAGTATTCATCAATGCCCCCAAGAGGCTATCCCGCGCCCTATTTTTCAGGTGGGAGAGGAACATCCCAAAGCCTTCACGGGCTTCCTCCTCAAAGACTTCTGAGAGTACTAGGGTAGTTACAACCACTCCCCACCCTGTAGAGGTCAATTCTATTCCTCCTCCTATCCAAACTCCTTCAACATCCCTCCTACAAATCTCCTCAGCTCCAGCACATCAACCTACATTTACACCTCCTGGTTCCCCCATCCACCCTTCTTCACCAGTTCATCAATCTACACCTCCACAAACCCCAATTTCTTTTCCAGCTCAACATCTATAGCAAGCTTTCTCTCAAGATTCTGCTACTCCTTCTTTGTCCCCCCTTCCTTCTCATCTTGTATATATACCTCCACTTCATAATTTATCATCCTTACCATCTTTCAATCTTCTTTCATCTCCAAGCCATTCTCCATCCCCTCCAGATGAGAAAATGCTCGATTCTCATCCCTCATCTTCTTCCATCAATCCATCTGTCTCTACCCAAACCCCACCAGAATTCTTAGAATTCACTTCACCCTCCATTTCCTCCATTATGCAATCCATCACACCCCTCCTTCAACAACTCATAGCAGAGGCCATTTCACCTCTTGCTTCCTCCATCTCTACTCTTGATGCTCAGCTTTTTTCCCTCCCTGTCCCTCCTTTTGTCAAGGGCCTGGCTCTAGTGCCTACTGAAACCAGGCAGGGGGAGATACTCAATGAAGAAGTAGCTCCAACAGCAGAAATAACAGCAGTAGGTGAAGATATTGTTGATACAGAATTACCTGATGCAGAACTATATGCAGAACTTCCTGAATTTTTGGATACAGACTCTGAGACATCTGATATAGATCTGGACATTTACTCTAGAGACTGTTTCATCTCTCCAGATGTTGACCTGCTTTTAGTTTTGAGTTCTTTTGACCTCATGTACATAAATGTTATTTCATTTGTTTCCAATCAGTATTGTATAGATATTGTTTTTTATACAGCTCTTGTTAGCTCAGAGATGATAACTACTATTAAGGCCAATTTTGATGTAATCCTTAAGCCAGATATAGTTATACTTGAGAAAATATCTGAGGCTGAGCCAAAGGTTATGTCTCCTCCCACTTATGTGATGGATGACACTCCTTTGCCTGATCTGCACTCCTTTCTTTCAGAGGATTCTGAAGATGTATTAATTACTGATCCAGTGCCAACTGTGCCTCCTCCAACAGAAATTATTTCTCCAGTCCCCGTTCCATCTCCTGCTCCTCAGGCTCCTCCTCCCTAGATTACAGCAGAACAGCTCAAGACAATATGAGATTTATATGATTTCCAAGATTCTTCTTCTGATTAAGATGATGATGATTCAGAAGAAGATTCAAGTTCAAAGAAAAGGAAGATTAAGAAAAACATTTCAGTACCAATTCCCAAGCCTAATCCCAAAAATGATATCCCCTTCTATGTTCTCAATAAGATCAAACCTTATCAAGGTATGCCTCACTGGATGAAGCTTTCAAAGAATGAGCAAAAAGCTAGGAATAAATCAAGGAGATACTCTCCCCCTCCTCCAAAAAGGGATGGGAGAGGTCCTCCTCCTCCTCCTTCAGCTGCAGGTGCAACTGGACTTGCTAGCCAGAGATCTTCTAATGTCACTCAGACTTATTCCAGGAAAGGAAGAGCTTCTCAGTCTTCTGGAAGCAGGTATCCTCCTCAGAAACACTCTTCCTCTTCCAGAAGTTCTGCTCCTCCTCCAGCTATATAGTTCAGCCCTCATAGATCCTCTTTCTCTCCCAGAAAAAGCAAAATCCCAGAGAGTCCTCCCATTATAACATTTGATCCAAAATTAGACCCCAATACTAGAATGAAAAGATTCAATGAGCTGGTAGCTCTCTCTCAGATAAGGAAAGCCAGAGAAGAAGGCAAGGATGCCTCTCAGTTCTCAACAATGTCTTCCTACAGGAAGAAGGAATTAGAGAGATACCAGGTTGGAAAGTTATTCAATGTTGATGAATACATGAATCTCCATCCAGAAGCTGTAGTTCAAAGGGTTGTTACCCAGAAGACCCTTGGTGATGCTGATATGAAGATGACTCTAAAAAAGCAACAAATCCCAACAGAACCATATTATTTGCAAAACCTTCTGCTCCTCCAAAGGACCCTTGATTTTTTTTTTTGCTGTCTGTTTTTATTATGTTTTGAACAATACTTGTCCATAGCTTTTATTATTGCTGATAGCTTATTTATTCTATCAGCTCTATATCTTTTGTTATGATTTTCTATTGTTATTTTTTTTCTGAAGTAACCTCACCCAAATAGGGGGAGATTGTTTGAACCCCTATTTTGATTTAGGCTAGGTTCACTTCTTAGGCTTATTGACCCATGTTGTATAGTCAGGGTCAGTGTTTTGCTTTCTAGGTCTTAGGCCAGTCCTCCAAAGTTTATCTCCATGGACCTGCCTGAAGAGTGCCTCAGATTGAAGCCTTAGAAGATTCTATGCAGTCTGGGAAATTAGTTCGACGTTCGTCGAACTCAGCTCGAAGAACTTGGAGATCCTTTTCTAAGTTGAGCAAGACGATCGTAGAACTCAGGTCGACGATATCCTTCAGAAGAAGTTATTTTGTGGTAGACGTCTTCTCTCAGTCTTTTTCTCAGCTCGACTAATTCTGATGATTCAAGTTCTGTTGTCGACGATCTTTCAGTACAGAGCAGACTCTTAGGTCAATGAACTTGGAGCACAGTTTCAGTTTAGTTTATTCAGTATTTAGTTCGCATAGCTCAGGTCGAAGAACAGGATTTCTCAGTTCGACGATCTCCGATTGCAGCTCAACGAAATCTGTTCCCTGGTCGACGAAAATTGTAAGATGTTTTGTTCCTTATTCTTTCCATATCTGTTCCTTTATTATATTAAGTCGTAATTTCGATGAGTAATCAATGCTTATATTCCCTATGAATACAGCCGTTTATGGCAGCATTGATTATGGTATTCATCAGAAAATTTACTTGACATATTTCTCGGGACAAATGAGGAAATGAATATTGAAAAGGCATGCTTGCCATTTTCCATCCCAGTTTTCTAGCAACGCATTTATTGCATGATTTAAATTCGCAAAAGAGTTTTTGCTGTTCGTTTTTTATATACTCTGTTAGAAAGAATCATTCAAAAAACACAGAAAGAGATATACGAGACACAAGAGTTTTTATAGAAAAAGCACAACATAGTTTTCTAACAGTACAGTACAGGAAGAAGAAAAGTGTTCTCGGGTTCATTGTTTCAGAGCTGCTCTCAATCTCTATTCTTACAGTGCTCTGAAGAAGAAGAAGGAAGAAGAAGAACAATAATATATCCAGAGTCTTCTTATTATTCTTTTTCAGGATCTTGCAGAGACAATAAATCTCCATCTGTCTAGAGTTCCTAGATCTGGTCTTACAAAGCTGAAGGCCTACCTCACCCTTAGCAAAGCTTCTCATCCTGAACCTTCAAAATCTCAGGGGGAGCTTTGACAACATTCTGAATTCACAAAGTCTAATCAGTTTTCTAGTTGAGAAATGAGAAGACTCTCATCAACTTTTCCTTCCACCTCTGTACAGGGTTTTAACTCCCTTCAAAAGTTAGACTGGTTTGCAAGTCTCCTTCCAAAAGACTTGAGGTTTGTTTTTGGGCACGTAGTCAAAAGCTCAAAAGATTGTTATATCTCCCTAAAAATAGATATATTGGTGGCAGTCACCTAATCAAAACCTATAGTGGATTCCTACTAAGGGTGGTAGACGAGTGGATGTACCCAGTTTGGGAACCACTATAAAGTTCTTGTGTTGTCTGGGTTGTGCTTGCTGTTTCTTTTGTGCTTGTGCTATGGTTAGCTTAGTATAGTTTTTTACTTTACCTCTGATATCATTTCTTAGCTATATATATATATATATATATATATATATATATATATATATATATATATATATAAATCACCTACTTTGTCACTTAACATAATATTTGTAAAAAGATAAAAGGTTTTTTATAAACTCTATTCACCCCCCTCTAGAGTTATTCAAATATTATCTCCACCCTTTTTTTAAGTCCAGTCCCTTGTTCTTTTTCCTTGTTGTTTTTCTTGTAGGAGAGAAGTAGGTGTGCGATCAACCCTTCCCCAAGGGTGAACCCCATCGAGACTGAGTTTTCGGTTTCAACATTTTAGTGTGATGAGCGTGGAACGTTGTTAGCACAGAAAATCTTCAGCGAGCTCAATGACAGGAGAAGGACAAGGATCGGACATGGGAGACTTGCTACCCCCACCCCCTCTCGCCACAATGGGGATGTTCGAGGACTATAGGCAGGAAGTACTCGGCTTGGTCAGATTCGCACTCGGCGCGCGTGCCGAGTGCTCGACTCCAGCGGTCTTGTTCTCGCGGTTCCAGCCCTTGGCGAGGGCGCTCCTGGCAGGCGAGCTGGGAAGGAGGTTTTCGAGGAAGGGAGAGGCGGCGAGCTCCCAAGGCAGGTGCTCTTCCGCGGCTCGGCAAGCGGCGACAGGTTCGGCGAAATGGGGGTGCTAGACCCCCCAACTCGCCCGGTAGGGGGAGGCATCCCCTTTATCGAGCTGGTTTCTTCTGCTCTAGTTCAAGAGGGGTTCAGGGAGCCTGAGATGTCCTACTACACCGAAAAGGGAGACCCGGTCCAACACGTCCATTGGTTTGAGGATGTGGTCTCGATCTGATAGATGTCGGATGGATTCAAGTGCAGGCTCTTCGCCATCACCCTCAAGGAGAAGACGAGAGAGTGGTTCCACCAGTTGCCGACCAATTCCATCTACTACTTCGCGGACCTACTTCGGGGGTTCATGTTGAGGTTCACCGCCTCCAAGAGGAGGAAGAAAGAGTCGGAGTCCCTATTCCACATCAAGCAGGGGGTGAACGAGACCTTAGGGAGCTACATCGAATGCTTCCAGGAGGAGGTCACCCAAGTCCAAGAGATACCGGGACATACCCTGTTGATGGCCTTCACCCTGGGGCTGCAGCAGAGTTTCTTCCGGATGGAGCTGAAGAGGGTGTCAACCCTCTCCTAAGAGGAGTTGATGGAGAGGGCGACAAGGGAAGTCGACGGGGAGGCGTCAAACTCGGAGTTTTCCCGGAAGTTAGCCAGGTAGGCTACGGAGGAGGAAAGGCCCAGAGGGGGTAGAGGTTAGGAGGAGAGGAGAGCTGAACCCTGGTAGAGAGAGCAGCAGCAGCAACAGCCCAGATGGGGGCGTTGGAGCCGAACCATCGGCTAGGTTGGAGGCCAGAGTGACAAGATCAAGGGCCGAGGAGAGGTCATCATGGCGGGGATAACTGTCAGGGATGCCAGGGCAAGTTCTATCCTCCAGGCGGGAGGTAAGGCCAGAGGCCACCTCTCCCCAACCAAGAGCATGCTATGGAAATAGCCATGGGGGAGAGGAGGAGAGCTGCGTAGAGGAGAAGAAGGGAGGTTAGGGTAGAGCTGCCCTACTGTGAATTCCATCAGGAGGAAGGGCACTCCACGACCACGTGCCCGAAGTTCCTCGAGATGAGAGGAAATAGGGAGAAGCAATAGCAGTGAGACTGCCAAGGAGTGCGGATCAAGGAGGTCATGCCTCAGGCGGAGGAGTACAAGTGTGAAGACCGAGCGGATGTGGGGACCCGGGGAGGGTTCAGAGTGATCCACGGGGGGGGGGGGGGGGGGGGGTGCGGTGGGAGTTAAGGCTTCCCGAAAGGCAAGTCTCCACACCATGTACCATAGGAGCGTCAACTCCACATCCCAGACCCCACCCCCGAAAGAGAGAATCACCTTCTCACTCAAGGATATGTCGGGTCATGAGGATCCCTTTTGCGATGCGCTGGTCATCCAGACACCCTTCGAGAATTTCACCGTCTCCCGGATCCTCATCGACAACGGGAGCTCGGTCAACGTCATCTTCAAGATGGCCTTTGACGTGATGAAGGTGGAGGCCAGGAGGGTGCTATCCTCGGACAGGCCCCTGTTTAGCTTCTTAGGGGAGAGGAAGGAGGTCGAAGGAGGAGTGGGACTCCATGTCTCTTTGGGGGGCAGTCTCGCACCTGCAGGTCCGTCATCGTGGACACCCCCGTAGCTACAACGCCATCATCGGGAGGCCCCTCATCAACACCTTCCACTGCATCCCATCATCCTTCCACCAGTGCCTGAAGTTCAATGCCGAGGGGGTCCAGATCCGGGTCCAGGGAGATGCCAAAGTGGCGAGGGAATGCTATGTCACCTCCGTAAACTCCATCTCCTAGCAGGAGGGAGCCGAGGAGATGGGATGGAGGATGGAGGAAGCGGAGCAGGGGGCCGGCAGGGAGGAGATGGAGGTAGAGGAGAGCCTCACCAAGGTAGAGGTGGAGGAAGAAGCTCAGGGGTCGGCTGAGGCAATGGCCGTGGAGGAGGCTGGAGAGGAAGTACTTGCCCCAGGAGGGGGGACGTTGAGGAATGGGGGAAGAAGTCTTGCTTGGAAGCAGCAGAGGAGGTGGTGGAGATGGAGGTTCTCACCCTGGGAGGCAGGGTGGAGAAGATTCGCGTGAGCGGGGGGCTGACCCCAGAGGCCCAGGGCAGGATGCTGGAGTGCATCCAGAAGAATGTGGAAATCTTCGCCTGGAGTGCTGCGGAGATGCCAGGGATCGATGCCAACGTGGCCTGCCATCGCCTCAACCTGGACCCTGAGGCTCGCCCTGTCTAGCAAAAGAAGAGATCCACAGTGGACAGGTTAGCCGAGCCGATCAGGGAGGAGGTAGCCAAGCTTCTCAAGGTTGGCTTTGTATCCGAAATCCAATACCCCGGTTGGGTCTCCAATGTAGTGATGGTTAAAAAATGAGACGGCCGGTGGCGTAAGTGTGTTTACTTTTCTTTACTTAATAAATCATGTCCCAAGGATTGTTATCGCTTGCCTCAGATCAACGCGCTGGTTGATTCAGCCGTTTGTTTCCCTGTAATGAGTTTTCTAGATGCATTTTTCAGGTTATCACCGGATCAAGATACACCCCTCGACGTCAAAAATGTCTCTTTTATCATGGGGGATGGGTGTTACTTCTACAAAATGATGCCCTTTGGGTTGAAGAACGCAGGTGCAACCTATTAGAAGATGATGGACAGGGTCTTCCGAGAGCAAAGGGGAAGGAACTTAATGTATGTGTATGACATCCAAACCAAGAGCCTGGATATCGAATCTTACCTTTGAGACTTGGAGGAAACCTTCGCCACCTTGCGCGAGTATAAGATGACACTGAACCCCCTGAAGTGCGTCTTCGGGGCGAGCATGGGCAAGTTCCTAGGCCACCTCCTTACCACAGTAGGTGTGGATCCCAATCCTTATAAGGTATGAGCAATCATATAGTTAGGGTCACATCGAAACACTAAAGAAGTGCAGCGGTTGACAGGGAAGCTGGTAGGATTGAGCAGGTTCCTCTCTCGAGTTGGGGAGAAGTTGTAACACCTCAAAATCCCAAAAATCCCAAAATGGGGTTCAGGCTGGTTGATACTGCCTGGGACACGGGCGTGTCCCAGGGCGTGTCCAATACACACGGCCTTGGAAACGGGCGTGTCATGCTCTATTTTCTCGGGTGTGAATTTGGTATCGAGAGAGCATTGAGTGAGGCACACGGCCTGGGACACGGGCGTGTCCCAGGGCATGTCCTTCTCTATATCGTCTCGAGCACTCAATGTCATGCAGTCAACGATCGTCGAGAGGTGACACGGCCAGGGACACGGGCGTGTCTGAGGCTGTGTCCTTCTCGGGTGGGTAACCAGGCGGCATTGAGTGTGGCACACGATCTGTGATACGGGTGTGTCATAGGGGTGCATTTGGCACACGGCCAAGGACACGGTCGTGTGCCCCAGCCATGTTCTTTTCAGGAATGCTGATCTTGTGTCAATTGAGGGACACACCCCTCGACACGGGCGTGTACTAAGTGACACGAGCATGTCAGGTGATTGACACGGTCATGTCTAGGCCCGTGTTCTGGTCTGGGTGAGTCGGTTCGTGTACAACGTAAAGTACACGACATGTGACACGGGCGTGTCACAGGCCGTGTCAGCCTAAATATTGGACTTTTAGGCTGATTTGTGGCCGTCCATTTTCTTCATCCTGGATCTAAGGGCACAGATGAGTTCCTGCTGGGTTAAAACAAAAGATTGGAATGAAGAGTCCATTCTTCATTTGTCCATTCTCTTTCTAAACGAGAAGAGAGAAGGAAGAGAAGGAAGGTGAAGGAGGAGAAGATCCAGCCACCGGTGGAGCTCCCGAGTTATGATTTGAGATCCAAGGCCAGTTCTGTGGAGGCAAGCCGCTGCGGTGCTTTCCAACCGTCTAGAATTTTGATGGTTCCCCAGAGATCGTCAAGGGTAACGATCTTCCTTCTTGCACAAGTGAACTCCTCCTTTATGCATGAGCATGGGATCCTCCACCAAAAGGTTTAAGAGTAAGTGATCCCCGTGGGTTGATTGTTGTTATACCCAATTGAGTCTGCATTTAGACCCGGAAATGTGTAGTACAGGATAGGCATGCTATGTGAATCCCATCTGGACAGGTTGGTCTGGATTGGTGATGTTGCATATTGCGCACCGGAGAAAACTCCGCATATAAACATGTAGTTTGTGGAGTAAATGGGTTGTGACTATGAAGGGAAGTAGCAGGAAGTGCTGGAATGAGGAATTCCAGGAAAACACCCTTGTAATGCTTGTGTTGTATGCTATGAAAGACCAGTTTTCTAGCACTACATGAACTGCAGGGTTTGGGTTGAGTTTCGGTGCAGATAGAGAGTTCTGCTGAACCCGCCAAGCGACCGCGAAGGACGCCGACATTAACTCCCCTTTTTGATTGTGAAGCCAGCCCTTGGCGGACATTATGGCTATTGTGAGCTGCGAGCTCTTAAAAGGCTTCTTGCCGAACAGGAAAGGTGAAACCGACCCACGCCTTTAATTGTAGCCTCGAGTACAATGTGCTTAGTGATGGCAAGGCGATTTGAGCAACGAGGCGTGGTGTATCTGTACCTGCGTTATGTTGGCTGTACAAGAGAGTGCCAAGGCATTGGGCTTTCGTCAGCAACATAATAAGAATCTTATCTCGCGCGCCATCAAGACTAAATGCTCAATGGTGTTGATCCCGGTTTGCTGGTGTACCCAAAAGTGTGCCTGAGAGCACAGATCGTCAGGCCGGGTGGCTTACGGTTATGATGGATTGTTTGTGCGTAAGAGCACAAGATATATTATATCTATTGATGCATTGCTCTGCAGGGAAGGAATGCCACTGCCCCGGAAAAGGGGTAGGATTGTTATAAATTGGTCAGCTGAATGCTGACTGTTGCCTTGTTTGCCACCTTCTGGGTGGATTGTCCCTGTGCAGGTGCTGGAGAGCCGAGCAAAAAATGAAGGGCTAAAGACCCTGCTACTGTTGTTGCCGCTGCTTCTACTAGCCCTTGAAGGCTAAGCGAAATGTGTTTTTTTTATTCATGTATGGCCGGCCTGCGCGCCGATGTATGTAATCCATACGATGAAAAGAGGAACTGTAAGGCCTTAAGGCCCTAACTTTGTGTATTTGGTACATTCCTTTGGGATATATAAATAAATGTGCAGTTTATATATAGTGGTCATTCCGAATGGTTGAGTTCAATGTTAACTTTAAGCTTCCGCTAGCATGCTTCGAGTTAGGTTGCGTTTATGATTTGGTATTAACCTGTAACTTCACTGTCTGTTTGTGGCAAATAGTGTGGGGCCCCGGCCGGACCTTCTACTATATGTCATGTAACAGATGGGATCGTTACAGAAGTGCTCCCCCTTTTCAAAACTTTTAGGGGAGGCCAGAAGTTTGAGTGGACCAGGGAGTTAGAGGAGGCATTCCAAGCCCTGAAGAAGCAACTGACTCAGGCTCTGGTGCTCCAAGGGCTGAAGGAGGGGGAAGATCTATACTTGTATCCCGGGGTCGGAGTAGAGGCCTTGAGCTCCGTCCTGGTTCGGGAAGAGAGGAATAAGTAACTCCCCATATACTATGTAATTCGGGTATTGAGGAAGGCCGAGCTCCGTTATCCCATCTTGGAAAAGCTGGCCTTCGCTTTGGTTATCTCGGCCTGGAGGCTCCGGCCTTACTTCTAGGCACACTCGATCCGGGTGGTGAATGACCACCCCCTCCGCAACATCTTTGAGGTGGTGGAGCATTCGGGAAGATTGGCTAAGTGGTCGGTGGAGCTGAGCGAGTTCTACATCACCTTCGTCCCACGTCTCTCGATCAAGGCCCAAGCAATGGCCGACTTCCTGGCTGACTATGTGGTCGAGGTGGCGAAGCAAGAGCTCACTCACCCGGTTGCTTGGAGGGTGATGGTAAATGGCGCTTCGGGAAAGCATTCTATGGGAGTAGGGGTGATCTTAGAAAGTCCCCAAGGAACGAGAATCGAGCAAACGGTGGAGGTACATTTTTCCCATCACCAACAACCAGGCCGAGTTTGAGGAGGTGAATGCAGGGCTTCGCCTGTCCAGGGAGCTGGGAGTGTATGACATGGAGGTCCTTACTGACTCCATGGTAGTGGCATCCCAGATCAACGGAGAATTCGAGGTAAGGGAGCCTACTCTGTAGTTGTACTTGGCAAAGGTGAAGGGGGTCATTAGTATGTTCTAGAGTTTCTCCATCCGACACGTGCCCAGGAGGAGAACGAGCAGGTTGATCAACTAGAAAAGCATGGTCCCCGGGTGGGGGGTACCATCACCGACTTGTTCCTCCCTTCTATCGAGGAGGGAGAGCTAATGGAAGTGGAGCAACACCCCTCGTGGATGGACCCGTTCACAGCCTTCCTTTCCACAAGGGAGTATCCGGAGGGGATGGAGAAGAAGAAATTCAAGTACAAGTCGGCATATTACCTCATACGAGATGGGCAGCTATACCGAAAGACCCTCTGAGTGATGTTGGCGCGTTGCGTGGCTGAGAGGGAGGTCTCGAGGATCTTAGAGGAAGTCCACTCCGGAGAGTGTGGGGGCCATTTTGGGAGCCGGACACTGGAAGGAAGAATCGGCAGGCAAGGGTACTCCTGTACAACCTTGAGCCATGACGTCGCAGAGTTTGCAAGGAAGTGTAGCAAGTGCCAATGGTTTGCCCCCCTCCAACTACAGCCAGCTCAGCGCCTCAGGAGCATCACAACGCCCATGCCCTTTGCAATCTGGGGAATGGATCTGGTAGGGCCTTTCCCTCAGGTCAGCGGGCAGAGGAGATTCTTGTTGGTCATGATTGACTATTTTTCCAAGTAGTTAGAAGTCAAGGCGTTGTCCAATGTCACCTCCCAGGTCATCAAGAACTTTGTGTGGGGGGAAATCATCTGTCGGCACGAGTTACCCAAGGCCATTGTCACGGACAACAAGCCCCAGTTCGCTAGCGCCGAATTCATCATCTTTTGCGGGCAACTCGGGATAGATCTCAGATTTGCTTTAGTTCATCACCCCAAGAGCAATAGACAGGTGGAGGCAACGAACAAGATCATCGTCAACCTCCTCAAGAAGAAGGTGGAGAACTTGATGGGCAGTTGGGTGGAGCAACTCCCTTCGGTCCTCTGGGCTCTTAGGACCACACCCAACACTACCATATGAGAGACTCTCTTCAAACTCTCTCATGGGTGTGAGGCGTTACTCCCAGTAGATTTCGAGGTCTGGACGCCTCGGGTGGTCGAGGCATGGGAAGATAGGGAGGAGTAGAGAGCCGAGAATGAGGAGGAGCTGCGCCTCTCCCTTGACATGGTAGAGGAGGTATGCGACCTCTCTGCCATCTACTAGGAGGAAGTGAAAAGAAGAATGGCTAAGTATTTCAACAAGCACGTCAGGGTCAAATAATTCGCAGAAGAGGACTTGGTCCTGAAGAAGGTAGATGCCGCGGGACGGTCATTGATGCGCGTAAAATACGGCAAGCGTACCGGTCGCTCAAGTAATAAAGTTGGGAATGAATCCCCGGATGTCGGTCTCTTGAGGAATGCAATTGGCGTTGAACGATCTAGACTCCAAAACTATCGTTATGAGAGTTAATTTAAATAAACAGAAAAGGAGGGGGCTTTTGTTGGTGGTCTTACGACCGATTACACTAATGTAAACTATGCGGGTCGCAATCACCGCTTCGCAAGGCGAGATGGATGTAGCGGCCGCGATGCCGTACTTCGGTGGGCGAGTGGGCGGTAAGCTAGTGAGTGAAGTGTGTGATGTGTAGTGAAATGAAGTGAAGCAAATGCGTGGAGTGAACGAAAGAGAGCGGAGCGCATTAACAACGAATCTCACAAGCAAGATGAAAGCATAAACATTTCATTGCAAAAGAGATTAATCCGTTCATACATGCATACATAAACCATACAACAAGAAAGGTTGGAGAAAGCTAAACCACAAGAGTGAAGATCCTTCGCGGGTGTTGGCCGGAGGTGCGGGTTGTCAAACCGCTTCCAAGCGCAGTCCGTGGAGGGCTTCCGGTACCGCCGAGCTGTCACTTCGGTGGCCTTTAAGTCCGTTCTTGAGGCAAGCTTCGTCGTCTTCCTCGGTGAAGAACTTGGAGAAGAGCTTTAATGGCCGGAGGATCGCCGGAGGATGAGGGATGCTTCGGAATCACGGGAGAAAGTCCTCCCGTTGGTAGGAATGGAGGTGGAGGTGAATGGGACTGCTGGAGGGCGAAAACGGCGGAATGGCGAAGGTTCCGTAACGTTTGTCTCGCCCTAATTCGCGGAACAGCGTATTTATAGCTTGCAGAATAAATAGCGCGCACGACCACTGGCGCACGACCAGTGGTCGTGCGCGACCAAGGTCAGCGCCCGTGCGTGAGCAACCTGCAGACCTGCATCAGAAAATCAGTAGTCGCGCACGATCAGCAGCGCACGATCAGTGATCGTGCGAGGCAAGGCTGATGATCGTGCGGAAATAGCCAGACAGACTTTTGCAAAATGGATATGACTGCGCACGATCGGCGGCGCACGAGCAATGGTCGTGCGCGGTATGGCAAGTGATCGTGCGGAAGGTTCAAGACAGAGTTTCACAAATGAGACCGGGCTGCGCACGATCAGTGATCGTGCGCCAGGAGGTCGATGGTCGTGCGTGGGCAAAAACGCACGACCACTGACTCCTTTGCCAAAAATAGTGAAACGCCTATCCCGAATGCCCTCACGATCCCCAAACCTGCAGGAAAACTGCACGGGGCATCGATCGCGGCAGCCACAGCGAACAGTGATAAACATAGCAAGAAAGTAAATGCACACAAGCACGGAAATGGGCCAAAAAGGTGCACAGGGCGTGGAAAACCGTAGCGAACCAAAAGGAGTGCAAATGGCGCTAAACGGTGTGCAAAGACATGGAAATAGGCCTAGATGAGTCCAAAATATAGTATAAAATAGGGACTCATCACACCCCCAAACTTAACCATTTGCACGTCCCGGGCAAATAATCACGTTGTGGGCTCTAAAACGGCTAGCTGACGTAGTAATTACAACCTACAGTAGGACGAGAAATCGAGAAGCTCACATGCGTAAAAAATATAATAGAAGGAGTTTCTAATCATGCAATGCAATTTATAATTTTCGAAAAACGTAAATAGATACTGTCACTACTCAAAGAATGAATTCCGGAGAATCGCACGGTCATGGGAAGGCAGAAAGTAGGCAAGTCGGATGGCGAGGTATTGCCAAAGACCGGGGCTCATGATCACCTCCAAAGGAATCCACCAATGTCGGGGGCCATATGCTTGCCCGTTCGCACTTTCTCCACGATGCGGGTTTGACTCGAGCGTAAATCCGTAGGACTTGAGGTGAAGAGTGGGGCTTGGGTGTAGATGTAGGTATGGATGGACAAGATGAAGACGAAGGCTACGCACAACCCAACGGAGCTCGCACACATCAGAATTCTCGCTAACAACAAGAATGCGAGTGCACCACACCCCCAAACTTAGCTTTTACAACATGAGTGGGTGCACCGCCTACCATAAAACAAATTTCTCAATTTCAGATTTTTTCATTTATACTTTTTCGTTTCTCTTTTCTTTTCTTGGTCACATTTTTCTTTTCTCTTTTCTTTTCTCAATAATTCAGCATTTATAAACTTTGCGGCATATCCACACATTCACAAAATCCGCCCATCACAACAACCCAACGAGAAATTAACGAAACAAGAGCTCAATGCGGGTGTGCGACTAGGAGTGGCTTGAGGCTTTGGTGACTTGCATGTGGAGCTGATCAAAAGGGAAGGTAGGCTCAACGGGGCTAGCGAGGGCTATGTTAGGACGGGTGCAAGGATCAACCGGGCCAACATGATGGCCTACGTCACGCTCACGCTCGACTAACCGGGCACCAATGCTTCGAAAGTCGCTTGGGGCAAGTTCTTAGCCACCGAGAAAAGTGATCCGTCCTCCCGACTCGAGCAAAACAAAGCCAGCGACGCTTACACACATGCCTACACTACCGCGAGATCACTCCGGATTCAGAAGTTGAGTAGGACAGACAGTATTTACGAATATAGAAAAAAAATATAAAATGCAAACATGAGAAGAAACTAGCTCTATACAATTCCTACACAACGTGAGCACTCGATTAGGAGCACTGCACGAGTTTCGAACTACTGTACGACAAAATCCTACGTCAGCACCACAATCTTAAAACTTACACAACACAAGTACTCAACCCGAGCCGCGCGCGTGGTAAGAGTGCGCGCTCATGTGGGTGCAAAAGTGTGCGCACAGCAGGAGTCTACAAACATGAAGCATAAATAAATCTACCGGTGTGCGAATGAAATGTGCTCGTGAGTGCATAGGCGGCTCTTCCCCCCAAACTTGAATGAAAACAAGATCAACATGCAAAATAGCACTAGAATAAAGTCTACAGGGAAGAGTGTACCTATGCTCCGCAGAGGGAGCATACCGGAAGATGGCGTTATGAGTTGATGGAGTTGCTGCGCCGCACCAAAGAGAAGCTGAACCTGCGATTTGGGCCAAAGACAAGAAAATACAAAAATAGAAAATTAGAAAAAGAAAGGGGACCGAATGGTCCGAGCATGGGTTGTCTCCCGAATAGCCCTTTTGTTTACCGTCCTTAAGGTGGACCAAATACCTGTTTTAGCAGTTTATAAATAATGTTCGTGCAGAAAAAGAAAATAAAAGTGCAAGAATATGAAACACAGAATAATGTCTAAGCAGAGCGACGAAAAAGCAATCAACTCGGCGCCGATTTGGGGCGAGTCTCTCCGGTGAAGTGCGAGGGGGGAGCAGAATTTTTCATGGAATCATGAGGGAGGGATTTCCCCTTGCTCAGCTTATACGCTTCCTCGCGCCGGAAGGTGGAATAACGCTTATCGCGTAGGCGCTTAGCCTCCTTCATCTTCTCCACCGTGGGAGACTTCCACGCAGATTTTTCCACAGTTTTCGCAGATTTTGAAATCAATGGCGTCATGTCCGGCACCGCGACGGCGACCGGATCGGCCCAAGCAACATTACGCCTAACACAGTCATTAGAATTATTACAAACTGAATTGTTCAGGGATTTCTCCCGAATAAAACTACTAATGTCATCGTCTTCAGTCGCTTTTGGGGGACATGGAACAATCGCCGTGTCTTCCACTGACTCGATCTCCTTCACGGTCACTACCACTTGCTCTACATCGGTCTTCTCGGGAGGTGCTTCCTTGATCATTTCGTCCAAACGGGCGGCGTTCAAAACTTGAAGTCCCAAATTTTCCTTGGATCCTGCATTTCTTAGCAAAACAATTTTTTGAATGTTGGAGGGGTGTGCGGAAATATCATCGAAGGCGGACGCATCGGTCGGCCAGATGACACATCCTTTGGAAAAATCCAAGGATGCGCCACTGGCCGTCAGGAATGGGACCCCAAGTATTGGAATGGAGTCGTTTTCTTTAGGTCCCATAACCTGAAAATCAGTAGTAAAATGTTTTCCATTCACCTCGATCTCAACTTTCCTCACACCGCCTTCGGTAGCAACTACATCTCCATTAGCTAAAATGAGTGACTTCCGGTCATCGGTGTTAATTTGTAATTGCATCTTCTCAACATCCTGCAGAGTGAGGATGTTGCTCGATGCTCCGGAATCACAAAGTGCGGTCGTTTTCACATCATTGATCATACACTTAATCACGAGTTCGTTGTTGTTCCCTAGCCTTTCCTCTCCCAAGCTTTTCCCTTGTTCATGGGGATTTCTTTCTGTGTTGCTTGGGAGGGTACCAAGCGTGCGCTCGGAGACCATTTGAGCCAATTGGCCCAACTGCGCCTCAAGCTTACGCATAGAAGCGGCTTGGTTAGTCATATTAGTATGGGACACTTCAACAAATTTCTCAAACATTTCAGCCAAAGAGTTGGTTTTTTCGGCGGGGGGGCCTTGAGGATAATTCGGGTGGGGTGGCCGCGGCTGGCTCCCGGAGGCGGAGGCATCATTTTGATGCTGCCCCGGTTGCCATCGTTGGCCTGGCGCGTTTTGATTCCACGAAAAGTTCGGGTGATTTCTCGCACCCGGATTATACACATTTCCATACGGCGCACCCCTGTTTTGATTAGCAATAAAATTAACTGTTTCATTAGATAAGGCGGGATCATATGTTACCTCCGGTCCAGGGCACTCGAAGCTGTGATGATCGGATCCTCCGCATCCTTGACATGAGATGGCCAACACTGGAGCAGCAGCAGCGGGCCTTGATGCTTCCACAGCAAAGATTCCACTTGTCCCACGGGGGGTATTCCTTCCCGCGGTCCAAAAGGCGCTGTGCGTGGCGGTGTCCTGCAGAACTCTCAAAGCCTCCTCAGGAGCAAGATTCATAATTGTTCCACCAGAGGCGGCATCAATCATGGCGCGGTGCTGAGGCTCGATGGAGAAGTAGAAGCTCTCCACGAGATTCCACGTTTGGAAACCGTGATTTGGGCACTTCCGCAGCAATTCATTAAAGCGCTCCCACACCTCCGCCAAGCTTTCTTGGTCGTTTTGCCTGAAATTGGCGATGGCACGTCGCATGCTCACAATACGGTCGACTGGATGAAATTTGGCTAAGAACTTCGTGGTGAGAGCATCCCATGTTGTGGCGGTTCCAGGAGGAAGGGAATGAAGCCATGACTTGGCTTTGTCACGTAGAGAGAAGGGAAACAGACGGAGCTTGACCGTGTCATCGGCGATCCCAGCATAGCGGAACGTGGCGCAGATTTCTGAAAAATCCGCCAAATGAAGATGGGCATCCTCAGTGGCCATTCCGGAAAACTGCGCATTGTTCCGGATGATGTTTAGAATTGCCGGCTTGATCTCGAACTGCTGGTTTGTGATTGCCGGTCCGAACCCAGGATATATGCTCCCCACAGTGGGAGTGGTGTAGTCTCTCATGGTTCGGACATGCGGCGGGTTTACCTCGTTCTCATCCCCGTTACGGTTATCAGGGGGGTTCCCTCCAACACGGACTCCGTTGTCATGGTTCAACTGGTCTCCCATTGTGATTGGATCAATTGCAGCGGCACGCCTTTGCGCACGAAGAGTTCGCTCGATTTCGGGATCGTAAGCAACGAGATCTCTTGCAGCACGTCCCTGCATCCACTGAAGCAACAAAACAAAGAAGCGAAAATAAAAAAAACACTAACTCTTATACCAATAATTCCAGAAATCGTGATCGTTCAACAGTTGCAGTCCCCGGCAACGGCGCCAAAAACTTGATGCGCGTAAAATACGGCAAGCGTACCGGTCGCTCAAGTAATAAAGTTGGGAATGAATCCCCGGATGTCGGTCTCTTGAGGAATGCAATTGGCGTTGAACGATCTAGACTCCAAAACTATCGTTATGAGAGTTAATTTAAATAAACAGAAAAGGAGGGGGCTTTTGTTGGTGGTCTTACGACCGATTACACTAATGTAAACTATGCGGGTCGCAATCACCGCTTCGCAAGGCGAGATGGATGTAGCGGCCGCGATGCCGTACTTCGGTGGGCGAGTGGGCGGTAAGCTAGTGAGTGAAGTGTGTGATGTGTAGTGAAATGAAGTGAAGCAAATGCGTGGAGTGAACGAAAGAGAGCGGAGCGCATTAACAACGAATCTCACAAGCAAGATGAAAGCATAAACATTTCATTGCAAAAGAGATTAATCCGTTCATACATGCATACATAAACCATACAACAAGAAAGGTTGGAGAAAGCTAAACCACAAGAGTGAAGATCCTTCGCGGGTGTTGGCCGGAGGTGCGGGTTGTCAAACCGCTTCCAAGCGCAGTCCGTGGAGGGCTTCCGGTACCGCCGAGCTGTCACTTCGGTGGCCTTTAAGTCCGTTCTTGAGGCAAGCTTCGTCGTCTTCCTCGGTGAAGAACTTGGAGAAGAGCTTTAATGGCCGGAGGATCGCCGGAGGATGAGGGATGCTTCGGAATCACGGGAGAAAGTCCTCCCGTTGGTAGGAATGGAGGTGGAGGTGAATGGGACTGCTGGAGGGCGAAAACGGCGGAATGGCGAAGGTTCCGTAACGTTTGTCTCGCCCTAATTCGCGGAACAGCGTATTTATAGCTTGCAGAATAAATAGCGCGCACGACCACTGGCGCACGACCAGTGGTCGTGCGCGACCAAGGTCAGCGCCCGTGCGTGAGCAACCTGCAGACCTGCATCAGAAAATCAGTAGTCGCGCACGATCAGCAGCGCACGATCAGTGATCGTGCGAGGCAAGGCTGATGATCGTGCGGAAATAGCCAGACAGACTTTTGCAAAATGGATATGACTGCGCACGATCGGCGGCGCACGAGCAATGGTCGTGCGCGGTATGGCAAGTGATCGTGCGGAAGGTTCAAGACAGAGTTTCACAAATGAGACCGGGCTGCGCACGATCAGTGATCGTGCGCCAGGAGGTCGATGGTCGTGCGTGGGCAAAAACGCACGACCACTGACTCCTTTGCCAAAAATAGTGAAACGCCTATCCCGAATGCCCTCACGATCCCCAAACCTGCAGGAAAACTGCACGGGGCATCGATCGCGGCAGCCACAGCGAACAGTGATAAACATAGCAAGAAAGTAAATGCACACAAGCACGGAAATGGGCCAAAAAGGTGCACAGGGCGTGGAAAACCGTAGCGAACCAAAAGGAGTGCAAATGGCGCTAAACGGTGTGCAAAGACATGGAAATAGGCCTAGATGAGTCCAAAATATAGTATAAAATAGGGACTCATCAGTCATCCGCCGTGGGAAAGCTCAAACCCAATTGGGAGGGTCCGTACATTGTAAAAGAAACATTTAGGTCAGGATGATTTTGCCTCCAAAATGTGGAGGGCGAGACCCTAAGTCTCACCTAAAGCGGTGATGACTTGAAATGTTTTTTTACCTTAAAACATGTTAGTAACGTTCCTTTTTCTACTGAAATTTGAAGTGTCAATGCTCTCGTTGCTATCTATGAGAATGGTTGGTGATCGTTTGATAGACCCCCGAGCAGATCCCGCTATCAGGCTCTCACCTAGCTGACAGGGCTGGATGTCACTCGAGGGAGTCTGCCCTAGACCCTGAGTAGATCTCGCTGTCAGGCTCTCACCTAGATGACAGGGCTGGATGTAACTCTAGGGAGTCTGCCCTAGACCCCGAGTAGATCCCACTATCAGGCTCTCGCCTAGATGGTCGGGCTGGATGTATCTCGAGGGAGTCTGCCACCGACCCCGAACAGATCCCGTTGTCAGGCTCTCACCTAGCTGACAGGGCTGGATGCTACTCGAGGAAGTCTGCCCTAGACCCCAAGAAGATCCTACTATCAGGCTCTCGCCTAGCTGACAGGGTTGGATGTCACTCAAGGGAGTCTGCCCTAGACCCCGAGCAGATCCCGCTGTCAGACTCTTACCTAGCTGACAGGGTTGGATGTCACTCGAGGGAGTCTGCCCCAGAACCCGAGCAGATCCTACTGTCAGGCTCTCACCTAGCTGGCAGGGCTGGATGTCCCTCGAGGGAGTCTGCCACCGACCCCGAGCAGATCCCGTTGTCAAGCTCTCACCTAGTTGAAAGGGTTGGATGTCACTCGATAAAGTATGCCCTAGACCCCGTGCAGATCCCGCTGTCAGGCTCTCACCTAGCTGACAGGGCTAGATGTCACTCGAGGGAGTCTTCCCCAGACCCTGAGTAGATCCCGCTGTCAGGCTCTCACCTAGCTGGCAGGGCTAGATATCACTCGAGGGAGTCTGCCACCGACCCCGAGCAGATCCCGCTGTCAGGCTCTCACCTAGCTGGCAGGGCTGGATGTCACTCGAGGGAGTCTGCCCTAGACCCCTAGCAGATCCCGCTGTCAGGCTCTCCCCTAGCTGGAAGGGCCGGATGTCACTCGAGGGAGTTAGTCACAGGCCCCGAGCAGATCCCGCTGTCAGGCTCTCACCTAGCTGGTAGGGCTGGATGTCACTCGAGGGAGTCTGCACCAGACCCCGAGCAGATGTCACTTGAGGGATGTCTGCACCAGACCCCAAGCAGATCCTGCTATCAGGCTCTCACCTAGCTGGCAGGGCTTGATGTCACTCGAGGGAGTCTGCCCCAAACCCCGAGAAGATCCTGCTATCAGGATCTCACCTAGCTGGCAGGGTTGGATGTTAGTCAAGGAAGTCTGCCCTAGACCCCGAGCAGATCCCGCTGTCAGGTTCTCACCTAGCTGGCAGGGCTGGATGTCACTCGAGGGAGTCTGTCGTAGACCCCGAGCAGATCCTGCTATCAGGCTCTCACCTTGTTGGCATGGCTAGAGGTCACTCGAGGGAGTCCCACCCTCTCCTGGAATTATTTAGGAAGATTGCTTTCCTAAGGGTATAGGGGGGAGGTCCTTATAGGCGAGTTTGGACTCGCAGGCCCAGCTCGGCAAAAGGAAGACGAGCCCTGCCCTAAGTCTCCTATTTTGGAAGGCAAGCTCCAACAAGGCACTCCACCCCCACCCACCACCCCCCTTCAGTTTTACTTGTGAAATATTTTGACAATTTTGACTCGGAATCAGCAAGAGAAGGGACAACTCGCGCGCGAGCTGGGTGGTTGTGAACCCAGCTCGGCAGGTGATGCATTCCTAGTTAACTTGGGGAGGGGCGAGCTCTCGGAATCCGCTCACGGGTACGAGTCCTAAACATGCACTCTAGCGGCAAAATTCTGTCATAGCGAGATCCAGCGAAGAGGAAGGCTCGCGGGCGAGTTCATCACAGAAGGAAAGTTCAAAGAAAAATAAGATAGAAAAATTTACTTTTCATTCAGTATAAAATGATTACAAAGGGGGAGCTCGCCTAGGCGAGTTTACAAAAAGAGGGGAGAGAGTTACAAAAAGAAAAAAAGGGGAAGGGGGTCAGCTCTCGCCTCCTCCCCCGGATTGGCGATCTCGCCCGCCCCGCCAGAAGGATTGTCCTTGAGGTCCTTCTCGAAGAACACGTAGAGGTTGTCTTCCTTCTCGCTGGGTGGCGTGGGCGGGAACAGACTCGGCATAAGGTCTCGTACCGTGACCTCCTCGCAGACCTCCACCAGCACCTGGATATCCTTCATAATTTGCAGGGTGCATTTGGTGGATTCGATTGAGTTGACCCGCAGCCTTTCAAAGACCTCAGCCTTGCCAAAGATCCTCGGGCTCTTATATGGGAAGGGGGCTCGCTGCCACCTGGAAGAAGTAAGGATTCCACCTGGCAGGCGATTTCGCCATGAAGCCCCTTGTTTTCCTTGCTCAGCTCCCGATCCTCCCTTCCAGCTCGGCGGTGGGAGCCTCCAGCTCAGCGGCGCGAGATTCCAGCCCGGTTGTGTGAGTCTCCTGCTCGGCGGAGCGAGCACGGAGCTGATTATTTTCTTCCTCCAGCCCGATGGCACGAGTCCTCAGTTCCCTAGCGGCCTCGGCGTCCTGAGGCAAGAACAGGTAAGTAAGTCTGAAGCTGAAAATACTAAGTAAAAAGAGAACGGGATAACTAGTACTCACAAGTCCGCCGACGCCCTTGGCGAGCAAGTCCTCGGCAATGTCGAGCCTCCTCTCCAGGTCAACGACCTTGTCCTGGGCCAGGTCGCGCTTCTGCTCAGCCTTCTGCAGGAGGTGGCTGAGGTTGAAGCCATGACGAACCACCATGTGGTGGAGCTCCAATGCCCGCATGTTGCCCTACAGACCCTCATAGCCGAGTTGGCGCAGGGTCATGAGCTTGTAGGCCGCGACATCCTCGCGCCTGTAGAGGCTGAAGCCGAGCGCATAGGCTCTACCTGAGGAGGGCTCGCGGTCGGCCCAGGAGGGTTGGAGGGTGGAGACAGAGATCTGGTGGGAGGACTCGTCCCATTGGACCACGGGCTCGCCGACCGAGTCCTTCAACCTCCCCCCAAGGCCGAAGAGGGGGTGACCCTTTGGCGGGCCCGACTCGTGGGCTGGGGCCTTCTTGACTGCAGGAGCAGAGGGCTCGCCTCTCTCCTGCTCTTTGCCCGTTGTCTCCTTCAACGGGCTCCCCGACAATCCGTTCGGGGTGGTCTCGGGCGAGCACATTTATTTAGGCTGCCGTTGCTTCGCCCAAGAAACCACCGCCGTCTTCAGCTTCTTCTGCGGTGGATGGCGGAGAGGCGATCTAGACCCCTTGGGATCAACCCGCTTCTTGCCAGAGGGCTTGGACGATGGCGGCTCGTCTCGGCAGGCGGTTGCGGCCGCCTTCTCGCGGGCGAGAGGGTCGAGGGGTAGTCCCGGATCCGCAAAAGGCTTGTTCTCAGGAATCAGTCGCTCCCATACAGAAATAACTTAGTAAAATTTCCGTTGGATTTGGCAAGATCTGGGAAGGAGGAAACTTGAAAGATATACCTTCATCGGGAAGGACGGGGAGGAGCGAGTCGAGGCCCCTTCGGAGGAAGGCGACCTCGAAGTCCTTGTGGAGGTAAAATTTGTGGAGCTCGGCGTTGTTGCCGGAGACAGTGGGGGGGGGTCGGTATACCTCCTCGCCTTTTTGTTTCGGCGAGTAGGGGACGTTGCTAAGATCGCCCTTGAGGAAGATGATCTTGGTCTTCCAGTTGTGGTGTTTGTTTGTGATCTCGCGAACCTTGATAAAGGAGCCCCCGAAGAAGGCGACGCCATCAGGAGTCGCCCTGTAGGTGAAGAGTTTCCTAAATACGATCAGGTTGAACTCGATTCGCTCCCGGTGGAGGAAGCTCGCGAACGCCACCATCATGACGATGGAGTTTGGGTTCAGCTGCGCGGGCACCGCGCCGAAGTACTTGAGGATCTAACGGATCTCCGGCCAGAGTAGAATGCGCAACCCCACCTCGAAATGCGAGATGGGGAAGGCGAGATACTCGGTGTATAAAGTATTGATGGCCTCACCTTCCCTGGGTCGGCGCGCCTCGAAGCCAGGGGGCTTGAAGTCGGCGTTGAACACGGTGAACTCCTCTTCTGTCGTGTTTCCCTCAAAGAAACAATAGTCGGTGAAGTACTGAGCGCACTTGGAGCGACCATCAGAGTCAGGATTGGTCTTCCCCATGCTCGCGGAAGGTGTAGGAAGCGAGTACAGCCAAGAAGGAGGCGAGCAGAGGAAGAAAGTACAGAATCAATAAAATCAGTAAGTCAGGTTAAGTAAGGGGGCCTATTTATAGGAAAAGAAATCAGGGGTCGAGCCGACCGATCGGTCCAGCTTGCCTAACCCAGCTCGCCGACTTCAAAAACCTGTCCCATCACATGCCAAGCAAGTATTATATTCAAACAACAACTAATAAAATCTGAAAATCTTCTAAGTTATTACAGGCCCAAGAAAAATATTGTTCATAGAAATCAAATGCAAACAAAGCAGCAATCTCGGCACATGCGCGAGCTGAGGGGGCAGGAGGCGAGTCCCGGTAGACCCGGCAGGGGGGCTGTTCTTTACCTCCCCCAGTCTTGCGTCTCCTTCCTTGCAGGTCGGCACGAGTCACGGAGCTCGTGGATCCGCCTCAAGCATCCCCGGGCTGCCAGAAGGTTCTCTCTAGATCCTCCAGCAATGGTGAAAGAGACATCACCTCACCTGCTGGGTCCTCCCTCGCCTCGCCTACTAGCCACACGCACTCCCGCTTCAAAACGTCATTGTCTTACCGCAGCTGATGGAGCTCACATACCATCTTTTTGAGGACCTTGATTCCTCACTTTGTCAGCTCAGGACCCCCCAGTTCGGCGTCCAGGAAGGACTCCAAGGTCTTCGGGGAAGGAAGGGGCGAGTAGCGAGCTCTCTCCAGGGATTCATCAGCCTCCGACTGACTGAAGAAGGCTGCAAGAATAGTTGAACAATAATGTGAAGGGCGAGCATATCAGGGGTGTAATACCCCTATCTGTCACATGCCGTATAGAAGTAGGTCCGGCCGGGGCCCGACGCCATAAACCACAGACAGACCGAAGGGTTACTAAATGAAACCATCCTTCCAAAAGCAACGTCCTACACAGAGCACATTCTAGCGAAAGATTTTTAAATGTTGCAAAGAATTGAATCCAAGCCACAACATGAATGTCCACTAAAAACCCCAAAACAGGAATGAGCATACAAATACACAGAGTACTTGGCCTTAAGGCCTTACAAGAGTTTACTTAACCATTACATGATTTATAAACTTCGGCACGCAGGCCGGCCACACATGAACAGTAATACAGTAAACATTCGCTTTGGCCTTCAAGGGCCGGCTCAGCAAAAAGGGCTTCAGCCCACTATTTGTCACTAGACTCCGCAACACCTGCAAACAACATTCCACCGTAGCGGTGGCAAACAAAAGCAACTGTCAGCTAAAGCTGACCAAATTATAACAACCCCACCCCTTACTCGGGGTGGCGATGCTCCTTTCCTGCCTTTTATTAGTATAACCAAGCAAGATAGCGAAAGTACAATTCATGCACACTTCTCCACAGACATAGGCACACACGACCACACACCCCATGCTCTCAGGGCATAATCTTGGTGAACTCGGTCCACCACCGCCCCTAGGACGGCAATATCATGAGCTAAAGGTCTCTTTTGGCTGAAGCCTAAGACACGCCATCTATGCCATCAGTAAGTGTCACGTACCTTAGGTCTCTTTAACCGAACCACACAGATCGGGTACGGTTCCACCTAACCCATTGCTCACACCGCCATGTCAATATAAGCCATAGGCACGGGTCAAGCTTCCCCGAGTCCCAAATCGAAAAAAAACAATATTACATAACCCGGTTATGTACACGGTTGGCTCCCAGGCCACCAAGATGGCAGCAATGCGCTTCTGCCCAGTTTTTTGGTGCACCTTGGGGTTAATCCCCAAGATTCCCTATTGCAATCTACCTCGTAGAAAACCCGAAAAGCAAATGGCACGGAGTCTTCTATGGCACTACAAGCATAATGAAAACATCACCGATCCAGACCAACTTGTCCAGGTAGGCTTCACACACCATACCTATGTTCGTACTTCGTGTTGGTACCCTAGTTTGATTTGAGTTTAGTCTTATCCTTTTAGTCCCTTGACCCAAGAAATATCTATGGTCAATGGTTAGTAGTCTAGCTGTAGAGTCCTCACTTTTCCAGATTGAGAATTTGGTTAAGTAGTTTGTTCGTTCGACTATCGTCGAACGCCGCTCGACTATCGTCGACTAACTGTTCGACGATCGTCTATCAGTTGTTCGACTTTCAGTCTGCGAGGATAGTTCGACTATCGGCTGATAGTTCGACTATCTGTCTGTTTTGATAGTTCGACTATCTGCTTAGATAGGTCGACTATCTGATAGCTCGACTATCTGTTGATAGTTCGACTATCTGCTCTGCTTTGATAGTTCGACTATCTGCTTGGATAGGTCGACTATCTGATAGCTCGACTATCTGCTGATAGTTCGACTATCTGTTCTGCGTTGATAGTTCGACTATCTGTTGATAGGTCGACTATCTGTTCTCGCTTGGTAGTTCGACTATCTGCTTTGATAGTTCGACTATCTGATAGTTCGACTATCTGTTGATAGGTCGACTATCTGTTTGTTTTTGATAGTTCGACTATCTGTTGATAGTTCGACTATCTGTTTTGCCTTGATAGTTCGACTATCTGTTGATAGGTCGACTATCTGATAGTTCGACTATCTGATAGTTCGACTATCTTCTGATAGTTCGACTATCTCCTGTGATAGTTCGACTATCTCCTGTGATAGTTCGACTATCTGGATCGTTCGACTATCTGTCCGATAGTTCGACGATCTCCGTGCGTCGGTCGACGATCTCCGAAGGTCGTTCGACGTTTTCTGTCTGCCTTTATATTTTGTATTTATTTATTATATTTAATTCATTAATATATTATCTGGCATATCTTTTCAGTTATTTTATGATAATATTTCCAGGCAATATATGCTCCATCCTTTTTGCCTGAGTCAAATCTTTTCAGATAAAGTTGTTTGTCTTATTAGCTGACTTTGTATTTTACTTTATCTGCTGACAGTCCTTTATAGCCGTTAGACTGAAAAGTCTTCCTTCTGCTATAAAGAGTATTTCTCTGATGTGACTTTATTTAGTCCTTCTGTTATTTGATTTGATCCTGCAGCTTCTTAGAAAGAGGTTCATTCCTTTTATAGGATGTCTTGCTGCAGAGTTTGTTTTGCTGTGTGTTATTTGCAGCCCAGGTCTCAAGTTTCAGAAGAAGACAAGTAATTCAAATTGAAGAGAGCCGTTGCTTGCTGCTGTTATATAAAGGACCCTTTGAAGAAGGATTAAAAGCTAGCTAATAGCTAACCAGTTGTTCACTTAAGCATTCAAGCCTTCATCAAGATCAAGTCTTCTGCTCTCAGCAATACTCATCCAACTGAGAAGTGTTAAGATCTTCTACTCTTCTTCAACCTGAGTTCTCCTGCTTTCAGGAAGTTCAAACTCAGAGTTCTTTTGAAGAAGAAGAAGAAGAAGATAGCTGCTTGAAGATCTTTAATTTTATTATCTTCTTGTAGTTTTTCCTTCAGAGCTTTCTGAAGAGTTTTCTGCACTGAAGCAAGACTTCACCTGGACATCTTTGAGCCAGGGGGAGCCTTGATTCTTTAGAACTCTCTAGCTCAGTGCAAGTTTTTGTGCTTCTCTAATCCATTGTAAAATAGAGAAGACATCTTAACCTTCTTCCCCCTCCAATACAGGGTTATTACTCCCTTCAAAAGTATCCCTTGGTGGCAGGGCACCTGATCAAAAACCTGTGCTTGGTTTTTAGACACCTGATCAAAAGTCTAAAGGGTTTCTGGATCTACCTGAAGCAGATCCTGTTGGTAGCAGGACATCTGATCAAAAACCTGAGTGGATTCCTACCTTGTTGGTAGAAGAGTGGACGTACCCAAGTTGTTTGGGGAACCACTATAAATTCCTTGTGTCGTCTGGATTGCCTTGTTTAATTCCTGTATTGTGGTTGTGATTAGATATAACTAGGTTGTTAGTTGCTGATTAGGATTTCCAAACCTTAACTGTAATTACAGTTAGCTTGTGTTTGTGCACAACACTTGTGTTAGGCTTTAGGGTTAATTTTATATCTATAATCTTTTAATTCCGCAATTCACTCCAAGGGAGTTGGGTAGACCTTCAAGTTTTGTCTAGTGCAAAATTTGATAACTCTATTCACCCCCCCTCTAGAGTAGTATCTATCCCTTCACTTTCAATTGGTATCAGAGGGAGGTTGACTGACTGAATAGGCTAACACCTAAGTCACAAGATCCTGATAGATACCAAAGCTTATAGATATTCACTATCATAGCCCAGTCCAAGGATTATTCTAGCACCAGACCTCCAGCATGCAACTTAGCTAAGTTTGGCATCTGGAAGGCGAGGATAAAATTATATATGAATTCTATTGATGAAAGCATCTTTGCTTCTATTTTGTCAGGTCCCCCAAGAGCACCTGCTGCTGCCACTACCTCATCATCAACTGATATGAGTGCAGTGCCTCCTCCAGATTACAACGATGAGTACAAGAAGGCCAAGATAGCAGATGCCAAGGCAATGAATATACTGGCTCAAACAATGTCTGATGAGGTATTCCAGAAGGTAGCTGACTGCTCTTCAGCAAAAGCTATGTAGGATACACTGAACCAGATTGTAGCTGGTTCAGCTGATGAAAGGAAGGACAGAAGGTCCAACCTTATCTCACAATATGAGAACTTCAAGAAAACTGATGCTGAATCAGTTGAAGCCATGTACACTAGGCTCAGCTCAATCATCAATGAGCTGAGGACCCTTGACAAGGACATATCATTGACAGAGGTCAATGATAAGATTCTTATGTGCTTCCCTAGCACATGGGATCTAAGGATCTGGCCCATCAAGGAAGCCAGAAGTACAAATGAGATCTCCACTGAAGCTCTTCTCGGCAAGCTTAAGTCTTTTGAGCAAGTGCTGAAGACAAGGGAAGCAGAAGCAGAAGCAAAGACCCCTACTCCAACAAGGAAAGAGCAATCTCTAGCTCTTAAGGCTGCTGATGGTTCTGAAGGCAGCCAATCAAATGAGGAGCTAATGGCATTGTTTGCCAAGAGGTTTCTCAAGATGGGGAGAAAGGAGTTCAGAAAGAAGTCTTCACGCTATGAAGACAAACCAAGGTATGATCGTTCTCCTGCTAAAGAAATTATTTGTTATGGTTGCAGGAAGCCTGGACACATCTTACCAGATTGTCCAGAGGAGAAAAACAAAGACAAGAGGAAAGAAAAGGAACACCACAAGAAGCACTCCAAGCCATCCTCCTACAAGAACAAGAAGAAGGAGAGAGGTTTCATTGCTGAAACCTGGAGTAATACAGAAGAGGAATCTTCCTCCTCAAGCTCCAGTGAGGATGAGGAAGAGAAGAAGGCAAAAGAAGTTTGCCTGATGGCAATAGATGCCTGCAGCAACCACTCAGCTACAGAGAGTTCAGATTCAGATGAAGAGATGCCAACAGAAGATGAGGTACTATCTTCTTATGACTTTACTTCTGAAGAATTTAAATTAGATTTTAAATCTTTATGCCTAGATTTGATTAGCTCAGAAAAGGAGATAAAAGAACTTAGAAATAAGTTAACTGACTCAGAATTAATTGCTACAGAAAATGTTAGGTTAAAGGAAGATCTCACTACTTGTAGTGAAGAAATTAAATTTCTTAAAATGGAGTTAGCTAAGTCTAAGAGGTTAGAAGAATCACTTAATGGTAGAAGCCTTAAGCTGTTAGAAATTACCAGCATGACTAACACTAGGTCAGCTAATAACAAACTAGGCTTAGGAGCTTCTCCCAGTGAACCCCCAGTTCTACTTAAAAATAATCTTTCAACTACAGTAAACTTCATTTCAGCTAGTGGAATGAAGAACACTGAGCAAGTAAACCTAGTTAACAAAACTTTAAATAAGGCTAAGAGAGAGAAAAGAAAGAATTTTTTTAAAGAAATGCAAAGAGCGTCGAACGCCGCTCGACGATCGGAAGCTCAATGGTCGAACGATGCTCGACGATCTGAGCGCCCATCGTCGAATGTCGATCGACGTTTTCAACATGATTTTCAAAATCATAATCAGTACCATAGAAACCTAAATGAAAATAGAAACCCTAGGTTTGTTGACCCATCATCTGCATGGAGAATCCCACCTAGGAGATCTCACCCATTAGGTTATCACCCTCAGCCTGCATTTTCATATATTTCCAGCTTTTCTTATGTGAAAAACAAGGGACCCAAGGTTACCTGGGTCCACTCTGTCTAAATAAATGTCTTGCAGGTGAAGGCCTATCCAATCACTCAAAATAAGTGGTATTTGGATAGTGGATGTTCCAAGCATATGACAGGAAATAAAGATCATCTATCAAAATTCAAAGCTAAGCTCGGCCCAAAGGTTATCTTTGGAGATTCCAGCTGTGGTCAGACAGAAGGCTATGGCAGGATTACTATTGGAGATGTTACTTTTAAGAGAGTTGCATATGTGACAGGACTGAAGCACAATTTGATTTCAGTCAGCCAGCTGTGTGATGCTGGCTACTAGGTTTCATTTTCTAACTCTTCTTGCAATATTACTTTAAATAATAATGTTGTTTTAGTAGGTATTAGAATAGGTAATATTTATTTAGTAGATTTCAATTCATCTCATTCTGAAATCTGCCTGTTTAATGAAGTAACACTTAATAATAATTCTTTGTGACATAAGAGGCTTAGTCATGTTAACCTTAAAAATATATCTAGGTTATCTAAACACAACCTTGTTAGAGGTCTACCTTCTTGCCCCTACAAGAAGGAGAGCCTATGCAAGGCTTGTCAGCTAGGCAAGCAAACTAAGAATTCTTTTAAATCTGTAAATAAAAGTGATTCTCCTAGAATCCTGTATCTATTACATTTGAACCTCTTTGGCCCAATAAATGTACAGAGTTTAGGAGGGAAGTATTACACCTTAGTAATTGTAGATGACTTCTCCAGGTTTAGTTGGGTTTTCTTTTTGAGAACTAAGTCAGATAACTTCAAAGCCCTTACAGACTTTCTACTATGCGTGCAGACTGAGTACTCTACTCATGTGGCCTTGATCAGAAGTGATCATGGTACTGAGTTTGACTCTCTTCTCATGCAAGAATTCTGTGAGAGAGAAGGTATCAAACATAGCTTCTCAGTCCCTAGAACTCCTCAACAAAATGGGGTAGTTGAAAGGAAGAATATAACACTCATTGAAGCTGCTAGCACACTGTTGGCAGATGCTAACATGCCTCTCTCCTATTGGGCAGAAGCTGTTAGTACAGCCAATTATGTCTTAAATATAAGTTTGATACACAAACTTAAGTGTAAAACTCCTTATGAGTTGCTTAAAGGAAAGAAACCTAAAATTAACTATTTTAGAATATTTGGTTGTGTTGTTTATATTCATAATAACAATAAAGAATACCTTAGAAAGTTTGAAGCAAAGGCTTCAATGGGAATTTTTCTAGGATATTCCCAAGTAAGCAAAGCTTATAGGGTTTATAACAAATCAACCTGTAAGATTGAAGAATCTGTGCATGTATCTTTTGATGAGTCTCAGATGTTTTACAAGGAGAAGGAAAATTCTCCTTCCTCTAGTTCATTGCAGGTACCTGATGCTCCTCAAGAAATTCTTCAACTATCAACTCTTCAGATCACTGAATCAGACAGTGATGAAGACATTGCTGAAGCTGTTGTTGTACCACCAACAGTAGATCCAATTCCTCCTGAGGAATTAATCCCAACTATTGCTGAAGATCACATCCCACCTGCTGATATTGTCACACTTAGAGATCACCCCACATCTCAAGTGATTGGAGACATATCAGCTGGTGTGCAAACAAGACACCAATTAAGACAGGATGTGATGCATGCTTGTTTCCTCTCACAGGTTGAGCCCCTCACCTTTAAAGATGCAGAGCTAGATCCCCACTGGATCATTGCTATGCAAGAGGAACTCAATCAGTTTGAGAGATGTAAAGTTTGGACTTTGGTTCCAAGACCTAAAGGACAACTGATCATAGGCACCAAGTGGGTGTATAGAAACAAGTTGGATGCAAATGGAATTATTGTAAGGAATAAAGCAAGGCTTGTAGCTCAGAGCTACAGACAGGAGGAAGGTATAGATTATGACCAAACCTTTGCTCCTGTTGCAAGGCTCGAAGCAATAAGGATCTTCTTGGCCTATGCAGCCTACATGAAGTTTAAGGTCTTTCAAATGGATGTCAAAAGTGCATTCCTGAATGGTGAGCTTAAGGAAGAGGTGTTTGTTGAACAACCACCAGGGTTTGTTTCTTCAACTCAGCCCTCACATGTGTTTAAGTTACAGAAAGCTCTTTATGGACTAAAGCAAGCTCCCAGAGTCTGGTATGAGACTCTAGCTAGTTTCCTTTTAGAGCACAACTTTACTAGGGGAGTAGTTGATAGAACCCTTTTCGTCAAGCATCACAAGGACACAATCCTGTTAGTTCAAGTGTATGTAGATGATATTATATTTGGCTCCACTGATCCCAAACTTTGCAAAAGGTTCTCTGACCTGATGCACTCTAAGGTTGAGATGAGTAGTATGGGTGTGCTGTCTTACTTTCTTGGTCTCCAAGTTAAGCAAGATGCTGATGGTATCTTCATCTCCCAATCCAAATATGCCAAGGAATTGGTAAAGAAATTTGGGATGGCTGATGCTTCAGTAATGCCTACACCCATGGCTACTAATATAGTTATTAATTCTGATAATCACGGCAAGCCAGTTGATCAAAAGAATTATAGGGCCATTATTGGTTCCCTATTATATCTAACTGCAAGTAGGCCTGATATAATGTTTGCTACATGCCTTTGTGCTAGATTCCAGGTCAACCCCAAGGAATCTCATCTGATTCTTCTAAAGAGAATCCTGAGATACCTGAAGGGATGTCCAGATCTAGGACTTTGGTACCCAGCTGAGTCAGAATTTGAATTAATTGGATATTCTGATTCTGATTATGCTGGTTGCAGAGTTGACAGGAAGAGCACCTCAGGAACTTGCCAGTTCCTGGGAGAGAGATTGGTCTCTTGGTTCTGTAAGAAGCAGGCTTCTGTCTCAACTTCAACTGCAGAGGCTGAATATATAGTAGCTGCTAGTTGTTGTTCACAGATCCTGTGGATTCAAAACCAGCTTGTGGATTATGGTTACTCACACAAGAATACCAAAATCATGTGTGATAGTACCAGTGCTATTTCAATTACACAAAATCTAGTGCACCACTCTAGAACGAAGCACATTGAGATTCGGCACCATTTCCTGAGAGATTGTGTGGAAAAGAACAAGATCTGTCTTGAGTTCATATCCACTGAGTTTCAGAGAGGTGATATATTCACCAAGCCTTTAGATGAACAGAAGCATCTGTTCTTTTTAGTTCAACTAGGCATGATCAATGGACGAGACTAAGTGTGACTATATCTGCCTATGTTGAAACCTGCTTGAAGATCGTCGAACGATGATCGAAGATCGTCGAACTGATTAAGCCTATCGTCGACCTCTGGTTAATGATAGCTTATCTGTTTGAAGATCGTCGACCGGCGTTCGAAGATCATCGAACAGGTCGAGCTTATCGTCGATCTCTGAACGACGACAGCTTGTTGTTTGAGAAGCCAGAAATAGTCGAACGATGGCTCGACTACTCTGCTTCTGAGCCGATCGTCGAACGGCCGTTCGACTATCGGGTCTAGTATCTTTTTAATAGATCGACTATCTCCGGTCTAATATAAAGCCGATAGTCGACCTAGGTTAAAAGATCTTTTGTTTTATCGTCGACGGAGCGTGACTTTTCGCATTCTGTCTTCCCGCTTGCGATTTTCTGCCGCTTCGTCCCCTTCGTCTTCGCCTTCCTTCTCGCGCTTTCTCCAGCAATCAATGGCGATTTCTCCCGCAGTGTTAGCAGTTGTAAAGTTCGATGCAGGCTTCAGCGTTGATTTTGACGCATTCAGTTGCTGCGAAGCAGGGATCGTAGAAGTTCTTCAGTTGTGCCGGGATCAAGGACTAGAAAGGTTAATGTCGACAAGGATAAAGTTGAATATTCCCGAGATCAAGGAATGGGCTTTCACTTCGTCATCCACCGATGATTCGATGACTGGCACCATCGGCGGAGAAGAGGTAATTTTAACTCTGGCCGTTCTGACTGATGTTTTTGGTTTGATAAATGGTGAAGATGATTATGAGCAAGATGCTCAAGAATTTGGAAGGATGCTGACTGAGCTGGGACATGCGGAGGGCATTCCCACGAAGCTGCTCAAGGTCAATTTTCCCTTTAAGATTAAATTTCTCGCTGAGTTAGTTGGAAAAGTGCTCCTCGGAAAGCACTCTGCTCATGACAATATAACAAAGCAACAATTTGCACTGATGTGTGCAATTGTTAATCAGAAAAAGATTGATTGGGCAGGAGTAATGTTTGATTTGATAAGGAAAAAGAATAGTAAGAAGGAAGTTACCCTCGGAAGGGTTATTGGAATTTTCCTAAAGGAAAAGTATCCTCAGCTGCTGGTCTCCGCCGCAACAACAATAAATGCAAGCAAGAAGATGGACCCAAACCTGTTCTCCAAGTGGAAGAGGACCTTTGTGAAACCCGCTCTCACAGGGGTTGCTCCAGCGACATCAGAGAGCACCAGGACTGATTCGGTCGCTCCTCACCCTGTAGAAGCTGGCTCAGCTCTTTCACTTCCCTCATCTTCTGCTATGCAGTCTGCTTCAGTTGAAGTTCCATCAACTTCAGCTGAAGTACGACTTTCCCCTTCTCCTGTTAGAGAAACAACCACGATTGTTCTTCCTTCCCCTCCTGCATCTCCTCTTCTTTCTCATCAGGCTAGGATATCTGCTCCTAGTTTTGATTTGTTAGGATCTGAGAGGATTCCAACACCTCCTCAGTCTCCCATTCATTCTCCAGTTAACACTCCTGTTAACTCTCCTGCTCCATCTCCAATTCGATCTCCAGTCCACACCACTTCTCATCCTAACACTATAACCATCTCTGCTGCATCTCCATCCACTGCAGTTCCATCATCTTTTGAGATCACCCCAGCCTTCATTTCTAGCATTTTGGAGTTGATTACTCCTTCAATCAAAATTATGATTGAAGAGGCAATTGCTCCACTTGCCTCCTCCATTGCCACCCTGACTGCTTCCATCCAATCACTTTCCAAATCTGCTGAGCCCTCTTCCTCAAGGGGCCTGGTTTCAGTTTCCACTGAAATCAGGCAGGGGGAGATGTTCTGTGAAGATGCCTCAGAGCCTCCAGCCTCCCTTCCAGCAGTTCCTCCAGCAATTCAAGAAGAGACTGATGCAGTTCAAGTTCAAGATCAATCAGTTTCTGTGTTATCGAAAAAAGAAATATCTGATGCTATTATGTTATCTGAATTTGCGGTGAAAGTTTGCTTAGAAGATCTCACCACTCCCGTGGTTGCCCATTTCCTAGAAGGGATTATTGCATCCTACCTAGATGAGTCTTGGGAGTTGGTCAAATATGAAGGTAATTCACTCATTCGCTTTATTGACGAGTCAATTAATTTGCTAGCTAGTGAATACCTAGAAGGAATGATTTTAGCTTATTTAGCAGATTTGTATTCATAAATCTACAGATTATATTAAAGAAGATTTAGCTGCTCAGATTATAGCAGTTGTTTCTAAAGCTGCTCCAGATGTTTCTGAGGTTCAAGAAGATCCAAAATTGGATTCATTTTTAGATGACATGGAAGATGTATCTGAAAATCCAGAAGAGAAAGCAAGAGTTACTTGGAACCAAAGAGTTCAATCTTTGTTAGAGGAAAAAGAAAAAGAGTTGCAAGTTGAAAAGTCAACTTTTTGGGATGATTCACCAGGGTTGGATTTGGATTTCCTTCTGGCTCAGGATGCCATTGAAGTGGAAAAAGAGAAAGCTGCTTTAAAAGAAAAGGCTGTTTCTGAAGCCTATGATCCTTATGACAATCCTCCTTCATCTCACTCTGAAGATGAAGAGGATTCTGATTTATCTGAAAATTCGAGGAAAAAGAAAGCTGCTCAGAAGAAAAGGAAAGCAATTGCTCCTCCTCCTCCCAGCCGAGATAATGATACTCCATACTATATTCTGAAAGGAATTGACCCAAAATCAAAAGAATTTCAACATTGGATGTGGTTCTCCAAGAACCAGCAGAAAGAGAGAAAAAGATCTAAGAGGTATGATAGTCCTGTTTCAAGATGGACTCCCAGAGGTCCTCCTCCTCCACCTCCCAGTGCAGGAGCCTCTGGGAACCTTTCGGCTAATCCATCTGCATCTTCTGGAAAATCTGCACCTTCTCAGCCTCAGCCAAGGAAAAGCTCTCAAAGTTCCCAAGGCAGATCTTATTCTGGTTCTCAAAGACATGTTACTGAAGTAAGAGAACAAGTGAAGGAGGTTGTGTTTCAAAGACCAACCTTTTCCCCTCCTCCTTCTCCAAAGAAAAGAGTCTCTTCTCCAATACCAGTACAGTCTGAAAAAGTTGTCTCAAAAGGTAAGTAGTTTATTTTGTTTTAAAATTCTAGCAAGAACTTTGCTAAGTCTGCTCCCATGTCTTATCTAGTTAATCAAGATAAAGAATCAGATGCTACTCCTCCTGAGTCTGTTTATGAAAGTCCTGAGCTTGATCCTAACTTTAGGATGGCTCGTTTTCACGAATTAGTTGGAGCAGCCCAAATCAGAAAAGCAAAAGCTGAAGGAAAAGATACTACTGGTTTAACCACCATGTCTACATTCAGAAAGAAAGAGTTCGAAAAGTTCCAGGTTAATCCTGATGTATTTGACCCCTCAAAGTATATGGAAAAGCACCCGGAAGCCGTTGTTCCAAAGGCTACAAAATTAAGGATTATTGGTGTGCAGGACTTGAAGATGTCAAAGGAAGAAGCTATTGATCCTCTGAGGAAAATTTCTTTTGTTCCTAGTTCTTCTGACCCTATGCCAGATTCTGTAGACTCTTAATTTTTTTGATTGACTGTTGTCTTATATTTATCTGTTTGATAACTGCTAGTTAATTGTTAACTATTTCCTGTATTAATTTTATTGCTCTTTAGCTAGCTCCTTGTTTTAGTTTTTGAGAGACTTAACTCAAATAGGGGGAGATTGTTGGTACCCTAGTTTGATTTGAGTTTAGTCTTATCCTTTTAGTCCCTTGACCCAAGAAATATCTATGGTCAATGGTTAGTAGTCTAGCTGTAGAGTCCTCACTTTTCCAGATTGAGAATTTGGTTAAGTAGTTTGTTCGTTCGACTATCGTCGAACGCCGCTCGACTATCGTCGACTAACTGTTCGACGATCGTCTATCAGTTGTTCGACTTTCAGTCTGCGAGGATAGTTCGACTATCGGCTGATAGTTCGACTATCTGTCTGTTTTGATAGTTCGACTATCTGCTTAGATAGGTCGACTATCTGATAGCTCGACTATCTGTTGATAGTTCGACTATCTGCTCTGCTTTGATAGTTCGACTATCTGCTTGGATAGGTCGACTATCTGATAGCTCGACTATCTATTGATAGTTCGACTATCTGTTCTGCGTTGATAGTTCGACTATCTGTTGATAGGTCGACTATCTGTTCTCGCTTGGTAGTTCGACTATCTGCTTTGATAGTTCGACTATCTGATAGTTCGACTATCTGTTGATAGGTCGACTATCTGTTTGTTTTTGATAGTTCGACTATCTGTTGATAGTTCGACTATCTGTTTTGCCTTGATAGTTCGACTATCTATTGATAGGTCGACTATCTGATAGTTCGACTATCTTCTGATAGTTCGACTATCTGCTGTGATAGTTCGACTATCTCCTGTGATAGTTCAACTATCTGGATCGTTCGACTATCTGTCCGATAGTTCGACGATCTCCGTGCGTCGGTCGACGATCTCCGAAGGTCGTTCGACGTTTTCTGTCTGCCTTTATATTTTGTATTTATTTATTATATTTAATTCATTAATACATTATCTGGCATATCTTTTCAGTTATTTTATGATAATATTTCCAGGCAATATATGCTCCATCCTTTTTGCCTGAGTCAAATCTTTTCAGATAAAGTTGTTTGTCTTATTAGCTGACTTTGTATTTTACTTTATCTGCTGACAGTCCTTTATAGCCGTTAGACTGAAAAGTCTTCCTTCTGCTATAAAGAGTATTTCTCTGATGTGACTTTATTTAGTCCTTCTGTTATTTGATTTGATCCTGCAGCTTCTTAGAAAGAGGTTCATTCCTTTTATAGGATGTCTTGCTGCAGAGTTTGTTTTGCTGTGTGTTATTTGCAGCCCAGGTCTCAAGTTTCAGAAGAAGACAAGTAATTCAAATTGAAGAGAGCCGTTGCTTGCTGTTGTTATATAAAGAACCCTTTGAAGAAGGATTAAAAGCTAGCTAATAGCTAACCAGTTGTTCACTTAAGCATTCAAGCCTTCATCAAGATCAAGTCTTCTGCTCTCAGCAATACTCATCCAACTGAGAAGTGTTAAGATCTTCTACTCTTCTTCAACCTGAGTTCTCCTGCTTTCAGGAAGTTCAAACTCAGAGTTCTTTTGAAGAAGAAGAAGATAGCTGCTTGAAGATCTTTAATTTTATTATCTTCTTGTAGTTTTTCCTTCAGAGCTTTCTGAAGAGTTTTCTGCACTGAAGCAAGACTTCACCTGGACATCTTTGAGCCAGGGGGAGCCTTGATTCTTTAGAGCTCTCTAGCTCAGTGCAAGTTTTTGTGCTTCTCTAATCCATTGTAAAATAGAGAAGACATCTTAACCTTCTTCCCCCTCCTGTACAGGGTTATTACTCCCTTCAAAAGTATCCCTTGGTGGCAGGGCACCTGATCAAAAACCTGTGCTTGGTTTTTAGACACCTGATCAAAAGTCTAAAGGGTTTCTGGATCTACCTGAAGCAGATCCTGTTGGTGGCAGGGCACCTGATCAAAAACCTGAGTGGATTCCTACCTTGTTGGTAGAAGAGTGGACGTACCCAAGTTGTTTGGGGAACCACTATAAATTCCTTGTGTCGTCTGGATTGCCTTGTTTAATTCCTGCATTGTGGCTGTGATTAGATATAACTAGGTTGCTAGTTGCTGATTAGGATTTCCAAGCCTTAACTGTAATTACAGTTAGCTTGTGTTTGTGCACAACACTTGTGTTAGGCTTTAGGGTTAATTTTATATCTATAATCTTTTAATTCCGCAATTCACTCCAAGGGAGTTGGGTAGACCTTCAAGTTTTGTCTAGTGCAAAATTTGATAACTCTATTCACCCCCCCTCTAGAGTAGTATCTATCCCTTCACTTTCACTTCGATTCCGGACTCTATATGCAAAACAACAGGGACTATTCATGTCCACCCGAAGGAATACCTCGCACTCACCGCTCACTCGCGGGAAGGAGTTTCCTTATGAAAAAAGGAAGACTTTACATGTCCAAGAAGAGAACCATTACCCTTGTGGTTCTCTTTGGCGCCATTAAGATCTAGACGGATGAAAAGCACCGCAACGACCTTGCCTCCATAAATCAAGACTCGGATCGAGAATCGGGGCTCCGAAGCTCCACTAGCGGCCGGAGTTGACCTTCTCCTTATTTCTTGCTCTCCCCTCTCTCTAAAGCTCTAGAAAGATAAAGCTTGATTATGAATGAGGGTTTCAAACCCTATTCCCGGACTTAACTCAGCAAGGACCAGCCTAGGCCCTTGGATCCCAAAATAAGGAAACGAACGACCACGATTCGCCCTGAAAATAACATTTCTGGGCCGAACACGGCTTACGACACGCCCGTTTCCAAGGACGTATGCCTCAATCGACGTTGAAACTGTCGCATCCCGACCAGGACATGGGCTAGACACGCCCGTGTCACCCTTTGACACGCCCGTGTCACCCTTTGAAACGCCCGTGTCAATCAGTACACGCCCGTGTTATGGGGTGTGTTCCTCACTCGACACAGGACCAAAATGTCCCGTAGAGGACACAGCCATGTGACACGCCCGTGTCACATGTCGTGTATCAGACACGCCCCTGGGATACGCCCGTGTCCCAGACCATATAACTTACTCGACACAGCCCGACTAATAGCCCGAGCAGGATATGGCCCTGGACACGCCCGTGTCTCAGGCCGTGTTCCCGACCTTCTACGATCGTCGAATGCATCTCGTCAACCACACGGAAAATCGTCCAATCCGAGCACGACATGGCCCTTGACACGCCCGTGTCCCAGGCCGTGTGACCCTTACCAGGCCCCAAACTTAGCTTAAACGCTGCCCGTTCCTCTTTTTGAGTTTCGGGGCATTATAATTCTCTCCCTCTTAAAAGAATTTCGTCTCGAAATTACAGAAAGTAAAAGATACACAAAACAAAATGGTACCTGAGAAGAAGAGCATGGGATACTCCTTAAGCATGGTCTGCTCTCGCTCCCACGAAAGCTCCTCACGACCGCAGTTGTCCCAACAGACTTTGACCATCCTGATGTCCTTGATACGAAGTCGCTTGACTTCAAAGTCCTCAATGCGAATGGGTTTGATCTTCGTCGTCAACCCATTATCGACGGGTACTTAATCAGCCGCAATGACTTGTGATGGCTCTTGCACCGCCTTCCGCAACACCGATATGTGGAATATGTCGTGTAGACCACTCAATTCCACTGATAGCTTTAGTCGATAAGCTGCTTCACCAATACGCTCTAGAACCTCAAACGGTCCAAGGTACCTCAGGCTTAGCTTCTTCAAGCATCGTACCCGTGAAACACCCTTGAACGGCTTAATCTTCAAGTATACCCACTCGCCAAAAGCGAACTCAACGTTCCTATGCTTGGTATTATAGTATTTAGCCTGCCTGTCCTGAGAGATTAGCAGTCGTTCTCGTATAGTTCGTACCAATGATGTGGAATCTTCCACCTCTTGTCATTTGTACAGCTTCGACTCACCTATTTCAAACCACGACAATGGCGTGCGACATTTTCTACCATATAGGGCCTCGAAGGGCGCCATTTGAATGCTCGATTGGTAGTTATTATTATAAGCAAATTACACCAAGTACAGGTGATATTCCCACTGCTTCCCGAAATCCAAGACGCACATGCGAAGCATGTCCTCCATCGTCCTGTTGACCCTCTCAGTCTGACCATCCGTCTGCGGATGAAAGGCTGTGCTGAAACTCAGCTTGGTTCCCAACATTTGTTGCACCAACCTCCAATCATTGGACGTGAACCGCCCATTTCGGTCACTCACGATGCTGCGGGGCACACCGTGCAATCGGACAATGTTATCTACATAGTGTTTTGCCAGTTTATACACTGAATCATCCTTTCTATTTGGAATGAAGTGCGACACTTTCGTCAATCGATTTACGATCACTCAAATGGCGTCGTTTTCCTTCTGTGACCTTGGCAAACCTTGCACAAAATCCATTGAAATATCATCGAACTTCCACTCCGGGATAGGCAAGGACTTCAAGAAACCTCCGGGCTTCTGGCACTCTACCTTCACTAAGGCACACGTTTGACAATTCGCCACATAAAGTGCTACGTCCTTTTTAAGTCCTGCCCACCAGAATAACTTTTTCATATCTCTAAACAACTTTGTGCTCCCCGGGTGAATCAAGTACTTAGTATGATGAGCCTCGTACATGAATTCCTCCAGTAGTTTACCCACACTTGGGACGCACAGACGACTGTCCTTCCATAACAGTCCATTCTTAACATTAAATTGGGAATTTGACCTATCCAAAGCCTCATCCATAAACTGCTTCATGCTGTTATCCCCATCCAGAGCTTGCTGAATCCTATCAGTAAGGTCAAACTGCACCTCTGTCTAGATCAGTTGTGCTTCGGCACTAGTCTGCTTGTCAACACAAGAGATCTCAAATGCCTCCAAATCACGAATCACATGCTTATCATGTATCGACAATCAGTTGGCCTGCGCGGGAGCCCTACGACTCAACGCATTAGCAACCGCATTGTCTTTCCCAGGAACATAATATATCTTGAAGGTGTAGTCTCCCAGGAACTTCAACCACCTCCGTTGTCGCCTGATTAAATCCTTTTTCTCCAAAATATACTTCAGGCTCGTACGATCGGTATAAATGTCGACCTTCACACCGTACATGTACTGCCTCCAAAATTTCAGAGGAAATATCACGGCAGCTAACTCTAAGTCATGAGTCGGATAATTTCTCACGTAAACCTTCAGCTGGCACAAGCCGTACGCTATGACCCTCCCATGCTTTGGCAGCACACAACCCAAATCGCTGTCTGAAGCATCACTACAAAACTCAAAGCCTTCAGAACCACAAGACGAACTTAAGACAGGTGTCATGGTCAAACAACACTTTAGTTCTTCAAAATCTTGTGCGCACTCAGGCGTCCAAACAAACTTCTGATCCTTACTTGTCAAAGTAATAAGGGGCAATGCTATCCGTGAGAAGTTCTCCACGAAGCGCCTGTAATAGCCGACAAGTCCCAGAAAACTCCGCACTTTCGCTACCGCAGACAATACAGGCCACTCCCATATAGCAACTATCTTCGCCGGATCCACTGCAATACCCTCTCCACTGACTATATGACCAAGGAATGCCATCGAGGACAACCAAAACTCGCTTTTGGAGAACTTGGCATACAGTTGGTTCCTCCTCAGCGTCTCCAACACCAAATGTAGATGCTTAAAGTGATCCTCCTCACATTACGAGTACACCAAGATATTGTCGATAAAGACTATCATGAAGTGGTCCAGGTACTCTCTGAACGTTCTGTTCATCAGATCCATAAACACGGATGACGCATTAGTCAGACCAAAGGGCATAACGGTAAACTCATAATGCCCATACCTCGTGCTGAAAGCTGTCTTGGGGATGTCACTTTCTCTTATCATCAGCTTGTAATATCCAGACTTAAGATCCAATTTTGAGCATACCGATGACCCAACTAACTGATCAAACAGATCGTCAATCCTTGGGATCGGATACTTATTCTTCTCTGTTAACTTGTTCAGCTCTCGATAATCTATACAAAGTCGCAAGCTTCTGTCCTTCTTCTTAACAAAAAGGACCGGTGTGCTCCAAGGCGACGAACTTGGATGCACATAACCCTGTTCCAACAGCTCTTCAAGTTGAACCTTCAGTTCTGCCATCTCCTTAGGCGCTAACCGATACAGAGAGCGTGACATAGGTTTGGCACCTGACAATACCTCGATTGTGAAGTCAATCTCTCGCTGACGTGGGGCTCCAGGGAGATCGCCAGGGAACAGGTTAGGATACTCAGATATAACCGAGATACTGTCCAACCTAGGCTTAGGCTTCGAAGCCTCCACTAGCATGAAGAACAGCTCTGCACCAGCAAGAACTGCCTTAACCACCTAAAGAGTAGACATCAAAGTCTTGCTCGACCCTTTCAAGCCTGCAAATGTCGTCTCTCGACAAGTTCCCAATTTGACCTCCTTGTGATTGCAATCAATGTATGCTTGTTGCTTCGAGAGCCAGTCCATACCAAAAATCACGTCGAACTCCACCAGCAGCAGTAACGACGCGCGCAAGTCGAACTCATGACTCCCAATCTGTATCTTTACACCACAGACTCTATCTCGCGCATTGAATACCCATTAGGCAACAACACATCCAATTTGTCTTTTGCCATCGAAGTGGGTACTCCGATGCGCGATATAAATCCTTCGGACAAAAAGGAATGCGTGGCTCCCGTATCGAAGAGTGCTCTCGCCAGATTATCAAAAATCAAAACAAAGCCTAGTACAAGCAGTAATAAGCTAACATGCGCAAGGTAACAAGTATTTAAAGGTAAACTACTAAAAATGTAAACTGTACCTGCCACCACGTTGGCTCACTTTATGGTCTCCTACTGGCAAAGATTATAAAGCCTAGGCTGGGTTGGATCATAGTGCGATGCAGTGGACTCCACCGCCTTGCCCTTCTCCTCACAAGTAGCTACAGGCTTCCATTCGGACTTTGGGCGTCCGCTCTAGCAATCTCGGGCAAAGTGTCCCGACTTCCCACAGATAAAGCATGCGCCTGGGGTTTGGCCTTTAGTCGCCCCAGATGCACCAGAAGAAGGGGCTGGACCCGAAGTCCTAGCCTTCTTATAAAACTTACAAAAACTAGACTTTGAGGAAGTCGGCACCTTGAACTCCGTCTTCTTTGTACTAGAGTCCCTTTCGCTTGTACTCTCTTCATATCTTTCTTTGTCCTCTGCGCACCATCCCGACAATCTCGAGCAAAGTGCCCTTCCTTGCCACAAGTATGACAAGTGTAAGTGGCTTTGCTAGTAGATGTTCTAGCCCTCTTATTCAGCGTTCTGCGGTATGCAGCCTTTGTAAGACCTGCAGGGTTCGACACCCTACACATTGGCATCTGGTGGCCCTTCCCCAAGTCTACTTCCAAATATCTAACTGACTCCACCAAGGCTCGGAATCCCAATAATTTTGGTCCTAGCACTAGAACTCGCAACTCGCCATACCATGCAGACCATTGTAAAATCTGTCGACCATAGATTGCTCGTTCTCCAACTCAAAGCCTGGGTAGCGTCTTAACATGAGAAACGCCGCAAATATTCCTCCACTGAGTGCATACTCTGCACTAAAATCATGTTCAACTACTAACCCGCTGGTCTTCTAAATGACATTTGCTCCAACACACCACCCGGCGTTGAGGCCACCTAAGGGAAAAAGGGTTGCACATTCCTTCCATGATGTGCATTAGTCACAGCGAACACCACTTCAACTACCCTTCTTATGATTTCAATAGAAGGAGGGGTCTCAGGCACGTCGCTGGGTGCACTACTTTTCTCAGAAAGCGTGCGTTCAGACTGCCACGCACCACTCCCGGACACCTATAGTCATACAAAACACAATTAAGTGACCGAACAAAATTAAGAAAAGTAATTATAGGAACACGCGGGTTCCTCAAACATGTGTATTTCTATTCCTAAGTGGAAATTCATGGGTTCTTTTTATATTATAACGATGATGCACATACATGTGCTCACCACCCCTTAAAAGAATTCGCCCACGAATTCCAATAAGCAAGACCAAAACCGGTAGTCTGATTCCAAATTGTAACACCACTATCCGTCACATGCCGTATAGCAGTAGTTCCGGCCGGGGCCCGATGCCATAAACCACAGACAGACTGAAGGGTTACTAAATGAAACCATCCTTCCAATAGCAACGTCCTACACAGAGCACATTCTAGCGGAAGCTTTTTAAATGTTGCAAAGAAAAGAATCCAAGCCATAACATGAATGTCCACTAAAAACCCCAAAACAGGAATGAGCGTACAAATACACATAGTACTTGGCCTTAAGGCCTTACAAGAGTTTACTTAACCATTACATGATCTACAAACTTCGGCACGCAGACCGGCCACACGTAAATAGTAATACAGTAAACATTCGCTTTGGCCTTCAAGGGCCGGCTCAGCAACAAGGGCTTCAGCCCGCTATTTGCCACTAGGCTCCGCAACACCTGCAAACAACATTCCACCTCAGCGGTGGAAAACAAAAGCAATGGTCAGCTAAAGCTGACCAAATTATAACGACATCACCCCTTACTCGGGGTGACGGTGCTCCTTCCCTGCATTTTATTAGTATAACCAAGCAAGATAGCGAAAGTACAATTCATGTACACTTATCCACAGGCGTAGGACACACGGCCACACACCCCGTGCTCTCAGGGCACATTCTTGGTGAACTCGGTCCACCACCGCCCCTAGGACAGCAATATCGTGAGCTAAAGGTCTCTTTCGGCCAAAGCCTAAGACTCGCCATCTATGCCATCGGTAAGTGTCATGTACCTTAGGTCTCTTTAACCGAACCACACAGATCGGGTACGGTTCCACCTAACTCGTTGCTCACACCGCCACGTCAATTTAAGCCATTGGCGCAGGTCAAGCTTCCCCGAGTCCTAAATCGATCAAACAATATTACATAACCCGATTATATACACGGTTGGCTCCCAGGCCACCAAGATGACAGCAATGCGCTTCTGCCCAGTTTTTCGGGTGCACCTTGGGGTTAACCCCCAAGATTCTCTATTGCAATCTACCGCGTAGAAAACCAAAAAAGCAAACGGCGCGAAGTCTTCTCCGGCACTACAAGCATAATGAAAACATCGCCGATCCAGACCAACTTGTCTGGGTAGGCTTCAAACACCATGCCTATGTCCTTACTTTGATTCCGGACTCTATATGCAAAACAACAGGGACTATTCATGTCCACCCGAAGGAATACCTCGCACTCACCGCTCACTCGCGGGAGGGAGTTTCCTTATACAAAAAGGAAGAGGACTTCACATGTCCAAGAAGAGAATCGTTACCCTTGTGGTTCTCTTTGGCTCCATGAAGATCTAGACGGAAGAAAAGCAACGCAACGGCCTCGCCTCCGTAGATCTGGACTCGGATCGAAAATCGGGGCTCCGAAGCTCCACTGTCGGCCAGAGTTGACCTTCTCCTTCCTCCTTGCTCTCCCCTCTCTCTAAAGCTCTAGAAATAGAAAGCTTGATGATGAATGAGGGTTTCAAACCCTTTCCCAGACTTAACTCAGCAAGGACAAACCCGGGCCCTTGGGTCCCAAAAGAAGGAAACGAACAGCCACGATTTGCCCTAAAAATAACATTTTTGGGCCGAACACGGCTTACGACACGCCCGTGTCCAAGGTCGTGTGCCTAAATCGACGTTGAAAGTGTCGCATCCCGACCAGGACATGGGCTTAGACACGCCCGTGTCACCCTTTGACACGCCCGTGTCAATCAGTACACGCCCGTGTTGCGGGGCGTGTTCCTCACTCGACACAGGACCAAAACATCCCGAAGAGGACACGACCATGTGACATGCCCGTATCATACGCCGTATGCCAGACACGCCCTTGGGACAAGCCCGTGTCCCTGGCCGTATAACTTACTCGACACAGCTTGTCTAACAGCCCGAGCAGGACACCGCCCTGGACACGCTCGTGTCTCAGGCCGTGTTCCCGACCTTCTACGATCGTCGACTGTATCTCATCGACTACACGGAAAATCATCCAACCCGAGCACGACACGGCCCTGGACACGCCCGTGTCCCAAGCCATGTTACCCTTACCAGTCCCCAAACTTAGCTTAAACGCTGCTCGTTCCTCTTTTTGAGTTTTGGGGCATTACAAGGGGAAACTACGGATAACCAATAAAGGATGACTTGCCTGAAGAGCTCGGCGCCTCGAAGGAGAGGCGAGGTGGGGGCATCTTCAGATTTTTACCGCGGCCCGGAGGCTGTATTCGGGGTAGAAGAAGGTTGAAGCCTGGTACTGGGATAGTTCTAGCACCCTCCCTCGAAGTCTCAGCGAGCTGGGAAAAGGGAACGCGGGCTGGCGAGTCCGGACTTTGCGAGCTCAACCCCAGAGTCCCGAAGGGCGGGGACAGGTCACGTTGATGAGCCTCCAGAGCCTTAAACCGCGGGTCAGCAGGAAGAATATCGGCTCGCGGAGACGTGACCTCGCCGTCCCCACCCCGACAATCTAGGTCGGCGCAGAGGTCGATGAAATTCCCCTCCTTCCCAGGGGCGGGAAGGGTAGAGAAGTCGGTCTCAGGCTTTAGGGTCATTTTCAGGTCTTGGAAAACGCGCTCGAACGCTTCCGCATCTGGCTTCGCCCTCTTGGCAGAATTAGACTCAGCCGGGACGCTTCGCGGGATGTTAAGGGGAATGAAGGTTAGGTTGGCGACGCGGGCAGAGGAGACCTCGCGAGCCTTCACAAGCCTCTCTTGGAGCTCCTTGGGGAAAGGTATGTTGGCAAATTAAGAGCGAAGGGGAGTGACAAAGGTCACCCAGGTACGCATGCGCATATTTATAGCCGTTGGTGGACCCCGCTGAAAGATTCCCTGACTCCTGCTACACTTGCCGAATCCAGCGGGGTTGGATGTTTCTTTCTGAGCTTGTGCCAACCTCGCAAAGAGTGGGGATTGTGTACAACCCTGTATCAGATGAGTGGGTCAGCAGGAGCCAGAATGGCCAAATCGGGCAGTCTGGGGAGGGTGACAGGAGGGAGAGCTCGACAGTCTCCGGCTCTCCTAGGCGGGGTGAGATACCTTGGGGAGGCGAGCTTGTACTCGCCAAGCCCAGCTCGCCAAGCCCAGTTCGTCGAGCTCTAGGCTATTCGTTGAGCTCTAGGCTGTTCGCAGAGCTCTGAGCTATTCGTCGATCTCTGAGTCGCTCGTCGAATTCGAACCATTCAACAATCCCGCGGCGTGCAAGTAGGGCAGGTCGGGACCGTACTTGTCCAGTCTCGAAGATAGGCGGCGAGTTCCTGCTCCATCGAGTACTCTCCGCCCTTGCCGAGAAGGGTTTGTTGAGGGCTACTCGCCCACGGATCTATGAGGTGTTTTTACCATTTTTCCCCCACTGGCCTGCCCATAGCCAGTTAAAACAGTGGATTTGTGCTGTTGGCAGACCCAGCTGGGCTGCACATAGCTGTTCAGAACAGCGGAGGTTGGCTATTTGCAGGCTGTTTTCAGAAATCTATAAATAGGACCCAAGGGGTACCTCAGAAGGAATGCTTACCTGTCTCCCAGCCTTCTACCGCTTTCTGAGGTACCTTAGCCCAACATTTGGCTAAGGAGGGGAAGCGTCAGTGATCTTCCGGGTGTGTGGTGGGTCCTCCGTGCTGGGTCCTTGGTCCAGTCCCTTGTTCTTTTTCCTTATTGTTTTTCTTGTAGGAGAGAAGTAGGTATGCGATCACCCCATCCCCAAGGGTGAACTCCATCGAGACTGAGTTTTCGGTTTCAACATTTTGGTGTGGTGAGCGTGGAACGTGGTCAGCACAGAAAATTCAATGATAGGAGAAGGACAAGGATCGCACAGGGGAGACTCGCCACCCCCACCCCCTCTCGCCACAATGGGGATATTCGAGGACTTAATGCAAGAAGTACTCGGCTTGGTCAGATTCGCACTCGGCGCGCGTACCAAGTGCTCGACTCTAGCTATCCCTGTTCTCGCGGTTCTAGCCCTTGGCGAGGGCGCTCCCGGCAGGCAAGCTGGGAAGGAGGCCGTCGAGGAAGGGAGAGGCGGCGAGCTCCTCGGGCGGGTGCTCTTCCCCAGCTCGGCAAGCAGCGACAGGTTTGGCGAAATGGGGGTGCGAGACCCTCCAACTCGCCCGGTAGGGGGAGACAGCCCCTTCAGCGAACTGGTTTCTTCTGCTCTGGTTCTAGAGGGGTTCAGGGTGCCCGAGATGTCCTACTACTCCGGAAAGGGAGACTCGGTACTGCACGTCCAGTGGTTTGAGGGCGTGGTCTCGATCCGACAGATGTCAGATGAATTCAAGTGCAGGATCTTCGCCATCACCCTCAAGGAGAAGGCGAGAGAGTGGTTCCACTAGTTTCCAACCAATCCCATCTACTGCTTCGAGGACCTACGTCGGGGGTTTATGCTGAGGTTCACCACCTCCAAGAGGAGGCAGAAGGAGACGGAGTCCCTGTTCCACATCAAGCAGGGGGTGAACGAGACCTTGGGGAGCTACGTCAAACGCTTCAAGAAGGAGGTCACCCAAGTCCAAGAGATGTCAGGACATACCCTGATGATGGCCTTTACCCTGGGTCTGCAGCAGGGTTTCTTCTGGATGGAGCTGAAGAGGGTGTCACCCCTCTCCTACGAGGAGTTGATGGAGAGGGTGGCAAGGGAAGTCGACGGGGAGGCGTCGAACCCGGAGTTTGACCGAAAGTTAGTCAGGTGGGATACAGAGGAGGAAAGGCCCAGAGGGGGTAGAGGTCAGGAGGAGAGGAGAGCTGAAACCCGGTAGAGAACAGCAGCAGCAGTAACAGCCCAGGTAGGGGCGTCAGGAGCCGAACCATCGGCTTGGTTGGAGGTCAGAGTGACAAGATCAAGGGACGAGGAGAGGTCATCATGGTAGGGATAACTGCCAGGGAGGCCAGGGCCAGTTCTATCCTCCAGGCGGGAGGCAAGGCCAGAGACCACCTCTCCCCGACCAGGAGCAGGCTATGGAAATAGCCATGGGGGAGAGAAGAAGGGAGGTTAGGGTGGAGCTGACCTACTGTGAATTCCATCTGGAGGATGGGCACGCCACGGACACGTGCCCGGAGATCCTCAAGATGAGAGGAAATAGGGAGCAGCAACAACAGCGAGACTGCCAAGGAGTGCGATCGAGGAGGTCATGCCTCGGGCGGAGGAGGATAGGTGTGAAGACCGGGCGGATGTGGGGACCCGGGGAGGGATTAGAGTGATCCACGGGGGGGGGGGGGGGGGGGGGGGGGGGGGTGAGAGTCAAGGCTTCCCGAAAGGCAAGTCTCCACATCATGTACCACAGGAGCGTTGGCTCCACATCCCAGACCCCACCCCTGGAAGAGAGAATCACCTTCTCAGTCAAGGATATACCAGGTTATGAGGAACCCTTTTGCGTTGCGCTGGTCATCCAAACGACCATCGAGAATTTCACTGTCTACCGAATCCTCATCAACAACGGGAGCTTGGTCAACGTCATCTTCAAGAAGGCGTTTGATGCGATGAAGGTGGAGGACAGGAGGGTGCTGGCCTCGGATGGGCCCCTATTTGGCTTCTCAGGGGAGAGGAAGGAGGTCGAAGGAGGAGTGGGACTACATGTCTCTCTAGGGGGGCAGTCTCGCACCTGCAGGTTCATCATCGTGGACGCCCCCAGTAGCTACAACACCATCTTCGGGAGGCCCCTCATCAGTGCCTTCTGATGCATCCCTGCGCGATTATAAGATGAGACTGAACCCCCTGAAGTGCATCTTCAGGGCGAGCATGGGCATGTTCCTAGGCCACCTCCTCACCCTAGCAGACGTAGAGCCCAATCCTGATAAGGTTCGATCAATCATAGAGTTTGGCTCACCTCGGAACGCTAAAGAAGGGCAGCGACTAACAGGGAAGCTAGTAGGATTGAGCAAGTTCCTCTCCCGAGCTAGGGAGAAGTTCTCCCCTTCTTCAAAACTTTGAGGGGAGGCCAGAAGTTCGAGTGGACCAGGGAGTGCGAGGAGATATTCCAAGCCCTGAAGAAGTAGCTGACTCAGGCTCCGCTACTCTAAGGGCCGAAGGAGGGGGAAGATCTATACTTGTATCTCGGGTTCGGAGTAGAGGCCTTGAGCTCCTTCCTGGTTCGGGAAGAGGGGAAGAAGCAACTCCCCATATACTATATAAGCCGGGTATTGAGGAAGTCCGAGCTCTATTATCCCATATTGGAAAAGTTGTCCTTCTGAAAGAAAAGGGAGAGTAAGCTCTGATTAACTCTAGAGGGGGGGGGGGTGAATAGAGTTTAATAAAAAATTCCTCTGCAACTTTTTACAAATATAAAGTTAAGTGATAAAATAGGTGATATAATAATAACTAGGAGATGTTAACAGGAGCAAAGAAAAGCTACACTAATCTACCACAGCACAAGACAAAAAGAAAGCACCAAACACACAGACCACACAAGAATATTATAGTGGTTCCCCAACTGGGTACATCCACTCTTCTACCACCCTGGTAGGAATCAACTACAAGTTTTGATCAGGTGACTGCCACCACAATATCTATTTATAGGGAGATATTACAACCCTTTGAGATTTTGATCAGGTGCCCAAAAACCAAACTCAAGTCTTTTGGAAGGTGACTTGTGAACCAGGCTAACTTTTGAAGGGATTTAAAACCCTGTACAGTAGGGTGGGAAAGAAAGTGATGTTAGTCTTCTCTTTTCTCAAAAATAATTTGAGAAGACTTTATGTGGATTCCAGATCTTATCAAAGCTCCCCCTGAGATGTAGAGTTGTTCTGGATTGAGAAGCTTTGTTCAGGAGTGTGTAGGTCTTCAGTTTGTGTAAAGCAGATCCAGGAACTTTAGACAGATGGATCTATATTATCTCAGCAAATTCCTAGAAAGAGAAGATGAAGAAGACTCTTGATCAGTTTGTGTTGTTCTTCTTCTATCTTCTTGAGAGTAAAGTGAGAGATGAAGATTGAGAGCTATTGTGAATATTTTTGCTCTTGCTAAGAATATCTCTCTGCGATTTTTCTGCTCTGTAAGAAAGTATTCCTATTCTCAGTCTATGTCTCTTTTTTAAAAAAATATTCTCTTTGTATTCTATTTGACAACCAATCTTCCATAGAAATTTGAATAAATGCAATTAATGCCTTGCTGGAAAACTGGGAAGGAAAACAGCTAACATATCTGTCATTATTCGTTTCCTCAACTGTCCCGAGAAATATGTCAAATAAATCCTCTGATGAATACCATAATCAATGCAGCCAGGAGCGACTATATTCATAGGGAATATAAGCATTGATTACTCAGGGAATTTATGACTTAAAATAATTATAAAGAGGGAACAGATAAGGAAAGAACAAAGAACAGACAACTTACAGAATTCGTTGACCAGAAAACAGATTTCGTCAAGCTGCACTTAGAGAATGTTGACCTGAGAAATCCTGTTCGTCGATCTGAGCTCTGCGAAGCAAACACTTAATATAAACAACTGATTATGCGCTCCAAGAACGTCGACCTAAGAATCTGTTCTACACTCAAAGATCGTCGACCACAAAACTTGAACAAACAGAATTAGTAGAGCTGAGAACCTTTCTGGGAGAAAACGTCGACCACAGAATATATCCTTCTGATGATTATCGTCGACCTGAGCTCTAAGTTCGTCGAGCTGAGTTCGACGAACGTTGAACTAATTTCCAGACAACTGAAAATCTTCTAAGTCTTGAAACTGAAGTCCACATCAAGCAGGTCTATGATGTTTTACATTTGGGGACTGGCCTAAAACCTAGAAGAAAAATAGTGACCCTAACTATACATCATGGGTCAACAAAACCTAAGAAGTGAACCTAGCACAAATCAAAATAGGGGTTCCAACAATCTCCCCCTATTTGGGTGAGGTTACTTCAAAAAAAATGATAGAAACAAAAGCATAGCAGAAAATATAGAGCTGATAGAATGAAAAAGCTATCAACAAAAGATTAAAGCTATGGTACAGATATTGTTCAAAAAATAAAACAGACAGTAGAGAAAAAAATATTAAGAGTCTTTGGTAGGGCCAGAAGATTTTGCAAAAATGATTGTCTTGTTAGGATCAATTGCTTCTCTGACAATCATCTTCATGTCTGCATCACCAAGAGTCTTTTGAGCAACTGCCCTTGGAACAATAACTTCAGAATGGAGATGCGTGTATTCATTTGCATTGAAAAGCTTCCCCACCTGATATTTCTCAAGCTCTTTCTTCCTGTAGGAAGACATAGTAGAGAATTGGGATGTATCCTTACCTTACTTTCTTGCTTTCCTGATCTGAGATAGAGCAACCAGCTCATTTAACCTAGCCATCTTTATATTAGGATCCATTTCAGGATCATAGGCTTTAATAGGAGGGCTTTCAGGACTATTGTCTCTTTTAGGAGATGAAGAGGTTCTGGGAGGGCTTGGATGCTTGGCAGGAGGAGGAGCAAGGCTTCTGGAAGAGTGATGATGTTACTGTTGGGGATATCTGCTTCCAGAAGATTGATGGGGTCTGCCTTGCCTCTGATAGGTTTTAGTAACTGATGAGGATCTCTGGTTAACATTTCTAGTTGCACCAGCAACTGGAGGAGGAGGAGGAGGTGGATCTTTCCTGAATTTCTTAACTGGAGAGGATCAAGACTTCTTCTTCTTCTGTGCTTTAGCTTGATTTCTAGACAACTTCATCCACTGAGGAGTTTTTGGAGTGAGAGGAATGTTGTGCAGAATGTAATATGGAACATCATTATCATGATTGGGCTTGGGCGCAGCCTTTGCTGGAGCTTTCCTGTTCTTTGATTTGGATCTCTTGGCATTGTCAGATTCAGAATCATCAACGGGGTCATCTTTAGAAGAACTTTGTGGATTGTCATATAAAGCATCTATTTCTTCTATTGTTTCCTGTGAAATTTGCTTGTCTGCTTGAGGAGGAGGTGGAGGTATAATAGTTTGAGGAGGGACAACAATATCTGAAAGCATCTGTGAATCATCTGTGGCTTTATCAGTCAGAAGAAAATCATTTAGTTTAGGATCTTTTTGTATTTGTTAAAACTCTAGTGCAATATCCTATGCAATTAAATCATCTAGATTTGGTATAGGACTATCATCCATAAACATAAGTTGGGCCAACAGGTTCCACAACTATGTTTGTAACAAAGCTTATCTGAATGGCCTAAAGAGTTTCTGTACTAACTGGAGCTGTATAGCAAATAATATCTGTGCAATACTTGGGAAAAACAAATAAAAGAATGTTTCTATATAAGAGATCAAAAGAATCTAGAACTGACTTCAGTTCAATTTCTGGAGAAATGGAACAGTCTTCAGAAGGAATATCCAAAGAAGGAACTAAATCAACTGTCTCAGAATCAGTGTCCAAAAATTCTGTGAGATCTGCATCTGGTATCTCAGTATCAACAAAACCTATCTCTGCTGCTGTTGCTGCTGCTGCTGGAGCTACTTCTTCATGGAGAATCTCCACCTGCCTGGGTTCAGTAAGCACTGGAGCCAAGCCCTTGACTGAAGAAGGAGGGACAGGGAATGAAGAAATTTGAGCAGCAAGAGATGAAATAGAAGAAGCAAGAGGTGAAATAGTCTCTGCTATGAGTTGTTGTAGGAGAGGTGTGATGGATTGCAGAATGAATGAAATGGAGGGTGAAACTATGTTCATGAATTCAGCTAGAGTTTGAATAGAGATAGATGGGTTGAGGTTGGATGATGATGGATGGAAGGATGTGGAGTCTAGCATTTGCTCATCTGGTGAAGATGGGGAAAGAATGGGTGATGATAGCATATTGAATGATGGTAAAGATGACAAATTGAGAAGGGGGATGTCAGTAAGATGTGATGGAGGAGGGGATAGAGGAAGAGTAGCATGCTCTGGTGTTATAGCATGTACTGGGGATTGAACAGGTGAAGGTTGATGTTGAGGAGATTTATGTCGTGAAGGTTGATGGTCTGGAGAAAGAGCTTGTGAGGAAATATGAATTGGAGAAACAGGAGGTGTAGGTTGATGTTCTTGGGATGTGGAAGAAAGTTGGAGGGTTATTGAGGTAGTTTTCATAAGAGGAGGTGGAGGGGTAATGGAAATATCTTCAATAGGGTGGGGAGTGACTGGATCAGCCCTTGTACCCTCAGAAGGTCTGGAAGAGGAAGCCTTGGATGGCTTAGGAATGTTCCTCTCCCACCTGCTAAACAAGGCGCAGGTAAGCCTCTTGGAGGCATTTATGAATATGGTCGGTGAGAACAGTGATTTAGTAGCCTTGGCCTAAAGAAAAATTCCCAAAATCCGTCCAAAACAAACTTCCTTCTTTGTGTTTTTCTTCTTAATCAGTTCAAACATAATTTTGGCCCAGTTCATGACCTTCTTGTTTGTCACTACACACATCACAAGAAACTGTTGTCTAGTTATGTAATCGTGGGCGGTGTGCTTGCCCAGCAGAACTTTTCCTACAACATCTGCCAGGAACTTATAATCTACAGATAAATATTTCTTCAATAATTTGTTAGGGTTGTCACCAGAATAACCCATTCAATTCAACATTTCATCAAACTCAGCAGAATCTATTTCTAAGTTCTCTTCTCCATTCAATAAACCAAAAATTTCAGTTAAAACATCAGGGGTAAGTTAAACGACATTACCCGATATTGTTCCAATCAGCGTATCAGCATTTGGAGTCGATAGAGTGAAAACCCATTCTCAGATCTCAGTCGCCGCAATCCTCATCCTGGTAGTCATCAGATTCTTTAACTATAAATCTTGAAATAACTTCAGAATATCAAGGAAGATTTGATCTGAGTATTGGAAAGACTCGAAGTCGATGTCAAAACCCATGTCTAATTTCATTGCTGCGAGAGCGCTTGCTGGAATCGCCATGATCACCTGCAACAGAGAAAGAGAGAGATCAAGTGCAAGGGAACTGAAAGCGTGGGATGGAGCTAGAAGAAAACCTAGTTAGAAGGTTTTTCAGAATATGAAACATCAAGCTCCGTCCTGCGAAAAAGAAAATTCTTTGATCTTAGGTCGACGAAAAATTTCATGAAGAGATAAATTCGTCGATCTCAGACTGAAGATATGGAGATATTTTGTCATCCTCAGAAATATTTCCTGAAACAGGATCGTCGATCTCAGGTCGACAAAACTGACTTCACACAGAGATTTCGTCGATCTCCGGTCGACGAACTCCCAACAAAAAGTTATTAAATCGTCGATCTCAGGTCAACGAATTGTTTCCAGATCGTTTACACTAAGGACAGATTTAAAATTAAGCCTTTCCATCTATCATTCCTAACTGATTCTGAAAGAACAAATGTTTAGATTCATCCAAGGGCTTGGTGAAAATATCTGCCCTTTGCAAATCAGTGGAGATAAATTCAAGATTAATTTTCTATTTGTCCACACAATCTCTTATGAAATGATGTCTTATAGCTATATGCTTTGTCCTACTATGATGCACTGGATTATATGCAATAGAGATTGCACTGGTACTATCACAAAATATGGTTGAATTATTTAGATTGAACCCATAATCCAAGAGTTGGTTTTGTATCCACAAGATCTATGAACAGCAGCTGCCAGCTGCCATGTATTCAGCCTCAGCAGTTGATGTGGACACAGATGTTTGCTTCTTGCAAAACCAAGACACAAGCCTATCACCAAGGAACTGACATGTTCCTGATGTGCTTTTCCTGTCCACTCTATATCCAGCATAGTCAGCATCAGAAAATCCAGTAAGCTCAAATGCTAACTCTGTTGGATACCAGAGTCCTAGGTTAGGACAACCCTTTATATATCTCAAAATTCTTTTAATGAAAATAAGATGAGATTCCTTAGGGCTCACTTAAAAATTAGCACAAAGACATGTAGCAAACATTATGTCTAGTCTACTTGCTGTGAGATAAAGTAGGGATCCAACAATAGCCCTATACTTGGTCTGATCAACTAGTTTTCCATGTTCATCAGAGTCAATCACAACATTGGCATCCATGGGAGTTTTCATTGAGGAAGCATCAGCCATCCCAAATTTCTTAATAAGCTCATTTGCATATTTAGATTGGGATATGAATATGCCATCAGGGGATTGCTTCACTTGTAGGCCAAGGAAGTATGATAGCTCTCCCATGCTACTAATCTCAAACTTTGAATGCATTAGATCAGAGAATCTCTTGCATAGTTTGGGATTAGTATAACCAAATATGGTGTCATCTACATATATTTGTACTACTAAAATTTTATCATGATGCATCTTAGTAAAAAGGGTCCTATCTACCATGCCTCTAAAGAACTTGTGTTCTAAAAGGAAGCTAGCTAAGGTTTCATACCAAGCTCTTGGAGCTTGCTTTAGATCATAGAGAGCTTTATGCAATTTAAAAACATATGAGGGATGAGTAGAAGAGATAAAACCTGGGGGTTATTCAACATAAACTTTTTCATTTAGTTCTCCATTAAAGAAAGCACTCTTGACATCCATCTGGCAGACTTTAAACTTCTTAAAAACAGCATAAGCAAGAAAAATCCTGATTGCTTCTAGCCTTGCAATAGGAGCAAAAGTTTGATCATAGTCAATGCCTTCCTCTTGCCTATAGCCTTGAGCAACAAGCCTTGCCTTATTTCTCACGATTACACCTTGGGCATCAAGTTTGTTTCTGAATACTCACTTGGTTCCAATTACTGGATAGCCTTTGGGCCTTAGAACCAAGTCCCAAACTCTGCATCTCTCAAATTGATTTAGCTCCTCTTACATTGCAATAATCCAGTGGGGATCTTGTTCTGCATCATTTATGGATTGAGGCTCAACTTGAGAGAGGAAACAGGCATGCATCACATCTTAGTTGAGTTGATGCCTTGTTTGTACACCTACTAACATGTCCCCAATCACTTGAGATCTAGGGTGATCCCTTAGTGTGACAAGGTCAGTGGGTGGAGTTGGTTTAACAACAGCATTTGGAATTAATTCCTCTTGTGGAATAATGTCTGTTGTTGGAGGAGGTTCAACCACTTCAAAAATTTCTTCTTCACTATCTTCATCACCTTGTGGAGGAGGATGTTATATGACCTTTTGTGTAAGGTTTAACTCACCCAATTTCTCACACAAGTGAGGTACCTGTAATAAATCTGTGGTAGAAGAATCCTTCTCCTTATAATACATGTTAGCTTCATCAAAAAAAATATGTACAGATTCTTCCATTTTTAAAGATGATTTATTGAATACCCTATAAGCCTTGCTATCTTGGGAATATCCAAGAAAAATTCCCTCTGTAGCTTTAACTTCAAATTTTCTAATGTGTTTTTTTATTATTGTTATGAATGAAACATCTACACCCAAAGATTCTAAAGTAATTAATTTTAGGTTTCTTCCCTTTGAGTAATTCATAGGGGATCTTACCCTTAAGTTTGTGTATCAAACTCCTATTCAGCACATAGTTTGTTGTGCTCACAGCCTCAGCCCAAAAGGATAGGGCATGTGTGCATCTACAAGCAATGTTCCTGCAGATTCAATGAGGGTTCTGTTTTTCCTTTCTGCTACCCCATTTTGTTGAGGAGTTCAAGGAGCAGAGAAACAATGCCTGATACCTTCCTCCTCACAGAATATTTGCATGGGAAGAGATTCAAACTCAGTACCATGATCACTTCTGATCAATGCAACTAGAGTAGAATACTCAATCCTTATATGCTCTTAAGAAAGTCTGTAAGGACTTTAAAGTTATCTGACTTGTTTCTCAAGAAGAACACCCAAGAGAATCTAGAGAAGTCATCTGCAATAATTAGAGTGTAAGAATTCCCTCCTAAGCTTTGTACAGGAATGGGTTCAAAAAGATCCATATGTAGCAAGTACAGAATCTTAGGTGAGTCACTCTTATTAATTGACTTAAAGCTATTTTTTAGTTTGCTTGCCTTCTTGACAAGCCTTACATAGGCTTTCCTTCTTGTAGGGGCCAGAAGGCAATTCTCTGACAAGGTTGTCCCTAGATAGCTTAGAGATGTTTCTAAGGTTAACATGACCTAGTATCTTATGCCATAGAATATTGTTATTACTAACTTGATTGAATAAGCATAGTTCTGAACTAGCAGAGTTAAAGTTTACTAGGTATATATTCCCTTGTCTACAACCTGTTAAAACAGTTTGGTTATTTGAATAAATAATACATTTGGAATTAGTAAAGCAAACCTGATAACCTGCATCACATAACTGACTTATGGATATTAGGTTATGTTTGAGACCATTTACATATGCCACTTTTCTGAAAGTGACAGATCCACTGTTGAAGTCTCCATAGACTTCAGTTTGTCCAAAGCTGGAATCTCCAAAGATCACTCTTGGATCCAGCTTTGCCTTGAAATTGATTAGGCTATTCTTGCATCCAGTCATGTGCTTTGAGCACCCACTATCCATATACCACTTACTCTGAGTAATAGGATAGTTCTTCACCTGCAAGAAAACAAGTTAGATGTTCTTGACCTAGATCACCTTGGGTCCTTGTATCTTTTTATAAGAAAAGTTGGAAATATAAGAACATTCAGGTTCGCTTTTATAACCTAAGGGGTGAAATATTCTGGGAGGAATTATCTATTGGGTGAATGGATTGATATTCTCCCTAAGTTGGTTAAGGTTATTATTAAAGTTTCTATTATAGTTGAAGTTTCTGTAAGATTGATCTGGGATCGATGAACTCTGGTAAGTTCGTCGACCTGAGGTCGACGAATTGGGATAAGATCTTCGATCTCTGCTCGAAGAGTGAAGGTATTCATTCCCAGGACACCAATATCATCGATCTCTGGTCGACAAACCATACTGGTTTCGTCGATCGTGGATCGAAGAATAACTATTATTGTAGTTGGCGTTTGGAGTTCGTCTTTCTGAGGTCGACAAACTGTACACATTTCATCGATCTGAGTTCGAAGAAATCTGTTGAACATTGTTTTAGTTATTTTTCTTCTTGTTCTTAGATTTTTGTTTGAGTTTCATTTGTTTTAAGACTTCATTTACTTTGTCTACTCATTCAGTATTCTTCTTACCCTTATCTGAAATGAAATTTACTTGTTTAGATAAGTTATTTTTCTTGATTATAGGTAGTTCACTAGATGATGCACCTAGTCTTAGTTTACTGTTATTTTCCCTAGCATTTAGAGTACTAGTTATGTCTAACAGTTGTAAGCTTCTACCATTAAGTGATTCTTCTAATTTCTTGGATTTACTTAATTAAGTTTTTAAGAAAGCAATTTGTTCATTTGTTGAGGTAAGTTCATCTGTTAGTTTAGCATTTTCAGTAATGTACTTATCTTGTTCAATTAATCTTTCTCTGATAAGTTTGATTTCCTTCTCAAAGCCTATTAGATCTAAGCACAGATTTTTAAATTCAGCTTTAAATTCTTCTGAATCAAAATCATAGGATGCTATTACCTGGTCCTCTACAGATAGAGTTTCTTCATCTTCTGAATCTTCAACCTCTGACTGACTGCTGGAGTCATATTTTGTCATTAGGCAAACCTCCTTTGCCTTCTCTTCTTCTTCATCATCACTTGATCTGGAGGATGACGACTCTTCCTCAGTATCACTCCAGGTTTTTGCAACAAACCCTTTCTCCTTCCTCTTGTGTTTGCTGGAGGAGGGCTTGTTGTGATGTGTTCTTCTAGAATCCTTTTCTCTTCTCCTGTCCTTCTTCTGAGTTTTTGTACATTCTGAGATGAAATGTTCAGGCTTCCTGCAACCAAAGCAAACAATTTATTTAGATGGAGTCTTGTCATACCTTAGCTTGTCATCTTGCCTTGATGACTTTCTCCTGAAGTCCTTCTTTGCCATCTTAAAGAATCTTTTGGTAAAGAGGCTCATCATCTCTTCATTGACTTGAGTCCCTTCAGATTCTTCAGCATCCTTGAATGCAATGTTGTTCTCCTTCCTGATAGGTGTTGGAGTCTTCTGTTCAGCTGCTGCTTCTCTGGTCTTCATTAATTGCTCATAAGATTTGAGCTTTCCAAGAAGTGATTCAGTAGAGATTTCTGTCATGCTTCTGGATTCTCTGATTGGCCAGATTCTTGAATTCCATGAGCTAGGGAAGAACATGAAGATTTTATCATTGACTTCTATCAGAGTGATGTCCTTGTCCAAGGTCTTTAGCTCATTGATGATTGAGCTAAGCCTGTTGTACATATCACTCACTGACTCAGCTTCATCCTTCTTGAATTCTCATATTGTGAGATGAGATTGGATCTCCTATCCTTTCTCTCATCTGTAGATCCATCCACCATCTGATTTAGAGAATTCCAGATGGCTTTGGCTGAAGTGCACTCGACCATCTTTTGAAATATATCATCAGACATAGTCTGAGCTAGGATGTTCATGGCTTTGGCATCTGTAATCTTAGCTTTTCTTTGTGCATCTGTCCAATCTGGAGGTGGAACAACACTAAGATTTGTTAAAGTAGATGGAGTGGAGGCCACTGGATTTGGTGGTCCTGTCAAAATTGAATTGAATATGTCTTCATCAATAGAGTTCATATAGAGTTTTATTCTTGCCTTCCAGATGGCAAACTTGGTTAAGTTGCAAACTGGAGGTCTGGTGCTAGCATAATCCTTGTTTTGTGCCATGATATAAAATATGAAAGGAACAAGATTTAATCAGAGATTATCTTAGGATCTTGGTTAGTCCAGGTGTTAGCCTTTTTAAATAAAAATGACTAACCTCCCTCTGATACCAATTGAAAGAAAAGGGATGCAGACTCAGTTACTTGATTATAACTTGAATTTCACTAACTCCTCAATATTCTGTGATAGCTCAAATGCTATTTTAACTGCCTCAAATCCTATCTTGCATAATAAGACAAAACATATAGAAATTAGACATCACTTTCTCAGAGACAATGTGAAAAAAAAAAAAAATTCCTTGCAATATGTGACTTCTGAAAATCAGAGGGTAGATATTTTCACAAAATTTCTTGATGAAATCAAACATGACTATTTTATCTATGTTTTGGGCATGCTTGATAAAGCTCGTTAATTTATTTTAAAACTTTCAATTTTTATTAAAAATAATACTGGGAAAAACCTGCAAAAGACTTAAAAATTTAAGTCTGTATTCAACGTAACATTGAATACAAGTGACAGAACATATACTTTTATTTAACGCAATGTCTAGAGACGGTTTCTATGAAGAGTTTTGGATCTTGTTAATGCAATGTCGACATCACTCAATGCATGCATCGACTATGATATTTTCGGATACATCAAAAAGAAATTGACATCACGATGATTAAGGAAATAGTTATGCCCTAACTTCTCGACATTTCGTCTATTTATTTAGACTTCATATTTTCTCCAAACTCTTCATCTTTCCTGCTCTATTTTTCCTCTACTCACACTCTTCGTTTTTCTTTGTAATATTTACAGTTATTCTGGTATTAATCATAATCAAGAACATTTAATGTTGACTGAGAAAGAGGTATTTGATGTTCTTGATCAAGCCCTAACACAACTAGTTACTGGATTCACCAAGGAATTCATGATTTTCAAAGATGAGTGCAATGATAAACTTATGTTACTTAAAAATCAGATAAATTAGCTATCAAGCTCCATACAATTTCTTGATCAACAAGTTGATCAAAGTATACTCACTGTCGAAGTTTTTAAAATCATTCTTTCGAGATTTAAAGAAGGGGGAGAAAATCAAGGCAGGGATGGCAGGATTCAAGACTCAGACTGTGTTCGAACTTGTAATACAGATATCAAAGAAATTTCAGAAAAGGATAAATGAGGACATCGTTTCAAACATGGTTTGTGATGATATAAATGAAGAAACTTTTAAAAAACTTAGTGTGGGCATGGTTCAATATATAAAGATACCAGATAATATTGTTTTGGTCTCAAAATTAGAAATGGTTGAAATGCCTGCTAAATAGGGGAGGATTTTGAAATGATTCAAATGTCTATTACACAAGGCGAGAATTCATCAGTCTTAATGTCAAGTGTTCAAGGGTAGAAAATATCAGAAGACAATGAGCTAGAGAAAGCTTTTGAATTAATAAGTGAAATAAAGAAAGCTAAGTTCAAAGCATCTAAAGATTACTTAAATGATAAGAAAAGCATTTTTTTGGCAAAATTACAAGCTAAGAAATTAGGGAAAATAAATATTTTTGATTTATCAATCACTCTTCCAGAAACAATCTTTGATCATAATAAATTGTCAAGAAACATCCAGCTACTCAGATTGTGAACACTACTAGACATTTTCATAAAAAGATAGTAGGTTTGGGTTGCAAGCAGATAAATATATTCCCTATGAAAATGGAAATCAAAGAATGATAAGCTTTGTAAAAGCCTCAACCACTAAAATATCGATAACTGAAGAAAAACAAAAAGATACTTTTCCTGACAATCTATTGGAATCTATCAATGTATGTCTGCAAAAATTTTAAGCAAATGATATACACTCAAATCTGCATCACATAATGCAGAGATAAAAGTTCAAAAGTTGTTTAATGTTTATCAGGAAATACAGAGTCATCTAGATAAGGCAAGAAGAGCTCATTTTGATTTTGTTGAAAAGATGTCAAAGAATGTGCATTACATCTACAACTTTTCTTGTTGACAAGAATAAGAAGTAATACTTCTTTTGACAAAAAAAATTACTGTATATATACAACCCCATATCCGGCGAGTGGGGCAGCAGGGGCCAGATCTGCCGAGCCCCGTCTAAGCCCTGGGCCAGATGTGCCCTGGCGACGAGTTCACTCGACACCCCAGCCTTGGCGGCGAGTTCAGTCGGCGCCCTAGACTTGGCGCCGAGTTCTGTCGGCGCCCCAGCATTGGCACCGAGATCACCTGATGCCCCTTCCCCGGTCAGTTCGCCTCAGCACCCGGACAGCTCGCAGGTGTTCGCTGAGCCCAATTCGACGAACCTTCAGCCGATCGTCGAGCCCACGGAGAGCGGGTAGGGCGGTCTGAGTCCATACTCGTTGAGTGCCAAGCTGAGGCAGTGAGTGCCAGCTCCATCAGGCACTCGCAACCCTTACCGAGTAGGGACCATTGAGGGCGACTCGCCCAATCTGCTGTGAGGTGCTTTTTACGGTTTTTCCCCCGCTGGCCTGTCCATAGCCAGTTAGAATAGCGGAGTCTCGCTGTTGGCAGACCCAGGTGAGCTGCACATAGCCATTCAGAATAGCGGAGGTTGGTTATTTGCATGCCGTTTTCAGAAATCTATAAATAGGACTCAAGGGGTACCTCAGAAGACACGTTTACTTGTCTCCAAAGTCCCCTCAGCGTTTCCTAAGGTACCTTAGACCGGCACTTGGTTAAGGAGGGGAAGCGCTCAGTGATCTTTCGGTGTGTGGTGGGTCCTCCTCGCCGAGCCCTTGGGTCCTTTCCCATCCCAGTTCCTTCTTCCCAGCTTTCCAGTTCATAGAGGAGAAGTAGGTGTGCGATCACCCCTTCCCCAAGGGTGAACTCCACAAGAGACCAATTTTCGGTTTCAACAGTATATTCAGTTGCCTCTCATATTTTTGTCCTTTCTCAATTTAATATGTGTTCATTACATGTTATGTGTATGTCAAATTTTTGTAATCCTACTGATTTATCTTTGTAAAATCACATTTGAAATTTTATAAAATTTGTTATGCTAAATAGGGGAAGATTGTTGGGAAAAATCTTTCTGATTTATCATAACAAATTACTTTAAGTGATTTTATATCCTAGATTTATTAATTTTGATGTATAGAAAGGATAATATGGTCTTAGAAGTCCTGGGATGTCTTTGGTATAAAGGATATGAGAAAGTGAAAGTTATTACTTCAAAGTTAGCTAGTCAACTAGAGGGGGGTGAATAGGTGTTTTAAACTTTCTTAGATCTTTTTTCCTTTTTTCTTATTAAATGATCTAGAGTTTGTCCTTAATACCTACAATACAAGAGAGAAACAAGCAACACAACAAACAAACAAATATTTATAGTGGTTCCCCAATTGGGTACATCCACTTTCCCTCCCACCTATCCAACTGATTTGTTGGACTAGGCACAAACTCTACCAAAATGCTCCTTAGAGCTTACATCTCAGGCCCTCAACCTTAAACTCAGGTTCTCTTCAGAACCCTACCTCAGAACCACAAAGGTTCCTACCTCAGAGCCCTACAGTGCTCCTATAACTCAGTGGTCCTCAAACCACCTACCTCAGCCTTATCTCTAAGGCCTACAACTCAGGCTTTTCAGCCCTACAACTTCAGTCACAAGGCCCTACTCTTAGAGTGCTACAACACTCCTACAGCTCAGTACCCTTACAGGTACCTACCTTAGTGCCCTTCAGGCACCTACATCTTAGCCTCCCCCAAGGCCTACAGCTCAGTGATACACTTGTCACCTACAACTCAGTGACCCAACAGTCACCTACCTCAGGAACTAGGCCCTACACTCAGGCTGGGAGGATAGCCCTACCTCAGATCCACACATGGATCCTACCTCAGAGAGCAGCACTCTCCTACCTCAGGCAATTAAGCCCTATAGCTCAAATACACACTTGGATCCTAGCTCAATACCCCAGCAAGGCACCTACCTTAGTGACTAATTAGTCACCTACCACTCAGGAACAAAGTGCCCTACACATAGATTCAGATAAACTGAATCCTACAGGAAAGTAATCAGGCAGATTGAAATACTGACTCAGATATAAATATCTGAGTCTACCTTGCTGGACTGAGCAGATATCAGTACATCCTACTTGTTGTAGAAGGAATTAGTCTTCTTCTATAGCTACCAATTTCTCTACTGTACTGAAGGCAACACCTGTTGTTGAAGGCTTACAGCCCTTCACACATATATCTTCTCTTACTTATAGATTGAATCAGCCAACTTGTTCATCAAGGAACAATCTTGTTGAACTGGAAGAAGCTTCAGCTATCTTTGCCTTCTGGCTTTCACTGCTGGACCTTGCTTTCAAGCTTGTCGAAGAAGATGAAGTCCAACTGCCTCTCTTTTATTTTATGTTTTCGTTCTCATTTTCGTTAACCCTAATCTTATTTTCTTATCTTCCTTTTATATCTGTTGATTTAAATCAACAGCACAATTTGAATGTGGGCCCAGCCAAGGATGGTGAGCACCACCTTCCTCAGAATAGTACAAACAGTAGCTTTCGAGGCTACAGCAGCTTTAACGCAACGACATGAAGTACTTGGACTGAGCTCGATGATTGTCTAGCTGAGATCAATGAACACTGTGCTGAGCTCGACGAACTTCAGAATCTCCAACTTTACATTTAGCTTGACGAAATGTGAGCTCTGCTCGACGTACTCTGAATCTTCAAACTTTAACTTGTGCTTGACGAAAGGCGGGCTCAGCTCGACGAACTTTAAATCTTTAAACTTTAACTTGAGCTCAACGAAAGGTGAGCTCAGCTCGATGAACTCTGAATCTTCAACCTTTAACTTGAGCTCGATGATCTATGAGCTGAGCTCGATGAATTGCGAGCTGAGCTCGACGAATTCTGAACCTCAAGCTTATGAGTTTTAGCTCAAGGAATGGTGAGCTGAGCTCGACGATATATGAGCTGAGCTCGATGAACTTTAAACTCAGTTCGATGAACTCCACTTTCTGGACTTAGAAAATTTCTGCTGGCTTTGTCTCAGCGGTTCCTTCTCAACTATCTCAGTGGTTTCTTCTTCACAGCTGAGATTCTTCTTTCTCAGCGGTTCCTTCTCAACTGTCTCAGCGGTTTCTTCTTCACGGCTGAGACTGTTTTTTGTCTCGGCAATTTAGCTGAGACCAACACTTCTCTCAACGTTTTATGTTGAGCTTCTCAACTGTCTCAGCAGTTCTGCTGAGACATTCTTCTCAGCTGTCTCAACTGTCTCAGCGGTTATGACTTAGTCAAATTATCTGACTTCCAACTACCTCTTCCAGTTCACCTATCTAATCAAGGATAACATGCATGCATAAACTCAAGCACACATCAAATACATTATGCCCCTTAGCATGATTGGTGATGCCTCTTCAAATCTTGAGGAACAATGTAGGGCACAATTCCCAGCAATCTCCCCCTATTTGAAGAAGGCAGAACACCCATCCATGATAAGGTGCATCAACACAAAATATCATTATAGGCTTGATGATACATTATCATGACAACTAGCCATCCCAATATAGGAAAAACTCCCCCTATATGAGATGGATTAACACTATGATTGAATAACCAATGGTACTAGTGAATTATCAATCATTAACAAGGTAAACATTATGATTAAGATATACCTAATCATTAATTAATCCAAACAATAGTAGCAAACCTGCGATTATAGGATATCTATGAAAGAACCGCATATTTATTAATCACAGATATATAGATGATAATTGCATGTACATTTATCACATCAATATAGTCAGGCCCAACTCATATTAATTTCATTGATAAATATTTGGTATTGTTACACTGTTGATATTTATTACAAGACATTGATTACATAATTAAAGCACCCTTTGTCTTGCAGTCTCATCTCAACTCTTCTTTGATGAACTTGAATCAGCATCCTTGGTAGCAACTGTCTTCTTCAAGTTTTTAGCTTTGTTCTCCTGCCTCTTGAAGTAAAGGAATGACTTTGGAATATATCTGGGAGGCATTTTCTAAGGATTGCTTTTCCTTACCAGATTTTCTTTGAATACTCTTTCCCTTAGGGAATTTCTTTCCAAATGCTTGATCCAGTCCTCAGAAGGATAAACACTATCAATATTTTTTAAGATTTGTCCATGGCTTATCTAAGCATTGATAATGATGAATTTAGAGGCATCACTTAGCTGTTCATGATCTGGATCATCTCTGTTCTCAGCTCTCCTCTTTGTCATGAACTCTTCAGCCATTTGAGTTCCTTCCCTCTTTCTTTTGATAGCAAGTTGTGCATCCTGTGTAGCTCTAGCTTGTACTGGGAAGTATAGGTTCTCTGGCCTCTTTCTATCCAGGTGGGGCAGGTGTAGTGCCACCCTGGTGCCTTGAATTACATTGAAGGCTTGTTCTTCAATAAGTGATACTGTCTTAGCATGGCTGCTCTCCCCCTTTCTGCCTTCTTCACAGATGGTATTTTGTAGTAGGGTTGTGTTGGTTTGATTTTTGCTTGATATAGATTGGATTATTTTCTCATTGTCAGCAAGCAGCTCATTTTTCAGAAGTAGTGCCTCCTTCATAGAGTGGAAAGCAACATTGGTAACATGCTGATTTACATGATCTGCTACACCCCTGATCACTTCATAAGTTGCACTCACATAATTCTTGATATATCCTATGTCAGCTGCTGAGAATTTTTGTCTTGTGTCCAAGGATTTCATGAGGGTGGTCAGTTTGATGCCAGTAGTTCCATCCCTATCAAACTAGGTGGTGACCTGTTTGCTTAAGTGAGAAGTTTCTTCTTTACTTTCCTTGACTTCAGTAAATAGTTCTTACCTTAGCTTGGCAACTGATTGGTCAACATACTCCTTGAGGGTTGTGGTATGAGCATCTATGAGTGCTTTGATTTGGTTTACTAATTCCTCATTTGAGATAGGGGTAGATGATGTATGGCTCATGGGAGGAGGGACATCATCCTGAGCAGGGACCTGAGAAGGCTACCCTCAACTATAACACCTATAGAAGGAAACATTTCCTTAGTTAAAGCTGTATTAACACAACTAATTAAGAGGGTATGGGTATTATACGTAGTGGGTGCAGACTCAACTATTCTGTTGACAACTTGATCCAAGTTTGTCAAATCCATCTGATCATGCTCCCCTCAGACTGAGCATCCTTCTTTGGGCTTGACCTAACAAGATAAGTATCTACTGCCTCAAAAGGCTTATGGTTATCTTCTGTAGTAGGGATATCATCAATTGTAGCTATATCATCAGTATCTGCCATATCTTCCTCATCTTCTGCAACAACCTCTTCTTCAGTGGCATTCTTTGACACTTGTCCTGACTTAGGGCTGGCATGGATTTTATCAACATGCACAACAATATCCTTGAGTTGAATGTTTACAGAGGATTGATTGAGTGATAAGTCAACTTGTAGACCAACATCAGCTGGAGAGGAGGTTCCAAGCTCTGGTTCAGAGATGGAAGTTCTTTCCTCCTCAGCAGGTTTCTTTCTTATGTCCCTAGAGGAGTTCTTTATTGCTGAAGGTTGGCTCATTGGTAGGACCCTAGTGAATCTGTTCAAAGTTTTTATGCCCATTCTTTTTAGGTAGTGAATCTTCACTCCTTGATCCTGCTTGAATGTATCAGGGTAGGTATTCACTAGGTATAAGGAAAGAATTCTTCCCATGTTTGGAGTGTGTAGGCAGTCTACTATTCTCTGGTAGATGATTGATGACCAAAAGGTCTTCCTATTGAAAATTATCCTAATTATCACATCAAACATTGACCTGGAGATTGTGTCATGTGATCCAGGTTTGCAGATAAGGGCTTTCTCTACAATATCTGCTAGAATTTTACCTCTTTGATTGAAGAATTTCCTCTTAATAGACCTAGGTTTAGCATCACTATATCCACACCATCTGAGAGCTCTCTCTCTGTCCGTGATAGTGGATTCTTCTTCCTCACTAGGGGTGACAGAGGTTAGACGAAGGGCTTTGCCTAGTCTCTTAGGGTTTACCTTGATCTTGATGTCTTCAATCTTAGATTTAAGTGAGTTTTGAGAAGATGACACTTTAGCGTTGGAAAAGAATTCAACTACCTCTTCTCTAAGAATGGTTGAGGGTTCAGAAAGGGTGTACTCCAAACCCATGGTCTCAATCATCCTTAACACTTCCTTAATCTCCGGCGAGGAATTACTGAATCCATTCCTCATAATTTCATAGCCCTCCTGGAGCTCCTTTGTGATCTTCGGCGCCATCGAGTCAGTGCGGCAAGATGCTGAGAAGGTTTCGATCTCGATGGCTAGGGTTAAAGCTTTTAAGAGTGATGTGGTATTTCGTTTCTTGTCGCCTTTATATATATAATGAAAACGGTTAAATGCCTTATCATTAGATTAACCATGTAAGCAATTTTAAACTTAAGTTAATACATATAGGCTTTACGGCTTGCTCTACGCTTCCTATTATGATACATGGCACTTAGTGCTTCTATTATACCCCTCAGCTCTTCTTTTATTCACTTAATGCCAGATTAATTTATAGCTTCCCTCACTGTCTGGTTGTACATTCTATTTGTCACATTATTATACAAATATTTTATCACTTCTAGGTATAATGGAGACCTAACATGTTAATAAGCAAGTTTTATTAGCAATCTTATTTTGCATTGGTTTACATGTTATTTGGGCTTGAGAGAAAAGGCTATAAAAGTTAACAATGCAGATAATTATGAAGGATAGTTTAATCATTGTTATCAACTGGTGTGCTTGATTAGATTCATCCTAAGAACATCTAACTTAATTCATGAATTTGCAAACTTAGTCTCTATACAAGAAAGAGAGACTTACCTTAAGGCTTGTTGCCTCTAGCTTTTGAGGATTACACACTTAACAACCTCAACCTTTGTTTATTGCTTTACATAGAACATATTCCTTGAGCAATCATCCTGTCCCAGACATTTTCCTGGAATATCCATTGTCCAAGTACCAAGTCTTATGTAGAAAGGTATCTGGACTAACCTGCAAAAAGAAATTTATTTACCTTAGGCACCCAACAATAGTTGGGTCCTAGGTTCTTGTTAGGATTAAAAAAATTTGCCCAACTCTCTGCCTGGACTAGCCACATTCAGGTTGTGCCAACAATCAATGGCAAAGTGGTCCACCTTCCCACAACACCAATATTTATGAATATTGTATCTTCTCTTCGGGACAACACAGAATTACTGTCCATGAGAGATGTGAGCAGCTCCAGATTTTGATGGAAAAGCATTGCATGATGTTGCTTCATTCTTCCTAAATGAAGGTGCTGAGGAACTAAATACAACTGGTCCTGGATAGGCCAATTGTATTTTTGGAGCCTGTCATCTAGTAGTCTCTCTCATCTCTTTAGATACAGGATATTTGGATCCAAATCTAAAGAGCTTATCCTGAGCTTTATGGCTAGAGTGTACATAAACACTCCTTTTAAGATCATGTGTCTTTACCCCACTAGTAGAGCACACATTTGATTGATCCTCAAGGGGAGGTGCAAACTTGACAGTTTTAGATGGTAAATTCACCTTTTGAAATACTGTCAACTTATTCGGGAATTCAGATTTGAAATGATGATTAATGTGATTAATACCCAGCTTCCCAGAGACTTGGCAGGTTACAGCTTTTGGCAATTGGCCCTGTGACTGGGAAAGGTTAATCACAATCCCCAATCTCTCTGTGAAGTTTTGTTCCAGATATTTGATATTCTTATTCTTCTCTTCTAAAAGCTTGGTCTGACACTCAAGACTTTTCTTGAGTTCAGACACCTCATGACACTTCTTATAAAACTCAATAGATTTATTGTTATAGATATTTTTATAAGGCTTCAGGACTTCAATCTCCTTTGCTTGCCTTTTGGCAAGATTTCTGCTCTTCCTTAGAGCATCTAGGAGTAGTACATACTTGTCAATCAATTGATTGACATCAGTCTCAGAGTCTGAGCAATCTTTATCATATGATGAAGATGCATCAGTGTTTGGACTGGTTTCATACTCAGAGGAAGACAAACGAATGGAGAGAGGTTGTACCTTGATTGATTTTGAATTTGTCAGACTTCTTTCCTCTTCAGATATTGCCATCAGCCCCTGACATCCACAGTCTTCTTCATCCTCCTCATTGTCACTGTCTGAGTGTGACAGAGGGGCCCTGATTCCTATCCTGACAGCATGATATTCCTCTTCTTCTTCTTATGGATCTGTAGCAATAGATATCAACCCTATATAGGCTTCTTCCTCTTCATCTTTAGATTCTAAGGAGGAAGAATCTGCCCAGCTTCTCTCCTTCTTAGCCACAAAGGAATTCTCTTTCTTCTTGTCCTTGTGGTGATGGTGATGCTTTTTCTTCTTCTTCTCATCTTCTTCTTTCCTTTTGACTGGGCAGTCAGCAATGACATGCCCAGCCTTACTACAACAATAACAGATGACATTATAGAAATCTATTTACTAGTTTTAGGGGCATACGTATCATCCTTGGATGACATCCTGAGGTAAGAGGATGAAGATGGCCTTCTCCTCCAGTCCTTCTTCTTCATGAACTTCTGAAATTGCCTAGTGAAGACAGCTAGATCTTTATCAGACATTGGGTTGTCTGATGAGCTTGACTCAGATTTTTCTGAGCTTGATTCAGCTTCCCTCCTTGGTGATGAGGGAGTCTTTCTTCTGCTCCTTCTTGAGGCTTCTACCTTGAATGCTACAGACTTATCCTTGGACTTTGATTGGCTGCTCTTCTTCTCTTCTAGTCTAGCAGCCAGTTGTATTTCATAGGATAGCAGCTTTCCAAACAAAGTTGGTGGAGGAGTGTCTGCCAACTTAGCCATTTCACTAATAGCACAAATCTTGGTATCCTAATCTCTAGTGAGAGATCTAAGTAACTTGTCATTAAGCTCATAGTTGCTGAAGACCCTACCATATGTTCTTAGTTCATTGACTGTCCTAAAGAACCTCTCAAAGCAGTCAGCTATTTTTTCAGATTGGCTTTGTCTGAAAGCCTCATACTCTTGGTTGAACATGGACTTCCTATCATCTTTAACTTCCTAAGAGCCTTCCATGTAGACCACAAGAGTGTCCCACATTTCCTTGGAGGTCTTATAGTGTACAAGATTTTGAAAGGTTGAGTCATCAATGACACTGGCTATAATATTGTGTGCCCTCTTGTCCATGGTGGACAGAATCACCTCATCTCTATCCATCTCTATATATGTCTTAGGCACTCTCACAGTTGGATCTATGGTGTAAGCCTTTGTGGGGACAAAAGGACCTTCCACTTTTGTTACGTAGATCCTAGGGTCAGATGCTTCCATGAATAGTCTGACCCTTTGATTCTAGAGGCCAAATCCTTCCTTCCTGCAAATTGGCAGTTTCATGGCCCCTAGCTCCTTATAATTCATTCCTGACCCCATGATTATATCTTCTAGCTAACCTTGGAGGTATGCTCAGATTGCTAAATTTTTTTTGAGCAACCTCTCTCTGATACCACTTGAAAGTTTTTACTTCAAGGTTAGCTAGTCACCTAGAGGGGGGGTGAATAAGTGTTTTAAACTTTCTTAGATCTTTTTGCTATTTTCTTATTAAATGATCTAAAGCTTTCCTTAATACCTATAATACAAGAGAGAAATAAGCAACACAACAAGCACATAAATATTTATAGTGGTTCTCCAATTGGGAACATCCACTTTTCCTCCCACCTATCCAACTGATTTGTTGGACTAGACACAAACTCCACCAAAATGCTCCTCAGAGCTTACACCTCAGGCCCTCAGCCTTACACTCAGGTTCTCTTCAGAACCTTACCTCAAAACCACAAAGGTTCATACCTTTGAGCCCTGCAGTGCTCCTACTACTCAGTGGTCCTCAAACCACCTACCTCAGCCTTATCTCTAAGTCCTACAGCTCAGGCTTTTCAGTACTACAACTTCAGGCACAAGGCCCTACTCTCAGAGTGTTGTAACACTCCTACAGCTCAGTACCTTTCTAGGTACCTACCTCAGTACCCTTCCAGGCACCTACAGCTCAGCCTTCTCAAAGGCATACAACTCAGTGACACACTTATCATCTATAGCTCAGTGACCCAACAGTCACCTACCTCAGGCACTAGGCCCTACACTCAGGCTGGGAGGACAGCCCCACCTCAGATCCATACTTGGATCCTACCTCAGAGAGCAGCACTCTCCTACCTCAAGCAATTAAGCCCTACATCTTAGATCCATACTTGGATCCTACCTCAGTACCCCAGCAGGGCACCTACCTTAATGACTAATTAGTCACCTACCACTCAGGCACAAAGTGCCCTACACTCAGATTCAGATAAACTGAATCCTACAGGAAAGTAATCAGGAAGATTGAAATACTGACTCAGAGATAAATCTCTGAGTCTACCTTGCTGGACCGAGCAGATATAAGTCCAGCGGACTTACTGTAGAAGGAATTAGTCTTCTTCTACAGCTATTAATTTCTCTGTTGTACTGAAGGCAGCAACTGCTGTTGAAGGCTTACAACCCTTCACACAATTATCTTCTCTTGCTGATAGATTGAATCAGGCAACTTGTTCTTCAAGGAACAATCTTGCTGAACTAGAAGAAGCTTCAGCTATCTTTGCCTTCTAGCTATCACTGCTGGACTTCGCTTTCAAGCTTGTCGAAGAAGATGAAGTCCAGCCGCCTCTCTTTCATTTTCTGCTTTCGTTCTCATTTTATTTAACCCTAATCTTCTTTTCTTCTCTTCCTTTTATATCTATTGATTTGAATCAACGATACAATTTGAATGTGGGCCCAGCTAAGGATGGTAAGCGCCACCTACCTCAGAAGAGGAAAAATAGTAGCTTTCAGGGCTATTGTAGGTTTAACGCAATGACATGAAGTACCTGGACTGAGCTCGACGATCGTCGAGCGGAGATCGACGAACTCTGTGCTGAGCTCGACGAACTTCAGAATCTCCAACTTTACATTTAGCTTGAAGAAATGTGAGCTCTGCTCGACGAACTCTGAATCTTCAAACTTTAGCTTGAGCTTGACAAAAGGCGGGCTCAGCTCGACGAACTTTGAATCTTCAAGCTTTAACTTGAGCTCAACGAAAGGTGATCTCAGCTCGATGGACTCAGAATCTTCAACCTTTAACTTGAGCTCGACGATCTGTGAGCTGAGCTCGACGAACTGCGAGCTGAGCTCGATGAATTCTGAACCTCAAGCTTCTGAGTTTTAGCTCAAGGAATGGTGAGCTGAGCTCGATGATCTGTGAGCTGAGCTCGATGAACTCTGAACTCAGTTCGACGAACTCAACTTTCTGGACTTAGAAAATTTCTTCTGGCTTTGTCTCAGCGGTTCCTTCTCAACTATCTTAGCGGTTTCTTCTTCACAGCTGAGACTCTTCTGTCTCAGCGGTTCTTTCTCAACTATCTCAGCGGTTTCTTCTTCACAGCTGAGACTGTCTTCTGCCTCAATGGTTTAGCTGAGACCAACACTTCTCTCAATGTTTTGCGTTGAGCTTCTCAGCTATCTTAGCGGTTCTGCTGAGACATTCTTCTCAGCTGTTTTAGTTGTCTCAGCGGTTATGTCTTAGTCAAATTATCTGACTTCCAGCTTCCTCTTCTTGTTCACCTGTCCAATCAAGGACAACTTGGATGCATGAACTCAAGCACACATCAAATACATTATGTCCCTTAGCATGATTGGTGATGCCTCTTCAAATCCTGAGGAATATTGTAGGGCATAATTCCCAACAAAAAGACACACTGAATTTAAGAGGAAATTCATGAAATGTAAACATGTGTCGACTAGAAATCGACGCAACTTCGACTAGAAGTCGGCGCAACTTTGACTTGAAGTCGAAGCTACTTCGAGTACAAGTCAGAGTAACTAAACATGATAAGTCGATGTTAACTAATTAATGATCAAGTTGATGCATACTCTGATATGAAATCGACGCAACGTCGATTACAGAACTTAATTGACAGATTGTCTGAATGAAGCCAGAATTCGATGACACGTCTATATGAACTCGACGCAATGTCGATTAATCTTCTGAACGAGAATTATTTTGATGATTAAATCAAAATTGCTTCAAGAAATTAAGATTTACTTATTATAACTGATTCTTGAATACGTTGGATGATGTTGCTTCTCTCTCTCTCTCTCTCTCTCTCTCTCTCTCTCTCTCTCACACACACACACACACACACATTAACATTCAAAAACTATAACGATCATTATATTCGCATCAGATCGAAGTTTTGAGAGATAGATTTTGACAAAGAAAGATAAAAAAGATTATCAACTAAATTTGAAGTTCTTCCTTGAATTAATCGATCATCATCTTGTTGCTGAATTTACAGAGAATCAGTTCTTCTTCTTCTCAAGAGCAAATCAATTGTTGTATCAAATTCAGTGGAGATTAAAGAGAAATCTGGATTAAGGACTTATAATCTTTGAGATTTTGTTATTCAAAGACTCATCAGATTACAGATTTCAGATTCACTTAGTGTCATATAGTTCTCAGGATTCTATTGAGAGAACTCATCAAGAAGATCATTATATCCACAGATATTCAATAATTTTCTAATTTAATTATCATTTTCAGTTTGTGAACACAATTTTGAAAATCCCTTTCATATGATTCAGTTAGAGGTTCTGAGAGTCTTTTAGAGAAAAGACTCACTTTGTATTGGTTCAAGGTCTTCTTATCAAAAGATCCGGTGTTTGGTTCTAAGAGTCTCCTGATCAAAATACTCAGACACTATGGTAGTAAATTTCTATCAAGATGATAGAAGAGTGGATGTACTCAAATTTTGGGGAACCACTATAATTTTTGTGTCTTCTGTAATTTTGCATTTATCTGTGTTTATCTTGTTGATATTCTGTAATTTTATTTATCCGCATCTATTTCTGGTTGATAGTTGATGTACATGCAAATTTGATGAATTAATCTTATTATTTGAAATAAAATATTCACTCCCTCTCCCCCTAGAGAAAACTCTGAGATACTTAGCAACTGTTCTCTCATTTCTCTTTACTTCTCTCATTCGACATCAGAGTGATCTTTCTTCATTAATCCTATCACAGCTCATGACCCTAGCAATATCTTACACATGTTCATTCCTCTCCTCGACATCATCAACAAAATTATCCAAATACTCCAACTCCACTTGCCAACTTAGGCTCCGTTTGGGAGGACTTATTTTTACCGGTCAAGCGGTCATGACCGCATGAACCGGGACTTAAATAGGTCCCGATTCATGCGGTCATGACCGCTTGACCGGTGAAAATAAGTCCTCCCAAACGGAGCCTTAATGTCTTTCATTAGCCAATACTTATACCTTATGCAGCATCTTAGGCCTCATCTTTTACTATCAGTACTGCTTTGCCAAAATATATGTAGGCATGTTCTCCTCCATATTCTCCAAAAAGACTAGTTCTCATCATATGACAATTTCATGTATCTCCAACATTTCATCTCCTCATTTTAAATTTCTTAATCAACTGAGCATCAAGCGAGCATTTTGTTCTTACACATGACCTCTACTTAAAAAAAAAAAGACAATTCCAATTAGCTCCACACCAACCCACTCGGTAGCCACCTCGTGCTTATCAATATCTTCACTCACTCACGGCCTTCTCTTCAAAAGCCTCCACCGCGGCATTCGTCAATGCGAAGATTGTTGGAAATGTGGAGTCAGATCGTAATGTCGATTTATCCATGCCAATTTAATCACTAGGGAAGCCTTAAACTTCAAATATAAAGAGTTTTTTTTGTTTCTTATTTCTGTAACTGAAAAAACCAAAGAAAAAAGGGAGAAACCCCGGTGCGACCGTGGATATAGACAAGTTTGTCTAACCACATAAATCTGTGTTTTCTAAGCTGTTTTTTTTTTCTTCCTTTTGATCCCTTCGTTCCTAAGAAGGACAAAAAAGTCAGTATTCAACAAATCAAGGCATCAAGTCAGTTCACCATCAAGTTGCTATAAGCACCCTAAATCATAATTTAAGTTTGGAAGGCATTTCCATGAGTTTAGGGTGTTCACAAAACTACAGCTCTTGCCTCTTTCGGGTCACCTGATTCTCCTCCTCTCTTAGGCTCCATTTGGGGGGACTTATTTTCACCGGTCAAACGTCCGGTTCATGCAGTCGTAAACGCTTGATCGGTGAAAATAAGTCCCGCCAAACGGAGCCTTAATCTCTGCTAGCAGGTTAACTCATCGAGCCACAGGCAGCACCGTGAAAATAATTTAGCAGAAATATGTCTGTGAAAATCTCACCTTAATAAATGTATGAATTTGGCAATTAAATTGATGAAGGGGCGGTCAACAACTTTACAAATTCAACTATATTTCATAAACAGGCAGCAGCAGCACCGTGCAGAATGTAGATGAGTTCTTTAGTACAAAATATAAAGCTTACAGGAAAAAAATAACTAAAAAACGGGGGGGAAAGGACACGTCGCAGTTAGACCCGGTTGAGAGGTGCGGTGGACGACTCGTTCGAATCGTTGCTGGCGTTTGTCTTGGACCCATCGGCGACGGCGACGGCGCCACCGCGAAAATCTACCTTAGATTTCACGCCACTTAACTTCCTACTCATCGATCCTTCGTCCATCTTCTTCCGGCTCGCCCACGCCGGAATCTTCGCAGAGAGAGATCGGCCGAAGAAAGACGGCCAACGCTCCGATTTACCAAGCCGAATAGTCTGGCCCCTAAGGCTGCTTCCTTCCCCGCCTCCTCTCGAAATCCTCCTCATATTCGTATCGTCGGCACAAATCACTGCAAAAGTCTTCGCCCTCTTCAACTTCCCGGCGGCGATGATCTCCTTCCGTACGTTCTCCGGCAATCGCAGCGTGTACCGATCCACTCCAGCCTCCCCCTTCGGCATCATGATTTGACCCGCCGAGTGCGATCTCCGAAACCTCTTGGACCGTCTCGCCCCATTTCCTCTCACCCTGCTCGCGATCCTCGCGAGCTCCCGCATCTCTTCTTTCCTCTCCTCAACATCATCTACCGAGATAGCCACATGATCCGCCGGCGGCGGATCGGATATTCCCGCCGCCTGCGGCGGAGCATCGGCGACGCTTGCCCCATCGTTCCCCGCCGGAATTTTGGGGGTGAAATCGGCTGATGAAAAATCGGTGTAATTAGTGCGGCAAACGGGGCAGGTGACATGGGTGTCAAGCCAAGCGTCGATGCACTCCTGATGGAAGACATGGTCGCATTTCGTGAGGAGGCGGATGGTCTCGTCGTCCTCAAATTCGTTGAGACAGATGGCGCACTCGAGCGCCCCCTTGCCGATCTTGTGCTCCTTCACCTCGGAGTACACCAGCGTAGGGATGCTTTCGAGAACCTCTCGATCGAGCCCGCGCTGTAAGCGCAGTCGGGCGGCGGTGGCGGCTGTGAAGGCCGATGCGTTGAAGCTGTCCTGCGGAACTCCGCCGCACTGGCGGATGTAGATGGAGAAGAATCCGAGGATGAAGAAAGCGCTGATGAGCACCACGATGATGACGACTGTGTATGGGTTGAAATGCCCCGGAAATTGCTGGCCGGTGTTGTTGTTGTTGCTGCCGGTGCTATTAGTGCTCTCGGTTGACTGTTGTTGAGATTCGACGCGGCGGCCGATGAGGATAATAATAAGGAACAGTTGAAGCACTGCGATGAGTCCCCGGCTGTGGTTCTCCGCCATGAGAGAGTGGGTCGACGCCGGCGGTGTAATACTTTCGCCGGAAAAGTAGAAACGGGCGGTGGGATGTTATTCGTGAGCACAGCCCGTGCGACTGCAATCACTCGATTATAGGAGTACGGAGTACTGCGATTTAAAAATAAAAATAAAAAAATTTTGAGATGGTCAAAGGAAACAGCTGGGCTGCAATTCACGCTCGTGAAGATGGCGTCGCCGTTCCGGAGAAATTGAGAGAGGAGGGAACTTTGGGCTTATAGAAACGTGGCAAACGCTAACAAACGAAAGAGGGGAGGGAGCGTTGGCGTTGTAGATTTTTTTAAAACATATGAAAATAATCTGTCAAATAACCCATAAATTGATCAATACTAATTTTTTAACAAAATATTTTTCTATTTTTCAATGAATAGCTTTAACAAAAATGTAAATTATTTTATGTATTTTGATAAATTATATATCGTCACTCCTATTTTACTACAGAAAAATAAAGGCAATAAACATATGTTTACCATTTTGATTATATGTAAGCCACAGAATCCGCCAGACCTATACTCTTCCTTATTTCCTATGATTTTGTAGTTTGACATGCATTTATTTTTGAGCTGCACATACTCGAAAATAATCTGCATATAACCAGTGGCGGAACTAGGATTTTGAAGTCGCACGGACATAATTTAAGTACTGTCAATTCGGGGGATTTGGGGGGCAGCGCCCCCTGAGGGGGGTTCGGGGGCAGCGGTCCCAAAAAAATTTTTTTGCCATAGAAGGAGAATCACCTATCCTTGACGCTGGAGCATGACTCCATCATCTCTAATTTAGCAGTAATCTGAGCATGACAACCGCTAGTAATATTGTTCAGATACATCAGAGGAGTATTCCCAATCAACTACAAAAAAAATATAATGCGAAATGTTCATTTCGATTTATCTGAAGAGGAAAACAAGATCAAGGAGCCCGAATAATCCCAAAAATCTACTTCGGTGAAATCCATTGCGATCTTTGGACCTACATCACCCATAACTCACCCTTCTTGCAGAGAATAACAGCTGCCAGAAATGAATTGGGTATATTCATTTCTGGACTGATTTCAGTGGAGATTTCTGGACTGATAATCAGTCCAGAAATGAATTGTTTTAACTGGTAATCAGTTAAGAAATCAGTGAAGAAGAAGAAGATAATACCAGCCGGGAGCAGCAGGGGCAGCGGGGGCAGCGGGGGCAGCGGGGGCAGCCGGGCAGCTAGGGCACGGGAGCAGCGGGCAGCGACGGCTAGTGGGATTTCTTCTCCCCCCATTGAAGATCGCGGAAAAAACGGGCGGGCACGTGCCCTACCGTGCCCAGGGCTAGTTCCGCCCATGCATATAACATGACCCAAAAATATTGGATCATGTGTAAATTTTAAAAGCACTTCCAGCCCTTTGTTTTTTCATAAATATGATATTTGACTCCCAATAATTGCCGAGGCAGGTTCGCCGGAGAGCCGGCGGCAACGTGAGAGGCGGAGAGAGAACAAGGGTGCAGGAAGGGTCTTGCGAGCCCGCGCACGTGGCCAGCACTTCCGCATGCGCGGCGGCACGCGGCCAGCACTTCCGCATGCGCGGCGTGCGAGCATGCTCGCAAATTTTTTTTTGTTGGGCTTGCTTCGGTTGGGACGGGGATCCGAGCGGTCAAGGCAATCCTTTCTGGCGATTCAGATGGGGTACGATCCAAAAATGGTAGTCTAACGCGAATGAATTTTAGGGTAAATCCCATCATCACTTACTGTGGAAAACAAGACCAACCCTAATGCGGTACGGTCCGATTTAGGACTTTTGTAAGCCGAGTGCGGTGCTTTCTTCTCGCTTTCTTGAGATCTTAAAATTTGAAAACTATAAAAACTGCATCGCGCATATTCGACTGCTTAATTTAATCAAATATAAATAAATATTATTGTTGCGGACAACTCAAAGCTTCTGTATGCCGGTCTAAATTTCAGTCTTAGCCCGGGATCGGTCGAGCGCACAAACAGTCATAAAAAGTAAAAAGCTGACACTGTAAAAAAATTTAACGTGAAAAATCCCGGAAATGGGTTAAAAATCACGTGGTTAGATCAGTGCAGACCAAACTTCCACTAGTCTTGGGTGTTGTTACAGAGCTTTTTTTAAGAATGTGAGGGCGATAGGCTCATAGGCCACTCCTAGTTACCATTGCTAAGAGTGAGATAGGTGCTCGAAGGGTGACAGACCACCACTCACGTACGGAGCTAAGTTTTTCACTTTCTGCAGTAGAGTGCTTCACACTCTGGATGTTTTGGAATCTTTGGGTGCTGCTTGGAAGCATGAGCGACGCGTTTTGTGTGGCTTTATCCCTGTGGCTTGTCTCCTATTGTGTGTGGAGGAAACTGGAGTGCTGATCTTGTCGGCAGTTGGGACAATTGTTCTTGAGTTGAGGACGCTAAGCGTTTGTGGTGATCTTGAGAACGGAGCACGTGATGGCACACTTGGAGAGGTCTTGAGGGCGGAGCGCACGATGATGCGCTTGAAGTAGTCTTAAGAGTGGAGCGGACGGCGACGCGCTTGGAGCGGTCTTGAGGGCAAAGTGCATGACGACGCGTTTGGAGCGATCTTGAGGACGGAGCGCACGGAGGCACACTTGGAGCTAGGGCTGAGCATATTATTCGAAACTCGAAAATCGCTCGAAAATCGTTCGAAAATTGAGCCGAATCGGAATCGGTTAAAATTGATTCGACTCAATTTGAGTCGATTCAATTTGACTCGAATCTGATTTCGAGTCGATTTCGAGCCAACCCTGAATCACTCGAAATATGATTCGAATCAGCTCGAATTAATTTAAAAAATTATGTACTTATTAATATATTCTTATTTTAAGAATAAAAATAACAAAATTTAAAGCTAAATAAAAATAATGAAGGCTTTAAGTGTTTCATTTGCTAAATTTATAGATTGCCCAATTTTATTTTGAGCAAATTAGGAATAAAACGAAAAATTGCTAAATTTCGAGCCGACTTGATTCCATTTCGAGCCGACTCGATTCCATTTCGAGCCGACTCGATTCCATTTCGAGCCGACTCGATTCCATTTCGAGCCGACTCGATTCCATTTCGAGCCGACTCGATTCGATTTCGAGTCGACTCGGAATCAAGTCATTTCGAGTCGAGCCGACTCGACTCGAATCAATTTCGATTTCGAGTCGAAATTTTCGATTTCGAGCCGAGCCAAAATTGCTCGAACTCGACTCGATATCAGCCCTATTTGGAGCGATCTTGAGAGCGGAGAGCACGACTGCCCGCTTGGAGAAATCTTGAGAGCGGAGCGCACAACGATGCACTTGGAGCGGAGCGCGCGACAGCGCGCAAGGAGAAGAGCGCACAGCTGCACCCGTGGAATAGAGCGCACGACGACGTGCTTGAAAATGAGCATGCGACGACACACAAGAAAGCGCTGTGAGCGGAAGTGCATGAGGGGGAAGCGCGTGGGGCCACACAAAGAGGGAAAAAGGAGAAGTAGAGAGAGAAGGGGAGGAGAAGTGGAGAGAGAGGAGAGCGTGGGAGAAAATCTGGGGAGCCGGGAATGGAAAATGAAGGAGGGTATGTGGGCCTTTTCATAGGCCACGAGAGTGTTATGGTGGTTAAGCGGTTATTTGTAGACCAAAACCACCATAATTTAGGGTTTATAGACCGAAATTTCATAGTTTAATTCCCGCGTCATTTTACAAATTTTATTAAACGCAGACCGATATTTATTTTTGACTACATACACCCCCCACTATGGGTAGTTATGGGGGGTGGTTAATGGAGGTTGTCTGTGGTCACATGAGACTCAGCAAGTGAGGGCCGACCGATAAAGGATATTACCCGGCAGGCCGAGGGGGCCTCTCTGCTTGGGCGGCCAAAGGACCGTTCAAACCGGGTGGCCAAAGGGGCAGACAGCCATGATGCCGCCCTCCCTAGGCGATAAAACGGCCGCTCGATCTGGTCGGCCAATAGGTCGCCCAAACGTGGGCGACCGGAGGGCTCGGCGGCCACGGGGACGCCCGCCCTATGCGGGAAGGCGACCGCCCCATCTGGGTGGCTAGGAGGTCGCCCAGATGTGGGCGGCAAGGGGGACGGGGCGGCCACGGAGCCGCTGTCCTAACTGGACGGCCAAGAGGCCGCGCAGTTTTGGGTGGCCGAAGGGAGGGATGGCCACGGGGTCGCTCGCCTTAGGGGCAAAACGACTGCCCCATCTGGACGGCCAAGACGCCTCCCAAATCTGGGCAGCTGGAGGGCAAGACGGCCGCGGGACCGCCCGCCGAAGGCGAGAGAGCGGCCTCCCTAACTGGGTGGCCGGAGCGGTAGGACAACGTGCATGAGCACGCAGTCGCAACCGCATGTAGACCTGCGCGCGACCAGATTGCGTCCAGGCGCACGGGCGTGGCCAGACCGCGCGCAAGTGCACGCACGCGGTGTAACACCTCTACCCGTCAAGAAGAATATAATAGAGGGTCTGGCCGGGGCCCCACACCATATTCCACAAACAGGCGGAGACGCTACGAAATAATATCAAAACCAATGCATTCTAACACAGAGCATTCTAGCGGAAGCTTCACGGTTGAAAACTTGAACTCAAGAGTAATAAGAACTGTCCACTATAACATAGGAATGTATACAACCAAAGTATCTGGTCTTAAGGCCTTACAAATTTCTCTTAACAAGGTGTGGTTTACAGACATCGGCACGCAGGCCGGCCACACATGAACAAGAAGAAACAAAATAAAGCCTTCTAGGGCAGCAACGCAGCTTGGGCTTTAGCCCGCTAAGTCCCGCTCGGACCAGCACCTCCTGTACCTGCAAGAACCAATCCACCAAGCAGTGGTAAACAGGGCAACGGTCAGCATTCAGCTGACCAATTATAACGACCCTGCCCCTGGCACGGGGCAGCGGAATTCCATCCCCGCAAAGCATGTTTCAACAGTATGTATAGCAACCCACGCAAGATGTGCACGACCGCACAGTCAATACATATCACAAACGCCGGCACGACGGCCCGACGCTCCGTGCACTCAGGGCACATTCGGGTGTACCGGAAACACCGGATCCCACCAATGAGCATTCAGTCTGGCACGTAGGCCCAAGACTCTCATTATGCCACTAACGAAAGCCCAATGCCTTGGCGCTCTCATGTCCAGCCTACATAACGCAAGTACGGATCAGCCACCCCCCGTTGCTCAAACCGCCTTTCCACTACCAAGTACATCGTACCTGAGGCCACAAATAAAGGCGCGGGTCGGTTTCACCTTACCTGTTTGGCACGAAGCCTCATTTTATATAGTTGCAGCCCAACGGCTCAACACCATGTAAAGTGACAACTCACGGTCACAAGAGTTGAACCAGCTCTCACAATTTCCTGGACTTCCTCCAGTACTTCTTGCTGCACCAAGCGACAGGTATGCACCACAAATTGCACACAAACAATCAAATACTCGGAGATTCCTTCGAATGCAAACAAGCATCACCAATCTAGACCAGCACGTCCAGATGGGCTTCACACAGCATGCCTAGATCTGTACTCCAATTCCGGACTCTAACAAGGGGGACTTCACATATCTACCCCAAGGGACACCACAACCAACCACACACTCGCGGGGACGGGTTTTCCCTATGCAAATGTAGGAAAGTAGGACTTCACATGTCCAAGACAGAAATCGTTACCCTTGGAAGTCGCCTCAGAGCCATGGAGAGAATTGAGACGGGTGAAAGCCTTCGCAGCAGCTTTGCCTTCGTAAATCCGAACTCGGCTCGCGATTTGGACCACCGCAGCACCACCGGCGGCCGGATTCCTCTTCTTCTTCCTTGCCTTGCTCTCCCCTCTCTCTTAACTTTAGAAAGAGAAAGATGAAACTCAAATGAGCTTTCTCCTCTTCAATCCCGGCCTTATCAACCCAGGGAAGAGCCCAGACCATTGGATCTTGGTCAAAGAAAATGAACGGCTCTGATCAGCCCTGAATTTGATTTCCTAGGCCGAACACGGGTTGTGACACGCCCGTGTCACAGGCCGTGTTCCTGAAGCGGTGCACAACCGACTTAAAATAAACCAGAACACGGGCATTGACACACCCGTGTCAAGCTTGACACGCCCGTGTCACCCAGTACACGGCCGTGTACTTGGCTGTGTCACCCCTGTAACACGATCTCCAAAATCACCCGAGCAGGACACGGCTAAGGCACACGCCTGTGTCCTTAACCGTGTGCCAAACACGCCCCTGTGACACGCCCGTGTCACAGGCCATGTTCCACACTCGATGATCAGTTCTCGAGCACTTGTCGAGAATAGGGACACGCCCTGGGACACGCCCGTGTCCCAGACTGTGTACACCTGACACGCCCTGAGACACGCCCGTGTCTCAGGCCGTGTCAGCCAACCTGAATCCCACTTTGGTTTTTGAGATTTCTGGGGTGTTACAACCCTCCCCTCCTTAATAAAATTTCGTCCCGAAATTTGGATGCAGTAGGGAGATGCAAGCATGACATAAAAAGTGATACTTTTACATATATGTTGCAACACCATACAGACGAGCAAACAGTTTACACAAATAACTCGGGGAACTCAGCTCGCATGGTCTGCTCCCACTCCTATGTTAGCTCTTCTTGGCCACAATTATCCCACCGGACTTTGACCATTCCGATCATTTTGTTCCGCAACTGTTTCTCGGCTCGATCCTCGATCCGAATGGGCCTTACCTTTGTCGTTATCCCATACTCAACCGACACCCGATCATTCTCAATCACTTGAGCTGGGTCTTTGACGTCTTTTCGTAGTACCGAGATGTGGAACACATCATGCAGTCTACCCAATTCCGATGAAAGAGCTAGCCGATAGGCAGCTTCCCCAACTCGCTCCACTACTTCAAACGGACCAAGGTATCGCAGACTTAGCTTTTTCAACCACCGAATCCGAGATACGCCTTTGAAGGGTTTAATCTTTAAATAGACCCAGTCACCCACCGCGAACTCCACGTTCTGGTGCTTATTATTGTAATACTTGGCTTGCCGATCCTGAGCTATTAGTAGTCTCTCTCGAATATAGCGTATTGTTGAGTTAGCATCCTCGACTTCCTTTTGTCCCAAAAGTTTGGATTCACCAGTTTCTGCCCAAGCTAACGGTGTACGGCACTTGCGACCATACAAAGCTTCAAACGGTGTCATACCGATTCTCACTTGGTAGCTATTATTATAGGCAAACTCCACCATAACAAGATGATCTTCCCATTTCTTACCGAAGTCCAGAGCGCACATACAGAGCATATCCTCCATTGTTCTGTTGGTTCGTTCAGTTTGGCCATCCGTTTGCGGATGAAAGGCCGTACTGAATGCTAACTTCGTGCCCAATAACTGATGAATTAGCCTCCAATCTTTCAAAGTAAATTGCCCATCTCGGTCACTTACGATGCTCCGGGGAATACCGTGCAATCGAACAATCTGCTCCACATAGAGCTTTGCCAACATTTCCACAGAATCGTCCCGCTTGTTCGGTAGAAAGTGAGCCACCTTTGTCAACCAGTCTACAATCACCCAGATTGAGTCATTCCCACGTTGAGATCTCGGCAATCCGTGCACGAAATCCATAGAAATATCCTCAAACTTCCATTGTGAAACCGGCAACGATTTCAGAAAACCACTCAGCCATTGACATTCTGCCTTTACGAAAGCACAAGTACGACACTTAGCCACATACGCGGCTATGTCCTTCTTTAAACCGGGCCACCAGAACAATTTCTTCATGTCCTTGTACATTTTTGTGCTCCCAGGGTGAATTGAGTACTTTGTAAAGTGTGCTTCATATAACAATTCTTCTCGCAATTTACCCGCACAAGGGACGCACAATCGGCCATCCTTCCGTAATAAACCGTCATCCCAGGAGAATTGGTCACCAGACCCCTCCTTTGCATAGCGCTGGAGACTTTCATCAAAATCCGTTGCCCGCCGAACCCTGTCCGCAAGGTCATATTGAACCTCCATCCAGTTCAAGCATGCATCGGCCGAAGAATCCCTTTCCACACAAGATATCTCCAACGCTTTCAACTCCTAGATTAGACGCTCATCATATATCCGCAACCAACTTGCCCGCACCGGAGTCCGACGACTCAAGGCATCAGCGACCACATTTCCCTTTCCGGGAACATAGTGAATGTCGAAGGTATAATCCCCTAGGAATTCCATCCACCTCCTTTGTCGCATATTCAAATCCTTTTGATCGAGCAGATACTTTAAGCTTTTATGATCTGTATAAATATATACTTTCACGCCATAAAGATAGTGTCGCCACAACTTTAGCGAAAAGATCACCGCCGCCAACTCAAAGTCGTGGACGGGGTAAGTACGTTCATGCACTTTCAATTGACGTGAGCCATAAGCGATCACCTTGCCAAACTGCAGGAGAACGCAGCCTAAGCCGCTTCCTCACGCATCGCTGTATATCTCAAAACCGTCTGTACCACATGACGACGTCAAAACAGGCGCCGTGGTCAAATGAACTTTTAGCTCCTCAAAAGCTCGCGCGCACTCCGGCGTCCAGACGAACTTCTGATCTTTTCTCGTCAACGTAGTCAAAGGCAAAGCAATCCGGGAGAAGTTCGCCACAAATCGTCTATAGCAGCCTGCCAGTCCAAGAAAACTCCTGACTTCGGCCACCGATGGCATCACTGGCCAATCACGAATGGAATTAACTTTGTCGGATCCACCGTTATGCCCTCTCCACTTACCACATGGCCCAGAAAAGCTACCGACGAGAGCCATAACTCACACTTAGAGAACTTAGCATACAGCTTATTTCTCCGCAAGGTATGCAATACCAACAGCAAATGGTTTGCATGATCTTCCTCCGACTGTGAGTACACGAGGATATCATCAATGAACACAATCACAAACAGATCCAAGTATTCGCGGAACATTCGATGCATGAGATCCATGAATACCGAAGGCGCATTACATAAGCCGAACGGCATCACTGTGAACTCATAATGACCGTAGCGTGTGCCAAACGCTGTCTTGGGAATGTCACCTTCCCTAATCTGCAATTGGTAATACCCGGATTTCAAATCCAACTTGGAATAGACGGTTGAGCCCGCTAGCTGATCGAACAAGTCATCGATCCGTGTAATCGAGTACTTGTTTTTCTCCGTCAGCTTATTCAGTTCGCGATAATCAATACATAGCCGCAAACTACCGTCTTTCTTTTTCACAAAAAGAACAGGCGCGCTCCAAGGTGACATACTTGGACGTATGTATCTCTGCTCCAACAGCTCTTGCAACTAAACTTTCAGTTCGGCCATCTCTTTTGGCGCTACCCGATATGGCGAACGGGCCACAGGTTTCGCACCCGACACCAGCTCGATAGCGAAATCGATTTCCCTTTGGGGAGGTAACCCCGGAAGGTCCTTTGGAAACACATCAGTATACTCCGACACAATCGGCACTTCACTCACACTGGCCTTCGGCGCCACCGCCTCTACGAGTGTGAAGAACAACTCCGCACCCTTCTGAACTGCCTTAACGACTTGGAGAGCAGATAACAACATCCCACTCATCCCTTGTATACCAATGAACTTGGTCTCTTGTTCGGTATTCTGCCCGAGTGTGACCTCTTTGGAAGTGCAATCTATACAGACACACTGCTCTGATAGCCAGTCCATACCAAAGATTATATCAAATTCCTTGATCGGCAATACTAATGTTTCCACCTTGAACTCTCGACTCCCTATCTTGACCGCAAGACCGCAAGATTGATCCGCGCACATCAAACATCTGTTAGGTAACAACACCTTTACACTGTCTGTCGTGGTCCAGATAGGTACCCCGACACGAAAGACGAAATCTTCAGACAGAAACGAATGTGAAGCACCTGTGTCAAACAGTGATCGCGCCGAATACTCTCATATAAGGACAAACCCTAAAACATCACAATCAAAACAAGCACAGCACACAGTATAAAATAACATTAAAAACTACGCGCACCTGTGACGACATCCGCCTGCTTAATGGCCTCCTGCTGTCCAAGGTTAAAGACCCTGGGCTGCGCGTGCGAGGCAGAAGACTCCACCACAGTCTTCCCTTTCTCCGCATAAGACGCTCCCGTCTTCTTGTCACCCTTTGGAGGACCAACTCGGCAATCACGTGTGAAGTGTCCCACCTTCCCGCACGTAAAACAAGCGCGAGATCCATTCCCAGATGTCTCTGTCACAGTCGCAGAAGGAGCTTGTCCAGTAGACTTGGACTTCTTTCCCCATCTCTTACGGTACCCAAACTTCTCCGGACGCGGCGGCTTGAACTCTGGCTTTGTCACAGCCAAGGTCCCTTTTGCCTGCCCTCTTCTCATGTCCGTCTCCAAAGACCGAGCCGTACAGACTAAGGCTTGAAATCCCTGACTCACAGAACTCGAGAGCAAATACCGCAGCTCATCTCGCAGTCCCGCATAAAACCTACTAGTCTTACGCTCTTCTTCGGCGAAGATTGTACCCGCATATCTTCCCAAACGTGTGAACTCATGCCGATAATCATCCACACTACGATCTCCTTGGGTTAACCGTTGAAATTCCATTTCCATCGATATCCTTTGCTGTATTGGTAGATGTGGTGCCAAGAACAACCGAGAAAATTCGTCCATCGGGACCTCTGCAAGTTGTCTACTGGCCAAGTGATGCAGTTCAATTTCATCCCACCATAAACGAGCCTCTCCTTCCAGTAGGAAAGTGGCCAACATAACCTTTTGTCCCTCCTCAACCTTGATCGCTCTGATGATCCTCTTGATCCTTGCAAGACAATCCTCTGCTTGGGACGGTGGCCCTGCCCAGTAAATTGTGGAGGATTGAAGCTCAAGAATTGCTTCAATTGTTGATCTGCTGCCCGCGGATCAACTACAGCTTCTACCGGTTCTTGCCGTACCCCAGCTTGCGTTGGTATCACTACAGGACGTGCCTGCCCAGCCTGCTGAGCATTCATCACAGCAAGTACCGTTTCTGTGATGAAACATACCGTTTCAGCAGATGGAGGAGGTGTGGGCACCTCAGCGGGTGCCGCACTTTCCAAAGTATGTTTAGGTTCGGATTGACCCGCAATACTTCTAGGCACCTATATGTGTAAAACACACAATTTAGCGACCAAGTAAAACGGCAAACATACAAAAAGAATACACAGGTTAAACAAACAAGTGTATTTGCATTCCTAAGTGGAGATTCTTGAGTTCAAGTTAAGTGTTATAACGACAGCACTGACACGTGCTCGTCACCCCTCAAAAGAATTCGTCCGCAAATTCGGAAGAGATAGACCAACAAGCTGATACCAAATTATAACACCTCTACCCATCAAGAAGAATATAATAGAGGGTCTGGTCGGGGCCCCACACCATATTCCACAAACAGGCGGAGACGCTACGAAATAATATCAAAACCAACGCATCCTAACACAGAGCATTCTAGCGGAAGCTTCACGGTTGAAAACTTGAACTCAAGAGTAACAAGAACTGTCCACTATAACATAGGAATGTATACAACCAAAGTATCTGGCCTTAAGGCCTTACAAATTTCTCTTAAATAGGTGTGGTTTACAGACATCGGCACGCAGGCCGGCAATACATGAACAAGAAGAAACAAAATAAAGCCTTCTAGGGCAGCAACGCAGCTTGGGCTTCAGACCGCTAAGTCCCGCTCGGACCAGCACCTCCTGCACCTGCAAGAACCAATCCACCAAGCAGTGGTAAACAGGGCAACGGTCAGCATTCAGCTAACCAATTATAACGACCCTGCCCCTGACACGGGGCAGCGGAATTCCATCGCTACAAAGCATGTTTCAACAGTATGTATAGTACCGCACGCAAGACGTGCACGACCGCACAGTCAATACATATCACAAACGCCGGCACGACGGCCCGACGCTCCGTGCACTCAGGGCACATTCGGGTGTACCGGAAACACCGGATCCCACCAATGAGCATTCAGTCTGACACGTAGGCTCAAGACTCTCATTATGCCGCTGACGAAAGCCCAATGCCTTGGCGCTCTCATGTCCAGCCTACATAACGCAGGTACGGATTAGCCACCCCCTGTTGCTCAAACCGCCTTGCCACTACCAAGTACATCGTACCTGAGGCCACAAATAAAGGCGCGGGTCGGTTTCACCTTGCCTGTTCGGCACGAAGCTTCATTTTATATAGTTGCAGCCCAACGGCTCAACACCATGTAAAGTGACAACTCACGGTCACAAGAGTTGAACCAACTCTCACAATTTCCTGGACTTCCTCCAGTACTTCATGCTGCACCAAGCGACAGTTATGCATCACAGATTGCACACAAACAATCAAATACTCGGAGATTCCTCTGAATGCAAACAAGCATCACCAATCCAGACCAGCACGTCCAGATGGGCTTCACACAGCATGCCTAGATCCGTACTCCAATTTCGTACTCTAACAAGGGGCACTTCACATATCTACCCCAAGGGACACCACAACCCACCGCACACTCGCGGGGACGGGTTTTCCCTATGCAAATGCAGGAAAGTAGGACTTCACATGTCCAAGACGGAAATCGTTACCCTTGGAAGTCGCCTCAGAGCCATGGAGAGAATTGAGACGGATGAAAGCCTTCACAGCAGCTTTGCCTTCGTAAATCCGAGCTCGGCTCGCGATTTTGACCACCGCAGCACCATCGGCGGCCGGATTCCTCTTCTTCTTCCTTGCCTTGCTCTCCCCTCTCTCTTAACTTTAGAAAGAGAAAGATGAAACTCAAATAAGCTTTCTCCTCTTCAATCCCGGCCTTATCAACCCAGGGAAGAGCCCAGACCATTGGATCTTGGTCAAAGAAAATGAACGGCTCTGATCAGCCCTGAATTTGATTTCCTGGGCCGAACACGGGTTGTGACACGCCCGTGTCACAGACCGTGTTCCTGAAGCGGTGCACAACCGACTGAAAATAAACCAGAACACGGGCATTGACACGCCCGTGTCAAGCCTGACACGCCCGTGTCACCCAGTACACGACCGTGTACTTGGCCGTGTCACCCCTGTAACACGATCTCAAAAATCACCCGAGAAGGACACGTCTAAGGCACACGCCCGTGTCCCTAGCCGTGTGCCAAACACGCCCCTGTGACACGCCCGTGTCACAGGCCGTGTTCCACACTCGACGATCAGTTCTCGAGCACTTGTCGAGAATAGGGACACGCCCTGGGACACGCTCGTGTCCCAGGCCGTGTACACCTGACACGCCCTGAGACACGCCCATGTCTCAGGCCATGTCAGCCAACCTGAATCCCACTTTGGCTTTTTAGATTTCTGGGGTGTTACACGCGGTTAGGTCGGGCCGCGCATATACTCGCGCAGTCGGGGGCCTTTTGCAGCCTGGGGGTGCACGCGCGGCCTTACGTCCGTGTGGTGTTCTTGTGGGAGGCTGATGCTCGCGTAAGTGCGTAAGAATGTGTTGGGTGGCCAGGGTCGTGATTGTGCTCATAGAATCCGCGGTTCAAGCGAACCCACTTAGAGGAACCCCATCAAGTATTATCAACAAAACAACTAATTGTTTAGAATTATATAACCTGAATGTTAAAACAAATATGATGTGTAATTTAGGCTTCAATTGGGGGGACTTATTTTCACCGGACAAGCGGTTATGATTCGGTTCATCCGGCCGTAATTGCTTGACCGGTGAAAATAAGCCCCCCCAAACGTAACCTTAGTTGCACCATAATTATTGTATCTCACCAAATAATTTTGTCGATGCAGTACGACTCCGCTCTGGTTAAAGCCGCACTCGCGTGCAGTGGTTGCTATTTTGGCCCAAACCATATCATGCACACCTCAACTTATGTAGAAGTACTAACATGATATCAGTGCACATTTGACCTAAACAAATAACTCACTCGTTCCATAATCTTAAAAAAAGAATTTATATGTTAAATTTCAACGTCTCTTTATTGGTGAAATTTTTGGATCCATCCTCTCTTTTCAAATCTAGGTTTTAGTGAAATCAGAGCACACCACGTGTTAAAATTTCTTCACAATATGTGTCAATTTTTTTTGATCTATCGAGAGAATAAAAATGATCTCTCCGGAGATCAAAAAAGGAAAAAAATTAAAAAAAATTATCAATTTTATAAGATTTTGACACATATCACACTCTAAGTTTATCAGCACCTAGATTTGAAAACAGAGTGGGTTTCAAAAAATTTGCCACAAGAGAGAGCACATGATAAGAATATAATATAATTCCACTACAAAAACATAACTTAGTCTTTGTGAAATTTATATAAGTCATAGACTCCACAACTTGCAATTATTTGTTTTAAGATTGAATGATTATTATCTAATAATCATATTTAATGTTGTATAACATACCTACAAATAGATCCTATTGTCTTAATCAAACTTCACTGTAGTTTTGGTGGAAGAAAAAAAAGAACTATTTGCATATAATACCATACAAATATATTTTTAGTTATATAAATTTCTAATTATTTAGGCATTGTTTTGTTTCCAATTGGTGTACAGCTGCTGCATTACCTATTTACCTAGGTGTATTTTTGATGAGATTCTAGACTCAGTTTGGCACGACAGTGGTGATCGTGAACGCCCGATCTCACCTAAGGCCCTAAGGAACTTTATTCAATTATTATATTCAAAATTAGTTTTTTTTCCTTAGTGACGGTCATAGATATTGTCATACAAAATATGCATTCTATGATAATGATGTCTTTGTCCAAATTCATCAGAGCATATATACCGTGCCAAACAAAGCCTAGACTTTGTTTGGCACTACAGTGACGGTCATAAACGTTGTCGTTATGAACTGTCGTTCGTGAACGCCCGACCTCACCTAAGGAACTTCATCCACTTATTATATTCAAAACTAGTTTTCTTTTCTTAGTAACGATCATTGTAAAAATTTATGCGGGACCTGAAATCGAGGTTGCAGAAATACTCAATCGCAATCGAAGACAAGTAAAATTCAGCAGCAATAGCAACAGTAACACGAGTTTTCAATTGAAATTAACTTTTTTTACAGGGTGAGGTTACATTACAAGACATGATTACAATGCAACCAGGGAAACAAAAAATTGTCACAAGAAGTTAGTCACGTGGACAGAACTCTGTAATTGCACGAGCCGCTTAACCGCCAATCGAGACCGCTGAAGTCGTCTATCCGCGGCTAATCGCGCGAACTGCTGTAATTGGAATGTTGAAGGAACACGATCATAACCCAATGATAGACCGGGCGAACTGCTCCGCTTATCCGCAACTCCGACGAAGAGATCTAGTCGTTGAGATCGCGACTAGCTGCTAACCTGAAAGTGAGGGGATAGATCTGTCTTAACTCTAGAGGAGGGGGGGGGGGTGAATAGAGTGTTTTAAAAACTTTGATTAGTTTTTATAGCAGAATTAAAATAAGGGATATTAAAGTATATAAAAAGAAGTAAAAACAAAATTATCACAGCACACCAAAATAAGAAACAGAACAACCAGACGACACAAAGAAATTATAGTGGTTTCCCAAAACTTGGTACATCCACTCTTCTAGCACCCTGGTAGGAATCCACTAATAGGTTTTTGATCAGGTGCCCTGCCACCACAGATTTTTGCTCAGGTGTCCTATCACCACAAGATCTATTTCAAGGGAGATCTCACAACCCTTTAAGCTTTTAATTAGGTGCCCAAAAACCAATCCAAGTCTTTTGATAAGGAGACGTGACAATCAAAAGTAACTTTTGAAGGGAGTTAAAAACCCTTTTTGTAGTAGGAAAGGAAAATGATGTTGTCTTCTCTTTCTCAAACAACTGAGAAGACTTAGTGGATGCTTTTGTCGAAGCACCCCCTGAGATGAAGATTTGCACATGGTGTAGGCCTCCAAGTTAGATTGTTGATCTTCATGAACTTTCAGACAGATGTTGATTGTTGTCTATAGAAAAATCCTGAAGCAGAAACTGAAGAAGACTAATGATCTGTGTGTTGATATTCTTCTTCAATTTCCTGTAAGAACAATAACAATGCTTCTCTCTGTAAAGATGTGTATCAGTTGTTGTTTCTAGTGTAATGGTTGTTGTTCTTCTATTGAAGAGAGAAATTGTTTTTATATTCTGAGAGATTTATGCCTTTTGAAATTTGAATAATATCCTGAATTTACTGCTGAGATTCTGGGAGTGGAACGGCTGGAATTTATCTTTAATGTGTTTTCTCAACTGTCTCAGTAAATACGTCAAGTAATTACCTCTGTGAAAACCATAATTAATGCTGCCAAGAAATGACTATATTTTTGAGAATATGGACATTAATTATCAGAGAATTATTGCCTTAGAACAATACAAACTGAAGTCAAAATGAGAGAGAATACGACAAGCTGATATTGAAAGAAATTAGTCGAACTCAGGACAGATTTCTTCGACCTGAACTCCAAGTTCGTCGAGCTGAGAAATCTTCTTTGTCGATAATTGATCTAGAAAGTATCTGTCAATGTTGATCTCAAAGTTCGTCGACCTGAGATACACTTTCATCGACCAGAGAATCTGAGCAGAAGAAGAAAAAATCGTTGATCTGAGCTCGGATATTGTCGAGCTTAGCTCAGAGTTGAAACTCTGAGTTCGTCGACCTGCGATCGACGATCATCGAGTTGTGTTCGAAGAACTTCGAACTGATTCTCTGAACTCTCTAAAACTGTATTTCTTCTAAGTTTGAATCTCTGAATTCTTCTAAGGGCTGGATCAAATATGTCTAACCTAGTCAGACTGACCTAGACCTTAGAACTAACAAATTGACCCTAGACTATACATGGTAGGTTAATAACCTAATAGTGAACCTAGCCCAAATCCAAACTAGGGATCCAACAATCTCCCCCTATTTGGGTGAGGTCACTAAGCAAAATAGAAAAGCATAAAACACATAGCAATATAAACATCTGACAGAATTTAAACTATTCAGCAAATATGATATGGCTAAGTTCATTACACATTTAAATCACAAAAAATAGCAAAATAGAAAAAAACTTAAGAGCTATCAGAGGGAGGGGCAGAAGATGACTTAGCAAAAGCAATTGTCATGTTTGGATTTTCTGCTTCCTTTTGAGACATCTTCAGGTCTTGAACCCCAAGAACTATCACAGATGCAACTCTGGGCACTATAGCTTCTGGATGGATCTGCATGTATACATTAGGATCAAATGAATTTCTATTTACCTGAAATTGATCAACTCCTTCTGTCTATAGATAGACATTGTAGTGAATTTAGATGGATCTGCTCCTTCTACTCTGCCTTTGTTAATTTGAGATAAGCCAATAAGCTCTTGGAATCTGGCCATCCTGAAATTAGGATCTAATTTAGGTTCATAGGTTGGAGAGAGAGGTCTCTCTAGATTAGATTTAGGAGCATCCTGAGAAGACTTCTGCAGAGGATTTCTGAATAGAATGGATTGCTGTTGAAAGTTGGATTGAGGGAAAGACTGCTGAGGTTGGCCTAAATAATAAGACCTTGGAGGTCTGCATTGACAATACTTCCCAGCTGGTCTGGAAGATTGATGGGATGCTGGCCTTGGAGACTGAGAGCTACTTGAGGCTGGTTTCTGAGTCTTGAAAACATTTCTTGATGCACATGCAGTAGGAGGAGGAGGAGGTCCTTTCCTGGTCTGCCTAGGTGGGGAACTGTATCTTTTCTTTTTATTCCTTTCCTTTAACTCATTTTTAGAATATCTCATCCGTTAGGAGATTTTGGAGTGAGCTTTATATTGTTAAGAATGTAATAAGGGATGTCAGCATTTGGATTGGGCTTAGGAGCAGCCTTAGGAGGGGCCCTTTTCTTGGCTTTTCTCTTTTTAGAGCTTATAACTTGAGAATCATCAGAATCTTCACTATCATCATCATCATCAGAAGAAGAAGAGTTTGCTGGATGATCATAAAGGTCATGAATCCTTTGCAGCATGTCATCAGATAGAAAGGGATAAGCCTGAGATTGTACAACTTCAGCCTGAGGCTATTCTTGAATTGCTGGCTCTGCAGAAATTTCTGTAATAACCTGGTTACTTTCTTCTTCCATGTCTTCAAACATAAGATAATTAGGATTTGGCATGGGGGACTCAACCCACTTAAAAGTTAGAGGGGAGAAAGCCTTTGTCTCTGAGTCAACTATAGGCTCTATAACATTATTATAAGTTGAAAAGCTTATCCTGATTTGGTCCAAAATTTCAGGATTTATTGGGGAGGAGTAACAAACTATGGCCTTAGATATTTCTGGAATTGGAAGCCTGCTGCTATATAAAGAATCAAAAGAGTGCAGTAAAGAATACAAATTAACTGTGAGATTTATAATGAAATCACCAACAATGCTTATTTCATCATCTATATCAAAGACCATATCAGAATCTGAATCATAAATAATATTAATTTTCTTTGCTTCTGGAATATCTTCCTCTATATGAACTGCTGCTGCTACTGCTGGAGGAGGAGCTGGAACTTCTTCATTGAACATCTCCCCCTGTCTGGTTTCAGAAGGCCTTGAAGCCAGGCCCCAAGAAGAAGGGACATAAATGAGAGCAACAACTTAAGTAGAGAGAGGAGATGGAGGCAGAAAGAGGAGAAATAACCTGAGCTATTAACTGCTCTAGAGTTGGAGAGATGAATTTTAGAAGGTATTTTGCAATATCAGAGAAGTTTAAATACAAAGGTTCAGGAGTGGAAGGGGTATAAGTGTTGTGATGACCACAGTTAGAACACACAGAAAAAAAATGTGGGAAGTCTGTATGGAGGTATTCTGGGAATGTGGAAGGAGGGTTGGATGGAATGGTGGATGTAATTGTAGTAGAGGTGGTAGGAATTGTGGTACTTTCCTGAATGGGGGATTGAACTGGGGATTGGTGTGGAGATGGTGGAGGAGGAGACATCAAGTTGAAGTTTGGTTGTGAGGAGGTGGATGGAATATCATTTAGATGAGTTTGAAGTGGAGATTGAGGTGGTGGAGATAGAATATCATCATGGATGATGATTGGTGAATGCGGAGGGATAATTGAGGATGGTCGTTATTGTTGTTGTTGAGGAGGTGAAGGAATTCTGATAGAAGGGAGATCTTCTTCTAATGGTGGGGGAGTGGCTATTACTGCCCTGATATTCTCTGAAGTCCTGGAAGAGGAGGCCCTGGAGGGCTTAGGGATGGTCCTCTCCCATCTACCAAATAAGGCAGAAGTTAGCCTCTTGGAGGCATTGATGAATATGGTCTGGGGGACCAATAGTTCAGGAGCCTTGGCCTGTAGGAAGATTCCCAAAATCCTCCCAAAACAAACTTATTTCTTTGAGTTTTTCTTCTTGATTAATTCAAACAACAACATGCCCCAATTTACTAATTTCTTATTGACCAGGGCACACATCACCAAGAATTGGTGTCTGGTAATATAATCATGGGCTGTGTGCTTTCCTAGTAACACTTTCCCTACTACATTAGCCAAAAACTTGTATTCTACAGATAAGTTTTTCTTTAACAACTTATTAGGGTTTCCCTCTGAGTGACCCATCTTAATCAGCATAGAATCATAATCAGAACTGTCTAATTCAATATCTTCTTCTCCATTAACCAAACCAAAAATCTCTGATAAAATAGCAGGTGTTAGAGTAACATGTTGGCCTGCGATGGTACCAATCATTGTTTCTGCATCTGGGGAAATTGAAGTGTAGAACCATTCCCTTATTTCGGTCACTAGAAGTTTGATCATGGTGGTCATAAATTTCCTCAGTTGTTGTTCTTCAAACAGTTGTAGAATATCCGTGAAGATCTGATCGGAATGGCTGAATGAATCAAAGTTAATGTCGAATCCAGTATCGTATTTCATGCTAGAGAGAGAAATCGCCAGAATCGTCATTATTTTCCTGCAAAAACAAGAGAGAGAGATCAAGTGCAAGAGAACTAGAAAGCGCGGGCTAGAGATCGAAGAAAACCTAGTTATAAGGTTTTTAGAATATGAAGCGGCGAACTCCGTCCTGTGAAAAGAAAAGCTTCGAGCTTAGTTCGACGAAATTACCCATAACGAGATAAGCTTCGTCGACCTAAGTTAGAAGGGCAGGAAAATAGAGCGTCGATCTCCGTTATTCAAAATATCTTCAGAAATAAATTCGTCGATCTCCGTTCAATGAACAAATTTCACAAGATATTTCATCGATCTTCATTTGATGAAAGTCTCTAGAAGAGTTCATAGATCGTCGATCTCCATTCGACGAAATGTGACCAATTCTTAAAAACTCAGATAGAAATTAAATTAATCCTTCTCCATTGATCATACCTAGCTGATTCAGAAAGAATAGATGTTTCTTCTCATCTAAAGATTTAGTGAAGATGTCTGCTCTTTGGAAATCAGTAGAGATAAAGACAAGGTTAATTTTCTTTTTGTTCACATAATCTCTAATGAAATGATGTCTAATTTCTATATGCTTGGTTCTACTATGATGCACTGGATTTTGTGCAATGGAAATTACACTGGTACTACCAAAAAATATAGTTGAATTATTTAGATTTTAACCATAATCTAGGAGTTGGTTTTGAATCCATAATATTTGTGAACAACTGCCAACTGTAATGTATTCAGCTTCTATAGTTGAGGTGGACACAAATGTTTATTTCTTACAAAACCAAGACACAAGCCTATCATCAAGAAACTGACATGTTTCTGATGTGTTTTTCCTGTCAACTCTACATCCAGCAAAGTCAGCATCTGAAAATCCAGTTAATTCAAATTATGACTCAATTGGATAAAATAGTCCTAGATTTGGGCAACCCTTTATATATCTCAAAATTATTTTAAGTAAAATATAGTGAGATTCTTTAGGGTTCACCTGGAACCTAGCACAAAGACATGTAACAAACATTATGTCTGACATACTAGCTATGAGATATAACAAGGACCCAATAATAGCCCTATATGTTTTCTGATCAACTGACTTGCCATGTTCATCAGAATCAATCACAGCATTGGAAGCCATGGGTGTTTTCTTAGCTGAAGCATCAGTCATCCCAAATCTTTTAATTAGCTCCTTAGCATATTTGGATTGGGAGATGAAAATGCCATCAGGGGATTGCTTCACTTGGAGACTAAGGAAGTAAGAAAGCTCACTCATGCTACTCATTTCAAACTTGGAATGCATCAGGTCAGAAAACCTTTTGCATAGTTTGGAATTATTAGAGTCAAAAATGATGTCATCTACATATATTTGTACTAACAATATGCTATTATTATGATGCATAGTAAACAAAGTTCTATCTACGGTGCCCCTAATGAACTTATGCTCTAAAAGAAAGCTAGCTAGGGTCTCATACCAAGCTCTTGAAGCTTACTTTAAACCATAGATAGCTTTATGCAATTTGAAAATAAAGGAGGGATGAGTTGGAGAAATAAAACCTTGTGGTTGTTCAACATATACTTCCTCTTTGAGTTCACCATTCAAGAAAGTACTCTTGATATCCATTTGGTAGACTTTGAACTTTTTGTAGGCTGCATAGGCAAGAAAAATTCTGATAGCTTCAAGTCCTACAACAAGTGCAAAGGTTTGATCATAGTCAATTCCTTCTTCCTGTCTGTATCCTTGTGCTACTAGCCTTGATTTGTTCCTTATGATAGCTCCTTGTGCATCCAATTTATTTCTGAATACCCACTTAGTTCCAATGACTTGGAAGCCCTTGGGTCTAGGAACTAAATCCCAAACTCTGCATCTCTCAAACTGATTGAGCTCCTCTTGCATTGCAATAATCCAGTGGGGATCTTGCTATGAATATTTTATGGATTGGGGCTCAAGTTGAGATATGAAGCAAGCATGCATCAAATTTTGGTTGAGTTGATTCTTTATTTGCACACCAACTGATATGTCTCCAATCACTTGAGATACTGGGTGATCTCTAAGTGTGACAAGATCAGTTGGAGGAGTTGGTTCAGCAACAGCATTGAGAATTAATTCCTCTTGTGGAATTATGTTTGTTGTTGGTGATTCCGCAATCATTTCACTGAATTCTTCTTCACTATCTACATCAACATGCGGAGAAGGATGTGATGTAGCCTCATTGGTGAGGTTTAAATCATCTAATTTCTAAAATAGTTGGGGTACCTGCAATAAATCTTTGGTAGAAGAATCCTTCTCCTTGAAATACATGTTAGCTTCATCAAATATTATATGTATAGATTCTTCCATTTTAAGGTGTATTTATTAAAAACACTATATGCCTTGCTGACTTGGGAATATCCAAGAAAAATTCTCACTATAGTTTTGGCTTCAAATTTTCTAAGATATTTCTTGTTATTATTATAAATATAACATCTACAGCCAAAAATTCTAAAGTAATCTATTTTAGGTTGCTTCCCTTTGAGTAATTCATAGGGAGTCTTACACTTAAGTTTATGTATTAAACTCCTGTTCAGGACATAATTTGTTGTGCTTACAGCCTCTGCCCAAAAGGATAAGAGCAAGTAAGCATCTACAAGTAATGTTCCTGTAGCTTCAATGAGGGTTCTATTTTTCCTTTCTGCTACCCAATTTTGTTTAGGAGTTCTAGGAGCAAAGAAGTAATGCATGATACCTTCCATCTCACAGAATTCTTGCATAGGAAGAGATTCAAACTTTGTACCATGATCACTTATGATCAATGCAACTGGAGTAAAATACTCAATCTTTATGCTCTTAAGAAAATTTGTAAGAACTTTAAAGTTATCTGACTTGTTTCTCAAGAAGAATTACCAAGTGAACCTAGAGAAGTCATCTACAGTAATTAAGGTATAAGATTTTCCTCCCAAGCTCTGTACAGTAATGAGTCCAAATAGATCCATATGTAGAAAGTACAGAATCCTGGGTGAATCACTCTTATTAATAGATTTAAAACTATTGTTGGTTTGCTTGTCTAATTGACAAGCCCTACAGAGGCTTTTCTTCTTGTAGGGGCCAGAAGACAATCCTCTAACAAGGTTGTCCCTAGAGAGTTTAGTAATATTTTTTAGATTAACATGTCCTAATCTTTTATGACATAGTTCATTATTGTTACTTATTTGATTAAATAGGAAAATTTCTGACCTAACAGATTTGAAGTTTACTACATAAATGTTTCCTTGTTTAAGGCCAGTTAAGACAGTTTTATTATCTACAGTAGAAATAAAACAGGTAGACTGGTTAAAAGATACCTGGTAACCTTCATCACATAACTGGCTTATGGATATCAGGTTATGTTTTAGACCACTCACATATGCTACCTTCCTGAAGGTGACAGCTCCAATATTGACATTCCCATAGCCTTTTGTTTGGCCATAGTTGGAGTCACCAAATATCACCTTTGGACCAAGCTTGTACTTGTAGTTTGTTAAGTTGTCCTTGCTTTCTGTCATGTGCTTTGAGCATCCACTATCAAGGTACCATTGTTCCTCTGTAGTAGGATAGTCCTTCACCTGCATAGAAATTGATTAGGTATTCTTGACCCAAGTAACCTTGGGTCCTTGATTCTTTTCAAATTTAAAACTAGAAATGTAAGAACATTCAGGTTGGTTCTTATATTCTAGAGGGTGAAATTTCCTAGGTGGAATTATCCATTGGGTAAATGGGTTAACAAATTCTTTTGGTTGATTAAATATTCTGAGATAATTAGAGTTTCCGTTAAGCTGAACTGGGATCGATGAATTCTGATAAGTTCTTCGATCTGAGTTCGACGAATAGGGATGAGTTCGTCGAACTCCGCTCAGAGAATGGAAATATTCATTCTCTATGCCCCAATATCATCGATCTCGGCTCGAAGAACCATATTGGTTTCGTCGATCGCTGTTCGAAGAATAATTATAATAGAAATCTGCGTCCAGAGTTCGTCGACTTGAGTTCGACGAACTGTATGCATTTTGTCGATCTGAGTTCGATGAAATCTGTTGAACATTATTATGATTAAGGTTTTTCTTGTTCTTTCTCTTTTTCTTGGGTTTTTGATTAAATTTAACTTGTTCATTATTCTCATCTAGTTTTTCTTTTCCCTTTTCTGATATAAATTTTATGGGGGTTGAGAGAATATTTTTCTGAATAAGATGAGGTTGGCTTGATGAAGGACCTAAGCCCAGTTTGCCATTTAACCTGGCATTTACAGTGCTTGTGATGTTCATCAATTTGATTCTTCTCCCATTCAGGGATTCTTCAAATTGCTTAGCCTCATTTAATTTAGTTTTTAATGATATGATTTGTTCCGAGGCTATAACTAGTTCATCTTTTAGCTTTATGTTTTCAGAAAATAGGTTATTATATTCAGTTAATTTATCTTTGAGAAGTTTGATTTCCTTCTCAGACTTAATCAGGTCAGTACATAATAGTTTAAACTCAGTTTTAAAATGATCTAAATTAAAATCAAATGAGGATATTACCTGATCCTCTTCTGATTCAGAATCTTCATTTTCTGAATTTTCAGCTTCTGAAAGGTTGGCTGATGCATTGATAGCCATCAAGCAAACTTCTTTTGCTTTAGCTTCTTCCTCATCTTCACTGGAGCTGGAAGATGAAGATTCTTCTTCTGTCTCACTCCAGGTTTCTGCAACAAAGCCTTTCTCCTTTCTCTTATGCTTGCTTGAGGAGGGCTTGCTGTACTGCTTTCTGGAGTCCTTGTCTCTTCTTTTCTCCTTCTTCTGATTCTCTGGACACTCAAGAAGAATGTGTCCAGGTTTTCTGTAACCAAAGCAAACAATTTCCTTGGTAGGAGTTTTGTCATATCTTGGTCTGTCATCTTGTCTGGATGACTTCCTTCTGAAATCTTTTTTTGTCCATCTTATAAAATCTTTTGGCCAGTAAGCTTAGGAGTTCATCATTTGCTGATGGAGCTTCTGGTCCTTCAGAAGCTTTGAAGGCAATGTTTTGCTCTTTCCTTCCTAATGAGGAGGTCTTCTGCTCAGCTGCTTCTCTTGTCTTTATAAGCTGCTCATAAGATTTAAGCTTGCCCAGTAGAGACTCAGTGGATATTTCATTCAGGCTTCTAGCCTCCTTGATTGGCCAGATTCTGGAGTCCCATGTGTTGGGGATGCACATAAGAATCTTGTCATTTATCTCAGTCAGTGAGATATTTTTATCCAGGTTCTTCAGCTCATTGACAATTAGGCTGAGTCTGTCATACATGTCAGCCACTGACTCAGATTCATCTTTCTGGAAATTCTCATATTGAGAGATGAGATGAGATCTTCTGTCCTTTCTCTAATCAGCTGATCCTACAACCATTTGGTTTAGAGAGTCCCAAATGACTTTCGCTGAAGTGCACTCAGCCATCTTCTGGAATATGTCATCTGACATTTTTTGTGCCAGAATGTTCATAGCCTTAACATCAACAATTTTTACTTTCTTCTATGCATCAGTCCACTCAGGTGGTGGAACTGCATTGGTTTACCACTATTATTTGGCTATTCATTAATAGAGGTATCTTTCTTATAGTTCATCCTATATAGTAGTTTTTGGTGTGACGAACCATATTACTCCGCAAAGCCCCTTGGGATACTTAAATACACTATTTTAGTAGTCTGTTAGTATCACTTCATTAGTGGGAATGTCAAGCTTCGCTAGATTGATTTTCATCATGTTCCATTTACATCTTAAATCACTGATATTTTCACCAAGGTATTGTCTCGTATACATCTTCAGTTTGTTTACAAACTCTGAGTCGATGATATGCATTCTCCATCTTGTGGGTGTGTGTAGCAATGATAAATTTAGCGTTATATATTTCCTCCTTGTATACCTTTAGTCCCACGTTGAGTAGGGAGAGGTTTGTTTCTCTCCTCCGTTATGTAAATAGTTTAATATGTACTCCTTCCTTCCTTTGTAATATATATATATAAGAATAATTACCAAAACTTCCCATTGAAGTTAGCATAATTACAAATTGCACCCTTCTTATTATTGAAATTACAAAAATCTCCCTTAAATGGTACAAAACATAACATTTACCTCCCATGAACAAAATACCCCCCTTGAAAATGTACTCTGGGGGGGGGGGGTATTTTTGTGCATGGATGTTATGAAATGTGAACTTTAGGATAGGTAAATGTTATAGTGGTTCCCCAAAACTGGGTACATCCACTCTTCTACCACCCTGGTAGGAATCCACTAATAGGTTTTTGCTCAGGTGTCCTGCCACCACAGGTTTTTGCTCAGATGCCCTGTCACCACAAGATTTATTTCAAGGGAGATCTCACAACCCTTTGAGCTTTTGATCAGGTGCCCAAAAACCAATACAAGTCTTTTGATAAGGAGACTTGACAATCAAAAGTAACTTTTGAATGGAGTTAAAAACCCTTATTACAGTAGGAAAGGAAAATGATGTTGTCTTCTCTTTCTCAAACAACTGAGAAGACTTAGTAGATGTTGTTGTCAAAGCTCCCCCTGAGATGAAGATTTGTTCAGGAAGCTGGAAGCTTTGCACAGGGTGTAGGCCTTCAAGTTGGCTTGCTGATCTTCAGGAACTTTCAGATAGATGTTGACTGTTGTCTCTAGAAAAATCCTGAAGCAGAAACTGAAGAAGACTAATGATCTGTGTGTTGATGTTCTTCTTCAATTTCCTGTAAGAACAATATCAATGCTTCTCTCTGTAAAGATGTGTATCAATTGTTGTTTCTTGTGTAATGGTTGTTGTTCTTCTATTGAAGAGAGAAATTGCTTTTATATTCTGAGAGATTTCAGCCTTTTGAAATTTGAATAATAACCTGAATTTACTGGTGAGATTCTGGGAGTGGAACGACTGGAATTTGTCTTTAAAGTGTTTCCTCAACTATCCCAGTAAATAAGTCAAGTAATTATCTCTATGAAAATCATAATTAATGCTGCCAAGAAATGACTATATTCTTGATAATATGAGCATTAATTATCAGAAAATTACTGCCTTAAAATAATACAAACTAAAGTCAAAATGAGAGAGAATACGACAAACTGATACTGAAAGAAATTAGTCAAACTGAGGACATATTTCGTCGACCCGAACTCCAAGTTCGTCGAGTTGAGAAATCTCCTTCGTCGAGCTGAGCTCAGAGATAATTGATCTGGAAAGTATCTGTCAATGCTGAGCTCCAAGTTCGTCGACCGGAGATAGACTTTCGTCGACCAGAGAATCTGAGTAGAAGAATAAAAAATCGTCGACCTGAGCTCGGATATCATCGAGCTTAGCTCAGAGTTGAAACTCTGAGTTCATCGATCTGAGATCAACGATCGTCGAGCTGAGTTCGAAGAACTTCGAACTGATTCTCTGAACTCTCTAAAACTGCAATTCTTCTAAAAGCCTGAATATCTAAATTATTCTGAGGGCTGGATCAAAGATGTCTAACCTAGTCAGACTGACCTAGACCTTAAAACTAACAAATTGACCCTAGCCTATACATGGTGGGTCAATAACCTAATTGTGAACCTAGCCCAAATCCAAACTAGGGATCCAACATAACCGCTGACTGTATTTTCGAACTATTCCACACCAAGCTTCCACTAGTCATATATTCGTCTGATGTTAGCCGCACAGCCTGCACTAAACCAACTTCCTTAGTCACAGTATTTAGAAAACCATAACCGCAAAATCAAGTGTGAGCTATCTCTTACTGTTCACTGCTTATTTATGACGAGCTGGGAGCTCCTATTTATAGATGTAAGAAGAAATGCCATCACAACCCAAACCGATAGGATAACCGCCCGTCAACCCTATCGGCTAACACCATGTATCTGCATAGTGCGGATACCAACACTAGTCTGCCAAGGTCGTAACATTGATAAGGCCGGATAGATGACCAGTCTGCCAACCCTATGTCCACAATTTCTAGTCCGCGCAAACCATACGAACTCGGCGAGCTAGGCAACAAGATGTACTTCGTCCCACAGACCAAGTTCATCAAAACGTGCGATCTCCGAGAACCCGCGTAACCTAATACCGAGATCGCACCAACCTGAACCGGTCTGCCATAATGCGGACTGCTCCACCAAACAATGCGGTCTCAAGGAAAGACCAGTCCGCACAACTCTGCCAACTCCACGATCCAACATCCAGACCACAAGCACAGATACATGCCAGACACCAACGAGCTCCAGAAGTGTCTGTAATATCAAACCTGCCGGACTCGACGAACTCCAAACTGAGTCTGTCACACATGCAGCCTGGACTTGTCAAAAAGGCCAAGTCCACACTAATGATCTTTGAACTATCTCGCTCGAGAAGACACCAGCGACCTAGCAGAAAGCCACCCCAGTCCATGATATCCTTCTATATCATTACGACCCAGAGAACTTGCCGAACTCGACGACCTCCAAAAGAGTCCGCCACTACCTGCAAATAGACATCCCTATCCACCCGATTACTCCACCATGGTGCTTGCAGGTCCAGACTTCTAGAGAAGAACCACAACAAAAACTGGCTGTCTGTTTAGGATATCCGCCAAAGCTTTTCGCCTAGTCCGTACAGTCTCTGCAGTCTGTGTGGATTACCCATTCAGTCCGCCTGACTTCCACCACTTACCACTTCAACAATTTCAACACTCTTCCTTGAAGTGAGAAGTAGAAACCAGCCCGAGCAACCCTTGCAACCGAATAAACGGCCCCTTCAGCAACGACTTTGTAAAGATATATGCCACGTTGTCTTGACTCTTCACGTAGTCATTCATCAAAGATCCCTCCAGTATCTTCTTCTGTATGAAGTGATGCTCGATCTCGATGTGTTTCGTCTATGCGTGGCAAATTGGATTATTCACCTGTTTGAGAGAACTCTCATTGTCACCGCAAATAAGAGTAGAACTATGCACCTTCTCATGGATTTCATCCACTAAACACCTAAGCTAGATGGATTCCTGAGCAGCCAAGGCGGAAGCCTTGTACTTTACTTCTGTAGTGGATACAGACACAAAATCCTGCTTCTTACTGCACCACAAAATAACCATCGATCCCGTGAAGAATACATAACTAGATGTCGACTTCAGATCATCTGTATCTCCCCCATAATCAGCATCTATGTAGCCATGCATACAGAAACCCGCGTCCCTCTTATACAAGAGACCCAACTCCAAGGTGGACTTGACGTGCTACGACCTTTTGCCGCCACCAGATGAGGTTTCCAAGGCTCCGCCATATATCGACTCACCCGGCCCACTGCATAAGCAATATCCAGCCTAGTAATAGTCAGATATATAAGACTCCCCATGAGAGCCTGGAACACCAAAGGGTCTAGAAGAACCCTTCCCTCATCCCATCAAAGTTTTAAGTCAACCTCCAAAAGAGTAGAACTGCTTTTCTCATCCTGTATGCCAAATCGGTTGACAATCCTCTCCACATAGCCCTTTTGGGAAATGAGCATACTGTTCTTCTACCTCTCCACCTCGATTCAAAGGAAATTGTGGAGCTTACCCAGATTCTTCATCTCGAACTGGATAAGTAGCTCAGACCGGAGCCTAGCTACTTCCTCCTCCGAGTTCCTCGTTACGATCATATCATCAATGAACAAAAGAACGAGAACCTAAATCTCCCCCTACTTCTTAACGAACAGACTAGAATCTGAGTTTGAAGCAAAGTAATCACAAAATTGGAGATATTCTGCGATCTTCTCATACCACGCCCGAAGCGCCTACTTCAGACCGTAGAGGGCCTTCTTCTGCTTACAGACGTGCCTAGGATGTTCTTCAGATATGTAACCTGATGGATGTACCCTGAATATGTCCTTACCAATCTCACCATAAAGGAAGGCATTCTTCACGTCAAGTTGCAAAATCTTCCACCCTTGGCAAGCCGCCAAGACAACCACCACCCGAACTGAATTCATCTTGGACACTGGGCTAAATGTCTCCTCGTAATCCTCCCCAAACCATTGATAGAACCCCCAAGCCACAAGACGAGGTTTGTACCGCTTGATACTCATGTCAGCCTTCTTCTTCAGCTTATACACCCACTTGCACGTCATAGAAGTTATGTCATGGACTTTGGGCATAAGATCCTAAGTCTCATTCTTCCCGAGGGCAGCCTCTCCTCATTCATGGCATCTTCCCACTCTTTTACTCCAATAGCGTTCTCAAAGCAAGAAGGCTCGCGTTCATCCAAGAGACCTGCAAAAAAACATGAGATGAAACTCACCATGTTCCTGTCCCTATACCGAGCTGGTGGAACAATTATCCTTTTGGACCTCCGCAGGGATTGACCCTGATCCACCACTCATGCTGCTTCTTCTATACTAGATCTGATCCCAGGCACACCAGGAGCATCTACCCCTACTTCCTGATGTAGAAGTCTCTGCCCTAGAGCTAGACATCACCAAAGCACCTGGTGACATAGGCAACTATACTAGAAGATCTCCAGTAGCTTCCCCTTGGCCTTTGCCTGACCTACTCTCTTGTAGCTCCATAGATGAGCTACCCTGGAATGATGTAAGTTCGTCGAAGACAACGTATCTCGACATGACAAATTTCTTCATTGCAGGATCCATGCACTTCCATCCCTTCTTCCACTCATCATACCCAAAAAAGACTAGCTGCTGTTCTTTTACATCTAGCTTTGTCCTAGGAGCATCCGGAACGTGCACATAGCAGGTGGAAACGAACACACAAAGATGTTCGAAACTGGGCTTCTCTTTGAACATTAACTCATGAGGAGATCTCATGTTGTTCGGACCGAGGGGCATCCTATTGATAACATAAGCCGCACAAGCCATTCCCTCTGCCCAAAAGGCCCTGAGAATCCTTTGGCGTAAAGCCAACACATGCAGGTTTCCGTCAGATGGCGGATCTTCCGTTCTGCAATTCCATTATTCTTTGGAGTGTGAGCACAAGTAAGCTCCCATTGGGTGCCTAACTTTCTGCAGAAGTTAGAGAAAACATGCAAAGTAAACTCTCCGCCATAATCCGTTCTCAACTACATTATATACAGACTGAGCCAACCTTCCACAAGCTCCTTGAACTCCACAAATGCCTCTGACTTCTCTTTTAAGAAGTACACCCAAGTATACATAGAAAAGTCAACAATAAGAACAAGCATATACCTACTGCCGCCGAGACTGGGAGTAACAGTAGGTCCCGTTAGGTCATCATGGATGCATTCCAGTGGTGCAATATTGAAAGTCTTTATATTCAAGAGTAGCAAACACCTAGAGGGGGGGGGGTGAATAGGTTTTAGGCCTTTTTTTATCTTTTTCCTGTTTTAGGTGAGTCATGATTTAAGGTAGTTTAGCTTTCAAGACAATCACACACATCACACGGGAATTTTATAGTGGTTTCCCAGATTATGAGTACATCCCCTATCCCTCCCACCTTTCTAATAGTTTGTTAGACAAAGCAACTTATCCAAACTCGGCTCTAAAGAGCTTACAACACAGATCCCTCAGTCTCCTCCAAGACCTACCTCAGACACAAAGCCCTAGACCTTAGAGCAAGCTTTGCTCCTACAGCTTAGTGATCCAAAGATCACCTACCTCAGACTAAGTTAATAGTCCTACACTGAGGCTAGGAGGATAACCCTACAATTCAGAGAGAAATACTCTCCTACCTCAGATCTGAAACAGATCCTACCTCAGGCAAACTGCCCTACAACTCAGATCCAGTCTAGGATCCTACCTCAAACTTTAGGACAAGTCCTACAACTCAGGCACACGGGCCCAAACTCAGATCCACATAGGAATCCTACTCAGATCTACAAAAGATGTTATACTCAGCCTTTATAATTTTAGGCTTACACTCAGATCCAAAGGATCCTACAGAGAGAGATAAGTGTGTTGATGTAGAATAAACACCAGAGAAAGTTTCTCTGTGTCTTCCTCCTTCTATGCTGAGTTGACTAAGTCCAGATATCTTCTTCACAGCTTCCAGAAAATGTTCTTCAGAAATGATCAGCTAGAACGTTGAAGTAACTGCAGCTAGGCTTTGGATTTGCTTCTTCTTCTTTCTCAGAGATATTCTCTGAACTTGTTGTTGCAGGTGAGAATGACAACAACTATCTTCTTTAACTCTTAGATCAGAAGTTTGAACTTGTTCTTTAGGCTCTGCAATAGTATCAAGAGGAAGAAGATGAAGTCGAGAGCTTTTTCGAAAATCGATCCAAAAGTTCTCTTCTTCCTTTTGATCAGAATTCTTTTATTATCTTCCGCCGTCCAATAGTTCTTTGAGCAGTGGGACCCGCTGTAGTTGTTGGCTGTAACTTTGCTTTTGCATTAAATGCGGTACAAAAGGCGTGAGATCTCATTTGTCCTGTACTGTAGACTTCTCGTAACATTTTGAATTTCTATTGACGTCATCATCTGTGGACTTAGTCAAAAATAGAAGAGTCCTCATAGGCGTTGAGTGAATAGCCTTCACTCAGCGCCAAAAACTTAGCCAATTTTTTGTACCATTTGGTGTCGATTGATTAGTCATCACTCGACGAATTTGGACTTAGCCAATATTTATATTGAGGAAGCGTTGAGTGAACGGCTTTCACTCAATGATTTTGTCCTTAGACAAACTTTCTGGTTATAGGCGTTGAGTGCGTTGAGTGAGCTTTCATCACTCAGTGCATACTTGACTTTCCTGTCAACTTGATGAGGCATTGAGTGAACAACCTTCACTCAACGCTTCTGTACTTAGTTGATTTTCATCTGTATGAAGGCATTGAGTGAGTTATCCTCACTCAACGCTTTCTGCCTTTGCATGTCTTATCGACGAGGCTTTGAGTGATCTTCCTTCACTCAATGCTTTTGTAATTAGCTGATTTATCTGATGAGTTGGCATTGAATGAACTGTCCTCACTCAATGTATTTGGACTTAGACAGATTTTCTGTCTACATATTCCGAGGCTTTGACTGAAGCTTGTGATGTAGACGCTTTCTGAGCTTGGTGTTGAGTGAACTGGCTTCACTCAATGCTTCTGGACTTAGCTAGATTTCTTCTCAGTTTCTCTAGCTTTGACAGCATAGAGCTTTACTCGATGCTTCTTTCTTCAGTAGTCGAGTGAGCTGTCCTCACTCGACGCTTCTAGACTTAACCAGAAATATTCCTTGCCAATGCTGAAGCTTTAACTGTCTGAGCTTTACTCAGCGCCTCTTGTTATATGTCATTGAGTGAACTACCTTCACTCAACGCCTGTGGACTTAACCAAAATTTTGCTTTGTCAACAGTCAGGCTTTGACTGCCCATGCTTTACTCAGCGCTTCTTGACATTTGGCGTTGAGTGAACTGCCTTCACTCAAATCCTGTGGACTTAGACAAATTTCTGTCTTCCCAGCATTCTTCCTTGTGTCCACCTGTCATTGTTACTTAGACAACCTGTATAATCTTTGTGATAAAGAGCATCCTCCACACATTGAACTTAGAGCATACATCAAATACATCTATATGTCTATCATTGACTTGTTTGACTTCTACAAATCGGGGATATTGTGATCAATGGACATAACAATCTCCCCATATTTAAAGAAGTCAAAACCCCTAGTTAAAACTCTTAGTCAATGATATTCACCATTATATGCAGCAGATAAAACATTATATTTGATAAAGAGTAACAAGTATATATAACAAGTTATTAGTTACCACATTTTCCCTGCCTGTATAGTGATCATCATTTCCCACTCCCCATTGATCATTGTACTCTCCCCCTTGATCATTATCTTCTGCCCCTTTTGATCATTATCTTCTCCCCCTTTTTGATCATTGTCTTCTTTCCCTTTTTGACTTCTTCAGAAGTAACTATAGTCAGGGAGGTGCTGGCCTTCTTTTGTCTTATCAGTAACAACATTCCATCTCAGACTCAGAGAAGTTTATGACTATGTCATAAATAATCTCTGGAGTAGGGAGTTCAGAGTTGATCTCCCCCTCAGTCTGTGCATTGTCCTTAGGACATACAGATCAGCAGTGTTGATCTTGGAATTCCACTATTGCAATTGCTTTCTCCTTCTCAACAGGAAGCTGAATCTGTTCCTATAAGTGTTGGACTTGCTCCCCCTTAACTGTAGCATCTTCTATCATCCTCTCTAATAGACACTTTCGTCCTTTTCAGTATTGATACCACTGAAAGTCTTAACACCTGCAAGTAGTCCTTCCTGCAACAAAAACAAAATAAGGAGCAACTGAAGCTATACCAAGTCCAATATACCCAACTCAAACTTAAATGTGTTGAACTTGTCTTCATCTAGTTGCTTAGTGAAGATGTCAGCCACATGCTTGTCTGTAGGAACAAACTCAAGACTGATGTCTTCACATTCCACATGCTCTCTGATAAGGTGATGCATAATCTCTATGTGCTTAGTCCTGCTGTGAGAGACGGGATTCCTAGCAATAGAGATTGCACTAGTTAAATCACAGAACATAGGAGTTTTACTTATCTTGATGTTGTAGTCTTGGAGCTGATACTGGATCCATAGTAACTGTGCACAACAACTTCCTGCTGAGTTATACTCTGACTTAGTTGTTGAAATAGCCACACTGATCTGCTTCTTACTGCTCTAAAACACAAGTCTTCCTCCCAAGAACTGATAAGTGCCTGATGTGCTTTTCCTTTCCTCTCTACAACCTACAAAATCTGTATCTGAAGAGCCAGTCAGTTCAAAATCTCTATTCCTAGGGTACCATAGGCCAAGATCTGGTGTGACCTTAAGTTATCTCAAAAGTCTCTTAGAAGTAGAGTAGTGAGACTCTTTATTGTTGGATCTAGTGGCCAATCTTAGAGGGGGGGGGGGTGAATAAGGTTTTACAATGTTTAATAAGATTTTACTAAATTTCACGCACTAACAACAATCACAGAAGAAAGTAATCTCATTGCATTAAAACAATAATGAAATATAGTTCATAAATAGTTTACATCAACACTTGATCTCCATGACGTCGAAGATCGGAGACGATGAAAAATAGAATCTCTTTTGTTTTCTATACTGACCCACTACCCGGACCGGTTGGCTCTCACCCTTTCCCTTCAGGAAAGGCATTTAAGCCCATTATTCACCTCCACACAAGGGAGGGTCTTAGAGCCCACTCTTCACCTCCACACAAGGGAGGGTCTTAGAGCCCCTCTAGATCCTCCGATCTAGACATCTCAAATCCCGAGACGATTTACCGTGGAATCCTACCCGGATACCGATGGCCCTCACCGGTCGATTTTCCTCACCAAAAACTAAATAGAAAATAGAAAAAGAGTACAAAGATTAAAAGTAAAGACGATAAGAAAATGAAGTTCTCCCTTTTGATGACTTCTCCGGTGTGCAATCTACGACTGGTGCTTGAAATCTTCATTGGCGAGCAACCGGTCGGTTCTCAGTGGTCGATGAAGATTCTGGATCGCCAGAGTTTTTCGTTCACGAATGGGAGGGAGAAGGCTTCCTTCAACTTTGACGAAGACAAGTGGAGACGGGCGCAAGGAGGCGGCCAAAATCTGGAGTTCTGAAACCCTTCGTCAAAATTTGTCTAGAAGTCGCAATGACAACAGGCAACACAACTGCTTTTATACGTCTTCATGAAAAGGTTACCGCCGGCGGTAAGACTAGAGCTTGTGGTAGTTTCGCGCGCTTGTTGTGCCAACTGTTCTCCAAATCTGGAAAATAATCTTCGAAACGATATTCTGCCTTTTCATTTGAACTAGCGCCCCGCGGTAGGACCTTCCGCCGCACGGTAACATAGGATGTGACGTTCCTGAAAAGGAAACAACCGTTTGACAAGGCTAGCGACGCGCGGTAGGTGCTACCGCCGAAATCTTCCAGAGCGCTAGGACAAAATAAATCATTCAGTTCCTGCCTGCGGTAATACAGTCGCCTGGCAGTAGTGCTCGACGCGGTAGAGCTACAGCCGAAACCATCCAGAGTGCTAGGTCCAAATAAATCATTAAGTTACCGCCTGCGGTAATACAGTCACCTGGCAGTAGCGCTCGGCGCGGTAGAGCTAGCACCGAAACCATCTAGACCACTAGTTCCAAATAAATCATCGTGTTAGAGCCTGCAGTAGTACTACCGCCGGGAGGTAGCCTTCACTCAAAGCCATCGTCTCGGCGTACTCAACAATTTTTGTCTCAACGCTCTCAACGCGGCGTTGAGTTGGCTAGCACAGCGCGGTAAGTACTAATGCTGGGCGGTAGCTTTCATATATGCCTTTTTCTTTGCTTGCACATGTCAACCTGCACACTCTATCAATATATAATATGATCAAATACAACCTAGTAGTTGATATTCTCAAACACAAGGAATGTGAAACCACGGTTCCAACAAACTCCCCCTTTTGATAATATCAATTCCCGTTCATGATAAATAAACATGAGATAGAGTGCAAAATGAAGATAGGAAATATAATCTAACAACAGGTTACAGTGTATTGGAGAGTCTATACGTTCTACTTGCTCCCCCTATCTTTGTGCTGCTCCCCCTATCTATGAGCACACATTAGCATCATGCTCCCCTACAATTTACCTCTCCTAGCCGTGCTCCCCCTATATATTACCTCTCCTAACCCGACCATACTCATGAACATACTCATGAACAATATATTCTCCCCCTTTGATAATATCAAAAGGGAGGGCAAGGCCAACCAGACAAGTAGGATGAAAAGAGTATATATATATTAAGTATACGGGTGACCCAAAACGTAATAAATATCAGAGAATTTGAAGTACCGGGGGTCACACAATGGAGCAAAAATTCATAATTAGTGAGGGTCACAAAATGGAGCAAATAGTCATAGTTAATAAAAATTGGACAACGCACACGAATCAAAGACACAACGAGTACGACAACAATATTGTAAGAAATACGAAGGAAATTAATTTTAAGCAAACATTGTAAAACGTCATGAGTGTAAATCAAGTGCTAGTACGTATTGTGCTACAAAGAGTTTGTGCAGTTGCAGTCCAATTCTTATGTGCGGAAGTCTTAAATAAGACAATGACGTGGATGTGAAACATCAATAGAGAGAGCACCAATAAGAAATAATAAGTATTACATGTGAGCTCTCGAGCTTTAAAATAACTTACACAGGAGAAATATAGGGAATAATCACGTCACGTATCTAATGATGCTATATCAGTATTGGAAACTAGAGACACATAGCTTTGTGTGGGTCTAGACACACGATCGAAACGACTCTTTGAACCAAAGTGCTCATCCTCACATTGCTCAAAAAGACTTATCAGGAGGAATAAGTAGTGCTTGGGGGGGTCCTTGAACAGAAAGTGAATAGCTAGCATAGAGTTTTGAGCTTATTTGCTTAGTGTTATCACGTTGATAAATTTTCTTTTTAAATTGCAAGGGACCCCAAGCCAATCGAAATCTATCCACCTGGATAGATGCACTTTAACGTGTATGCTTAAGACCTTAGCACTAGAGACATTTGCCCAAAGTTTTAATCTTTATACAAGCACATACATGCTTGACATTGATTATTCAAAGTATTTCTAAAGTGTTAGGATACAACGTCAAGAGGTATAATATGTAAGTCTTGTATTTGTATAAGAGTGCTTCAACTAGAGATGTGTGCAGTGTGATAGGTCATTCCCTTATCTAAATCCTCACACATACCTAGAGGCATAGGCAACATACACTCACAAGTATTTGCGCACTCAATAGCTAAGCACTTAGAAATTTAGCTCACTATGACCGGAGGACAATGTTTGAAAAAGATTAATCGTGTAAACTCGAACACTGTGCATACAAGTTATGATCTAAGACGCAGTCACGTGAGCCCAAATCATGCGTTGTTTTTCCTTCAGTAGTTTTTTTTTGTTTTTCAAAAAAACTGTTCAAACAAAATGTACAGATGCAACATACACACACACATAACAAAAAATGCAAACACAAGTAAAATGATGCGAGCAATGTCAAATAAACCACGGTGAACACATATAAAGGTCGACGAAAAAAATCAAGGAGAAATGAGGATAGCGCGATAGCATGTTATGCATGTGACTATGAGGTATGGAGACTTCGTTCGTGCTTTGAATACAGTAGTCATGAGAATATTTACGACATACTTGATCCAAATACTATGTCATCACCCTAGCCCCGTACTGAGTGACAGATGGGCATGAGGAGCTGCATAAATGCCGTAGGGTGGGGTGTAAATCCCTTGTGCCCGCATAAGAAACCACTCAACCTAACACTCTTTCCCCCCATTGTCACACAAGGACCTACTGGAACCCTCCCCGGTTAAGGACAAGACGTGGATTACAAGTTAGAGTCCCTAATGACGACACACCTACGCCCCCGCTATTGCGAGACATAGTGAAAGGAGTCAAGCTGATGTTTCTATTAATGCCATGGTGGCATGATTTTGGCAGATAGGCACCGAGACAAAAAAAGAACCATTACCGCCAATGCTAGAGGTACCACACAAGTAAATGTGTATGAGTTCAAGCAGTCTAGATTTGGAAATCTCAGTTTTGCTTTTGAAACAATTCTTAACAAATTTCCCTTTTGACACAGAGCACAAAGGACATTTAAACTACCGCTTAGGTTTTTAAGTCCCCTAACAAGTTTTTTTCTCGATAGTTTTACTATAAGCTTACTTTCGGAATGTCCTAGTCTCTTATGCCATAGATCTAATTCTTCATTCTTAGTAACAAGGCATTTCAAATTTGAAGCAGAAATATCATCAAAACTAACAGTGTATACATTATGATTTCTATGATCAATAAGTAAAACACTGGACGTTTTAGCATCTAAAATTTTGCAAGTGTTTGTGGAGGATTCGAAAATCATATTTAATCCTTTATCACATAGTTGACTAATTGAAATAAGATTGTGCTAAAGGCCATCCACAAACAGAACATTAGAAATTTAAAATGCATTGTTACCTATAGTGCCGATTCCCAAAATCCTTCCTTTGTTATTGTCCCTAAAGGTCACCAAACCACCCTTCTCTTCCAGCTAAGGAACTTGTCTTTATCACCTGTCATGTGCTTGGAGCAACCGGAATCCAAGTACCACACGTTCTTTGTGTCCTTCGCCTGCAAACATACCTAAGAAGAAGATGAGGGTAAAGATCTGGTTACCCAAGTTATCCCACCCATATTGTAGGTAGAAGACTTTGGTAGCCAGACTTGCGTGTTTTTCTTGGCACCTTTGCTTAAACAAGAGCTAGATGAGTGACCAAACTTATGACAGTTTGCACACAAAGTATAGGTAGTGGAAACTGCTTTTATCACGTTGCTTGAGCTCTTGCTTGAGGAAGGAGATAGCCCTCCATAATTCTTCAGCTTATCATTTGATAAACATTGGACTTAGGCTTAGAAACATGACCATTTCTTCTCGGTGGTGATGATGGACTTCCATATCCTAGTCCAAATTTTCCAGATCCATGGCATTGTGCACCCAATAGCATGTTTAATGATTTTTGACCTATTCCAAACTTTTGGATGGCACAGTCAAGATCATGGATCCTCGCTTTCAAAGCGGTGTTCTCAGTCAGGAGCATCACACACCGATTAGCAAATTATTTTTTGCCTTCCCCTACCTTGCCAAGAGATAAATGAAGTCTCTTCTCCAAGACATTCTTCTCATTTATGAGAAAGTTCGTTCTCAAGGATGACTTGGAGAGACTTGCCTTATTTTCTTCGATAGTTGCCATCAAGTGAGGGCACTCTAGACAACCAATCTTCTCTTTGTCAGTTCTAATTAACTCATTTTTTAGTTTGTCTAAATCCTTGTTTAATTTCTTATTCTCAGCTTTCAAAGATTTTTTGACAGAAATAACGCACTCTAACTTATCAGCTAAGTGTTCGTAAATTTCAAGAAGTTCAGAGTAAGTGGGTGGAGTTACCTCAGTGTGGCTTTGGACACTGGACTCATCATTAGATTCTTCTTGACTCTTTCCCATGAGGCACAAATTTGCCTCATCTTCACTCCCTGAGTCTGAGATACTTGAATCATCAGATCCATCCTCACCCCAAGTAAGTGCCTTCAATACCTTCTTCTTTCCTTTGAACCTACTGTTCTTCCCTTTTTCTTCCTTCTGGAGTCTCGGGCAATCTCTTTTCAGATGTCCTGGCCTGTGGCAGTGATAACACTCTGGCTGAAACTTTTCATCATCGCTTTTCGTCTCTTTCACCGGCTTGTTCCATCTCCTGCCTTCTCCAGCTCCTGTCTTCAGGAATCTCTTGAACTGTCCCTGCTTCTTGGGATTCTTCATGAATTTCTTGAATTCCCATACATAGAGGCTTTCCTCCCCATCCTCCTCGGAGACCTCAGATGCTTTTCTCACTCGTGAAGCCTTCAGCGCCAGTCCCTTCTTCTTCATTTCCTTGGGATATTCCTCTGCTTGAATCTTCAACTCCACTTCATGTGTCTTGAGATCTCCGATGAGGCTTTCAATCTCCAGGGTGCTGATTTCAAGAGACTCAACAATTGCAGTCACCTTGGGGTTGAAGCGAGGAGGCAAAGATCACAGGATCTTCCTCACTAAGTCACCATTTGGAAAGCTCTTCCCGAGAGACCTTGAAGCGTTGACGATCTTGGTGAACCACATGTACATGCTGTCCACATCCTCATCGATCTCCATCCGAAATTGCTCATATTAAGATTCAAGTCGGAATAACTTTGACTCCTTCACCTGCGAAGTACCTTCATGAGTAAGCTCAAGAAGACGCCAAATATCAAAAGCAGTTTCACAATTAAAAATTCTATTGAATTAAGTCTTATTTAAGGCACAGAATAAGGAGTTCATAGCCTTGACATTGTTTGTGCATCTCAGCTTATCTGTGTCATCCCACTTATCGCGTAGTTTTTACTAAACAGTATCCCCAACCGTGATAGTGGGTGAAGTGTACTTTGCCTCTATCATGGCCCATACGTCCATGCTGTGAGTCATTAGAAAAATTTTCATCAGAGTCCTATAGTGACTATAGTCACTACCCATAAATTGTGGGGGATGACTCACACCTTGTCCCTTAGTGAAAACGTGCACAGTGTTGGCCATCTTACTTCAGGTTTTTAAGCCTATTTGAAATAACCTCCCTCTAATACCACTTGTTGGATCTAGTGTCCAACCTTAGAGGGGTGGGGGTGAATAAGGTTTTACAACGTTTAATAAGATTTTACTAAATTTCATGCACTAACAACAATCACAGAAGAAAGTAATCTAATTGCATTAAAACAATAATGAAATATAGTTCATAAATAGTTTACATCAACACTTGATCTCCATGACGTCGAAGATCGGAGACGATGAGAAATATAATCTCTTTTGTTTTCTATACCGACCCACTACCCAAACCGGTTGGCTCTCACCCTTTCCCTCCAGGAAAGGCATTCAAGCCCACTCTTCACCTTCAAACAAGGGAGGGTCTAAGAGCCCACTCTTAACCTCCACACAAGGGAGGGTCTTAGAGCCCCGCTAGATCCTTTGATCTAGACATCCCAAATCCCGGGACGAATAACCGCGAAATCCTACCCAGATTTCGACGACCCTCACCGGTCGATTTTCCTCATAAAAAACTAAACAGAAAATAAAAAAAGAGTACAAAGATTAAAAGTAAAGACGATAAGAAAATGAAGTTCTCCCTTTTGACGACTTCTCCGGTGTGTGATCTACGGTCGGTGCTTGAGATCTTCGTTGGCGAGCAACCGGTCGGTTCTCAGTGGTCGATGAAGATTTTGGATCGACGGAGTTTTTCATTCACGAACGGGAGGGAGAAGGCTTCCTTCAACTTTGACGAAGACAAGTGGAGACGGGCGCAAGGAGGCGGCCGAAATTTGGAGTTCGGAAACCCTTCATCAAAATTCGTCTAGGAGTCGCAATGACAACAGGAAACACAACGGCTTTTTACGTCTTCATGAAAACAGGCTACCGTCGGCGGTAAGACTAGCGCCGACGGAAAGACTAGCGCCTGCGGTAGTTTCGCGCGCTTGTTGTGCCAGCTGTTCTCCAAATCTGGAAAATAATCTTCGAAACGATATTCTACCTTTTCATTTGAACTAGCGCCCCGCGGTAGGACCTTCCACCGCGCAGTAACATAGGATGCGACGTTCCTGAAAAGGTAACAGCCGTTTGACAAGGCTAGCGCCGCGCGGTAGGTGCAACCACCAAAATCTTCCAGAGCGCTATAACAAAATAAATCATTCAGTTATCGCATGCGGTAATACAGTCTCCTGGCGGTAGTGCTCGGCGCGATAGAGCTACCACCGAAACCATCCAGAGCGCTAGGTCCAAATAAATCATTAAGTTATCGCCTGCGGTAATACAGTTGCCTGGCAGTAGCGCTCGACGCGATAGAGCTAGCGCCGAAACCATCCAGAGCGCTAGGTCCAAATAAATCATCGCGTTAGCGCCTGCGGTAGTACTACCGTCGGGCAGTAGCCTTCACTCAAAGCCATCGTCTCGACACACTCAATGTTTTTTGTCTCAACGCTCTCAACGCAACGTTGAGTGGGCTAATGCAGTGCGGTAAGTACTAACGCTGGGCGGTAGCTTTCATATATGCCTTTTTCTTTGCTTGCATCTGTCAACCTGCACACTCTATCAACATACAATATGATCAAATACAACCTGGGAGTTGATATTTTCAAATACAAGAAATGTGAAACCATGGTTCCAACATTTATGGCTAGCCTGATATCTAGCACAAACACATATAACATACATGATGTATGGCCTACTTGCAGTAAGATATAGGAGGGAGCCAATTATACCTCTATACAAAGTTCATCAACAGGTTTCCCTGCCTCATATTTTTCTATAGACATACTTGACCCCATGAGAGTTTTTATTATGGAGGCACTCTCCATTCCAAACTTTTTGATTAACTCCCTAGTGAACTTAGACTGAGATATGGACAATCCATCTTCAGTTTGCCTTACTTGGAGGCCCAAGAAGTATTTAAGCTTACCCGTACTGCTCATCTCAAATTTTCCTTGCATAAGTTTGGCAAACTTTTTGCAAAGGTTATCATCAGTAGACCAAAAAATTATGTCATCTACAAAAATTTGGACTAGGATGATCTTGCCCTTAGATTCTCTTAGGAATAGAGTCTTGTCTATCTTCCCCCTTGAGAATTTATTCTCAATGAGGAAGCTATACAGAGTCTCATACCATGCCTTAGGGGCTTTCTTCAACCCATATAGAGCTTTCCTAAGTCTATAAACAAAATCAGGAGAGTTTGGATTGACAAAACCTGATGGCTGTTCAACATAGACTTCTTCCCTTAAGTAACCATTTAGGAAGGCTGAGTTCACATCCATCTGGTAGACTTTGAATCCCTTATATGCATCATATGTAAGGAATAGTCTGATGACTTCAATCTGGCTACTAGGCAAAGGTTTGATCAAAGTCAATGTCTTTTTCTTTTTGTATCCCTTAGCCACCAGCCCAGCTTTATTCTTGATTATATTGTCATTTTAATCAAGCTTATTTTTATAGATCCACTTGGTTCTAATAACATTATGTCCTTGTGGTCTAGGAACCAGCTTCCAAACCTTACACCTCTTGAACTGGTTTAGTTTCTCTTGCATTGCCATAATCCAGAGTTGGTCTATGTTGGCCTCTTCAAATCTTTTGGGCTCAACTTGTGACAGGAAGCTTGAATACAAGGCGGTGTTGAGACTTCCACTCCTTGTTATAACTCCTTGGTTAGCATCACCAATTATTTGGTGTCTGGGATGATCCCTTAGATGCCTGATAGTTGGAGGCAATCTTCCTTCAGCATCTTGAGCTTTAGTGATTGCATCTTGCTGATCTTCATCCACATCATGTGTGCCTTGTACTTCTTCTGGAATATACACTCCATCATCTTCATCTTGGACTATTAGAGCAGCTTCCTTGATGGTTAGCTTGTACATCATCAGCTCTATACTTGCAGGTCTAGATGAGGAGCTAGGTAGCTCATTGTTAATCATAATAAACTCATCAAATACTATGTGCAAACTTTATAACTTGATTTTTCAAGTTGTAGATCATATAGGCCTTATTATGATTATTGTACCCAACACATATCTCATTATAGGATTTGGTAGCAAATTTAGTCATATAAGACTTACCATTATTGAGCACATAGAATTTGCTACCAATGATCTTGAGATAGGCCGGGTTTGGTTTTCTGCCCTTCATGATTTCATAGGGAGTCTTCTTGTGGCTCTTGGTGATAGAAGCTCTATTTAGGACATGGCATGCAGTATTTACTGCCTCAGCCTAAAAATATTCTGGGAGAGATGTGTCACTTAGCAAAGTCCTACCAGCTTCTATGAGAGTTCTATTCTTCCTCTTAGCAATCCCATTTTGCTGGGGTGTTCTTGGAGAAGAAAATTCTTGATGAATCCCTTGCTTTTCACAGAACCTTGTCATGCTTTCAGACTGAAATCCAGTCCCATGATCACTTCTGATTTTGACCACAATACTGTCTAACTCATTTTGAATCTGCTTGACAAAAGTCCTGAAGATATAAAGGGTTTCAGACTTTTTCTTAAGAAAAAAAACCCAAGCAAACCTAGAGAAGTCATCAACAACCACAAGGGTGTAGACTTTCCTACCTAGACTATGAACTGGCATAGGACCAAACAAGTCCATATGCAGAAGGCATAAACACCTCACAGAGTCTTTGGTTCCAATGCTCTTGAAAGAAGCTTTGGTCTGTTTGCCCTTTTGGCATGCAGAACAAATACCTTCCTTGGTGCATTTCATCTTAGGACCATTCCTTACTAACTCTTCACTGAAGAGCTTACCAATGGTCTTATAGTTTAAATGAGCTAGTCTCTTGTGTCATTGTATATAGTATAAGACTTTCTCATTTACAACTAGACATATAGGGGAGTCTTGACTTTAACATAGAAGGTTTAGACAATACAAATTTCCACTCCTAGTGCTTGTCAAGATGAACTCTTGGTCACTTGACCTCTTAATTTGACACTCATCCTTGTTGAATACAATAACATAGCCAAGATCACAGAGTTGTCTTATGCTTATCAGGTTGTGTCGCAACCCATCAACATAAACCACTTTTGAGATGGATACTATGCCATTGGTAATCTTATCATGTCCTCTAGTGACTCCTCTGTCTGAACCACCAAAGATTACTTTGGGTCCATCCTTCACTAGAGTGTACTCCTTTAGGTTGCTACTTGTTCCAGTCATGTGTCTGGAACATCCAATGTCCAAGTACCATATGGGAGTATGGGCACTTGGACTATCCTGCAAAACATAATTTAATTTACCTTAGGACCCCAATTTTTATTGGGTCCTAGGTTCTGGTTAGCCTGAAAAAGGAATTGTCTTCCTGCAGATTTTCTGACAGTAGGACTAGCACTTGCTCTGGGCACAGTTGGATTGTGCCAGCAATCTAAAGCAAAATGACCCACTTTTCAACAACACCAATATTCATGAATATTATATCTTCTTTTCTGAGTAGGTCTGGTAACAGCTAACTATTTAGAAAGAAGATTAGCTTCCTTTTTCTTATTTCTCTCAGCTATAATCTGACTGAAGGTGAGTCTGCTAGTAAAAGAACTTGGTTTTTCTTGAGATCTACCAACAATGGTCTTCTTTGCAGAAGACATACTATTGATGGCCTCAAAAATGCCCAAGTCTGGCTTACTGACAGACTTGCCCTTGGTCTGAGTGTGTGCTGAGAGATCCTGAGAGAAGGCCACTGTCTTATTCTTGAGATTAGGGGCTGATGCACCAAATACAAATGGTCCATAATGGGCCATTTGAATTTCCTCATGGGGAGACTTAAAGGCACTCATCCCCTTGCTATAACTTCCACCATAGCTGTGAACATTTTTTTTCACACTTGTGGATCTTCCATTCACCCAGTGACTATAGATACTCTCTTGGTCATACCTGTTTGATGGTAACATCACCTTTTTGAAAGGGATGAGAGGCTTTGATGCCAGGCGCTAAAATGAAACTTTGCCTTTCCCTTTGGGATGAGTAACTCTAGTGTTTCCTTTGAATCCCAACCCCTTCTTACCCTTTTGAGAGGAGAAGGTGTGAGGACCCCATTTTGGACCCCACACATTTCTGTATCATGGCTACTTTCAAAACAGTTGTCCCAGGACAAAGTAAGGCTAGTGAGTAACAAAAGAATACACATAATAAGACGTACCTCATAAATTGCAGATGTCCATGTGACTTGAATCATTACGAACCCAAAGTTATGCCAAGTACCTGTACAAAATGGCGATGGGCTTAGTCATAAAAATATGACTAAGTGAGGTGAATACCTCTTTAGCTGCTGTACATATAAACAAATGTGAAAGCTATAACAATAACATAAAGAAATATATCTTTACTAACCATTTGACATACCTGTCCCGACACTGTGTGTCAATGTTCTCTGTCATGTTCGTATTCATAAAACCATATAAACAGTTATAGGTCAATATTAATCAATAGCTCTAAACAAGTATCAGTGTAAACATGCAAGCAATGTAATCAAGGTAAGTAATGTAATCAGGAAAGCTATGAAACTGTAACACTAACTCAGTGTGCATGTTCAGTAACTGTAACTGTGAAATTATCTCAGTTCGCATGTTCAGTAATAATCTATCGATGTAACTGTATAACTAATACATTCTTATGGTATCTTTTATTTTAGGTCATGATAAGGGTAACTGTCACAGTATCAATATCAGTATCCGTATTTCAGTATTTCATTCTTTGGGTCCGACCCTTCCGGGTCATCAGTATACCAAAACCAGTACGTACAACACGCGTTTATGCCCTCAGGCTCGACTGGTTTGGCAAATCATCAGTATTTGTATGCGCATTCAGGTTCAGTTATACCCTTATCAGTACCTTGCATCGATGCATTCTTATTTATGTTTGTCGTACATTTCATTTCTATACTTAGGGTTCATTTATTTCTTAATCCCCTCAGAAGTTAATCGTCTGTTTGCCTTTATAAATGGCCATACATATGCGAGTAATCATTATCAGTGATATAAATTATTTCATGCCCATAATAAACAGGTAATCATGTGTTTAACATGCTAATCATAAGAGTGCACATACTGAAAAAGAGGGCAATAAAACATAAATTTAAATAGGTAGCTCTCACCATCAGTCGTTCCATTCTTGTATCACAACTCATGTCATTGTCGCATTTATTTGGAGGTGTCATCCTTCGCGATCTCTGTGATTAGCAATCGTTTCATTAGGCCATTTTTCTATCGGGGTTACACCTCTTTATTGACCATTATGTTAACATCATTTGGGAGCTACTTACTTAACCTTCTATGTTTGCATAACCATAAAGCATAAGTGCAAAGTAATTATAAAATGATACTCCATACTCTGAATAATAGTAGTCGGCCATGAAGAAAAACTCACATCAACTTCTATAAGGCTAACAAATAGTTGGCCAATAGGCTAGGCACTGTGAACTCTCCAATAACTACCAGGACTATAGAGTAAAAACTATAAAGCATAACTGTATAAAATCAGCCATGTTTATCAAGTACTACCTGTAATTAATTTCTCAATATCATGTAAAAGATGAGCAGATATGTTGTGGTTGGCTAAAATAATCAAAATCCCTCAATTATCAGCCAACTAAAACTGTAAATCATAGTGAAGATAACCAATAGACCGGCCAGCAGATCCACCGATAAAGTTCACCAAAAGGACCAACCATAACAAGACTCATGCCTGCATCCAGTCTAAATAAGAAGAAAACTAGGAGATTTAAGAGGAAAAAAAATGCTCACCGTGAAGCTTTGAAGTTGAAATCTGCCGATCAAATGATCACCTCTACTAAAACCACAGCAGTACCTCATAACCCACACATACGAGGCCTTGCTTAACAATCGTTCTGGGGAGCTGTACCCAGTTCAGAAAACAGAGGAAGAAGGGGATGGATCAAGCCCTAACATCCACCTTCCGTCGAAATTACAGGCGATGAGAACAATGGGAATGAATAGATAGGAAGGAAACAAGGCTCGAGGCATTAAATAATTCCACCGCTGACTAGTCCCACCGCCTCTTCTAATGAAGTTTAACGCCTAATGACTCAAATTAACAATGTTTATATCATTTCCAGTAAGTACACAACCAAAAGAAATTTGCATGTCTATTTCTCTGTCCACTTACAATAACACACATTATAATTATAATATCAATACAACATACCCAAACCACCAATGTCAACCAAGCACTGAAAAACTTAAAATATTGTGAAACGGCGACGCCGACTCGGCACTGACTTCATTATTTTCATCATAGGGGATGTTTATTATTGAAGTTTTATGAGCAATTTGGGTCACTTCGTATTTTGGGCCGTTACAATTTCTTCCCCCCTTATAAAGATTTTTGTCCGCAAAAATATGATACGATATCATTGTTACTGTAGGTCAATTCGATTTGCTCATTAATTGAGCAAATTACTTAGCTACGAACCATCGTTCTATGCATCATTGTTTTGTTAAGGTTACCATCAGGACCCATTCATCACGGTGTTTTTCTTCTACGATTTCTATAATATTGTGTTATTTGTCACATCGTCGTAACATTGTGTTATATATATAACATTAATTGTTTACAATGTCGTCACCTTTAGAAACTCTTTTACGCACAACAATATCCTATATTATTCCTAGCGTGTTGAGTCATTATCGGCATATGGTTACGACCTTTCATTTTCCATACATATTTCTTTTAACTGTCTATTTATCTAAGAGATAAACCGCCGTTCGCTTTTCGTCGTGTAAAGTTACATACCTTGTTGAGTTTTGAGTTTCTTCCGATGTAGATCATAACTTGATACCAAGGCGACGTACCAATGATAACTATTAATTTAGAGCCATCTTTCTTTATAATGACTCAACGTAATTTGTCAATTTGGTTCATATGCTCTTTCATTTCCAACAGTAAACGGACTTCTCTACCAGCTCGACACACCAATATGAACTTCGTCTTCATTGACGCAATATTATATGTTCAAACTTTCCTCCATAGTAAGTATTGTATACCCGAAAACATGTAACTGTTTCGTTTTACTTGTTCCTTTTTTTTCGTTCTGCCCATCTCAATTTCATTCCATACTGTAATTATTTCATGTGTTCGTTCAATATAGCTTTCACTTGCATTCCTTCATTTTGCATCACTACAATTTTAACAGTCCGCAAGCCACCATAAACAACAAGAATACGATAGCTCTTTTATATTTCCTTCTTAATCACTATTTGACATTTAATCGTTATACGTATATCACTTTTTACTTGACATCCTTTACGTAAAGCTCTCGCCATGAACGTTAGTAACATTTAATCCTTGTGAATTCATTTTCACATTCGTCACCTCAATTTACGTTGGATCGATTTCGTAAATGTGACGTCTATGTATACTCTTAACGTCATATCATGTGTAAATATTATGTACTCACTACAGCCGAACTTCTTGAAAACCTGGCTCTGATACCAATTGTGAGGACCCCATTTTGGACCCCACACATTTCTGTATCATGGCTACTTTCAAAACAGTTGTCCCAGGACGAAGTAAGGCTAGTGAGTAACAAAAGAATACACATAATAAGACGTACCTCATAAATTGCAAATGTCCATGTGACTTGAATCATTACGAACCCAAAGTTATGCCAAGTACCTGTATAAAATGGCGATGGGCTTAGTCATAAAAATATGACTAAGTGAGGTGAATACCTCTTTAGCTGCTGTACATATAAACAAATGTGAAAGCTATAACAATAGCATAAAGAAATATATCTTTACTAACCATTTGACATACCTGTCCCGACACTGTGTATCAATGTTCTCTGTCATGTTCGTATTCATAAAACCATATAAACAGTTATAGGTCAATATTAATCAATAGCTCTAAACAAGTATCAGTGTAAACATGCAAGCAATGTAAACAAGGTAAGCAATGTAATCAGGAAAGCTATGAAACTGTAACACTAACTCAGTGTGCATGTTCAGTAACTGTAACTGTGAAATTATCTCAGTTCGCATGTTCAGTAATAATCTATCGATGTAACTGTATAACTAATACATTCTTATGGTATCTTTTATTTTAGGTCATGATAAGGGTAACTGTCACAGTATCAATATCAGTATCCGTATTTCAGTATTTCATTCTTTGGGTCCGACCCTTCCGGGTCATCAGTATACCAAAACCAGTACGTACAACACACGTTTATGCCCTCAGGCTCGACTGGTTTGGCAAATCATCAGTATTTGTATGCGCATTCAAGTTCAGTTATACCCTTATCAGTACCTTGCATCGATGCATTCTTATTTATGTTTGTCGTACATTTCATTTCTATACTTAGGGTTCATTTATTTCTTAATCCCCTCAGAAGTTAATCGCCTGTTTGCCTTTATAAATGGCCATACATATGCGAGTAATCATTATCAGTGATATAAATTATTTCATGCCCATAATAAACAGGTAATCATGTGTTTAACATGCTAATCATAAGAGTGCACATACTGAAAAAGAGGGCAATAAAACATAAATTTAAATAGGTAGCTCTCACCATCAGTCGTTCCATTCTTGTATCACAACTCATGTCATTGTCGCATTTATTTGGAGGTGTCATCCTTCGCGATCTCTGTGATTAGCAATCATTTCATTAGGCCATTTTTCTATCGGGGTTACACCTCTTTATTGACCATTATGTTAACATCATTTGGGAGCTACTTACTTAACCTTCTATGTTTGCATAACCATAAAGCATAAGTGCAAAGTAATTATAAAATGATACTCCATACTCTGAATAATTCTAGTCGGCCATGAATAAAAACTCACATCAACTTCTATAAGGCTAACAAATAGTTGGCCAATAGGCTAGGCACTGTGAACTCTCCAATAACTACCAGGACTATAGAGTAAAAACTATAAAGCATAACTGTATAAAATCAGCCATGTTTATCAAGTACTACCTGTAATTAATTTCTCAATATCATGTAAAAGATGAGCAGATATGTTGTGGTTGGCTAAAATAATCAAAATCCCTCAATTATCAGCCAACTAAAACTGTAAATCATAGTGAAGATAACCAATAGACCGGCCAGCAGATCCACCGATAAAGTTCACCAAAAGAAACAACCATAACAAGACTCATGCCTGCATCCAGTCTAAATAAGAAGAAAACTAGGAGATTTAAGAGGAAAAAAAATGCTCACCGTGAAGCTTTGAAGTTGAAATCTGCCGATCAAATGATCACCTCTACTAAAACCACAACAGTACCTCATAACCCACACATACGAGGCCTTGCTTAACAATCATTCTGGGGAGCTGTACCAAGTTCAGAAAACAGAGGAAGAAGGGGATGGATCAAGCCCTAACATCCACCTTCCGTCGAAATTCCAGGCGATGAGAACAATGGGAATGAATAGATAGGAAGGAAACAAGGCTCGAGGCATTAAATAATTCCACCGCTGACTAGTCCCACCGCCTCTTCTAATGAAGTTTAACGCCTAATGACTCAAATTAACAATGTTTATATCATTTCCAGTAAGTACACAACCAAAAGAAATTTGCATGTCTATTTCTCTGTCCACTTACAATAACACACATTATAATTATAATATCAATACAACATACCCAAACCACCAATGTCAACCAAGCACTGAAAAACTTAAAATATTGTGAAACGGCGACGCCGACTCGGCACTGACTTCATTATTTTCATCATAGGGGATGTTTATTATTGAAGTTTTATGAGCAATTTGGGTCACTTCGTATTTTGGGCCGTTACAGAAGGAGTCTATTAAAGGCAACAAAGTATTTGTCTTTGAATATTTAGCCACAATTCTTTTCTCCCTTTGTAGCTTTTCCTCAAGATCCATAATGATCCTGTTCTTATTGTTGATGGTCCTAATCTGGATGATTGAGATAGACTTTAGTTAGCTGACTTCCCTTAATTTCTGATCCATCAAGGATGCTAACTCAGACTGCTGGGAAGCAGCTAGCTGTAGGGAGATAATCTCCTCAGCCTAGTTCTTGGCCAACTTCTTGCTTCTTTTCAAAACATCCAGAATGACACCATACTTGTCAATCAATTGATTAACATCTTCCTCAGATTGTGAGTCATCTTCATCACTGGATGAGGATTTATCAGAATCTGGACTAGTCTAATAATCTGAATTAGAAGATGAGCTAGATAGAGAGTATACTAGATCTGGACAAAGCTGATCCTAGCTGGTTTCTTCATCTGATAAGACCATCAACCAATAATAGTTGTTGGCATCTTCTTCATCATCCTCCTCCTCTGAGTCACTGTCTGAATGTGACATGGGGGCCCTAATACATATCCTAGCAGTAGGATAATCTTAAACTTCCTTAGCAGCAAATAACCCTATGTAGGCTTCTTCTTCTTCAGACACAAAAGATGTTGAGTCAGACTGACTCCAACTCTTCTTATTCTTTGCAATGAAGGTCTTTTCCTTCTTGCCCTTAAGATGGTGATGCTTATTCTCACCAGAATTTTTTCTCTTGACTAGGCAGTCAACAATTACATGTCCAGGTTTGCTACAACAAAAGAAAATAACTTTAGAAGAAACTTGTTTACTAGGTTTAGAGTTATACCTGTCTCCCTTGGAGTATTTCTTCTCAGCCTTGTAGTGGTCCTTCCTGTGATGAGAAGAGTAGGAAGGTCTACTCCTCCACTACTTACTCTTCATCATCTTCTGAAACTTCCTAGAGAAGGCAGCAAATTCTCCATCAAACATGTTGCTGTCTGATGTGCTTGGCTCTGTGCTGTCTGATTCAACAAGCCTCCTTGGAGGAGAGGCAATCCTATCCTTGCTCTTCTTGGTGCTCTTAGCTTTGAAGGCCACAATCTTTTCCTTGACCAGAGATCTGCTCATAGTCTCCTCCTCCTTCCTGACAGATAGCTGCATCTCATAGGAGAGCATCTTCCCAAATAGTGTGTGAGGGGGAGTATCAGCTAGCTTTGCCACCTCCTTGATGACACGGATTTTTGTGTCTCATTATCTAGTTAGAGATCTGAGGAACTTGTCATTGAGCTCATAATAGCTGAAAACCCTACCATAGGTCCTCAGCTCATGCAAAATTTTGAAAAAAAATTCATAGCATTCTGCAATGCTATCCTTCTTGTTCTGTCTGAAGGCCTCATACTCTTGGTTGAGTAGGGATTTTCTATCATCCCTGACCTCCTCAGTCCCTTCCATGTAAACAACTAAGGTGTCCCACATCTCCTTCGAAGTCTTGTAGTGAACAAGATTCTGAAAAGTAGAATCATCAATAACATTTACTATAATGTTCTGAGTTCTCTCGTCCATGGTGGCTAGAATGACCTCATCCTTGGTCATCTCTGAATACTACTTGGGGGTCTTGAATATTGTATCCAATTCTGAGATCTTCATAGGGATGAAGGGTCTATCTTGAAGAGTTATAAAGATCCTTGGGTCAGATGCTTCTATGAAAAGCCTGACCCTCTCCTTCTAGATCCCAAAGCTTTCCTTCCTACAGATTGGAATCTTCATGGAACCTAGCTCCTTATGGTTCTCTCCTGAATCCATTGGTATAATTCTTTTGGCTACCCTTGAAAATATACTCAGACTATTAAGTCCTTTTTGAGTAACCTCCCTCTGAGACCACTTGAAAGTCTTTAGATTCAATAGTAGCTAACACATAGAGGGGGGGTGGGGTGAATAGGTTTTAAACCTTTTTTTTTTATCTTTTTCGTGTTTTAGGTGAGTTATGATTTAAGGTAGTTTAGCTTTCAAGATAATCACACACAACACACAAGAATTTTATAGTAGTTCCCCAGATTATGGGTACATTCAATGTCCCTCCCACCTTTCTAATAGTTTGTTAGACAAGGCAACTTCTCCAAACTCGGCTCCAAAGAACTTATAACACAGATCCCTCAGGATCTCTCAGTCTCTTCTAAGACCTACCTCAGGCACAAAGCCCTACAACTCAGAGCAAGCTTTGCTCCTACAACTCAGTGATCCAAAGATCACTTACCTCAGACTAAGTTAATAGTCATACACTCAGGCTAAGAGGATAGCCCAATAACTCAAAGAGGAATACTCTCCTACCTTAGATCTGAAACAGATCCTTCCTCAGGGAAACTGCCCTACAAGTCAGATCTAGTCCAGGATCCTACCTTAGACTTGAGCACAAGTCCTATAACTCAGGCACACAGGCACTACCTCAGATCCACACAGGGATCCTACCTCAGATCTATAAAAGCTCATACACTCAGCCTTTATAATTTTAGGCTTACACTTAGATCCAAAGGATCCTACAGAGAAAGATAAGTGTGTTGATGTAGAATAGACACCAGAGAAAGTTTCTCGGTGTCTTCCTCCTTCTGTGTTGAATTGACTCAGTCTAGATATCTTCTTCACAACTTCCAGAAAATGTTCTTCAGAAATGATCAGCTAGAACTGTGAAGAAACTACAGCTAGTGTTTGGATTTGCTGCTTCTTCTTTCTCAGAAATGTTTCTCTGAACTTGTTGTTGCAGGTGAGAATGACAACAACTATCTTCTTGAACTCTTAGATCAGAAGTTTGAACTTGTTCTTTAGGCTCTGCAATAGTATCGAGAGGAAGAAGATGAAGTCCGGAGATTTTTCGAAAATCGATCCAAAAGTTATCTTCTTCCTTCTAATCAGAATTATTTTATTATCTTTCACCGTCCAACAACTCTTTGAGCAGTGGGACCCGCTGTAGTTGTTGGCTGCAACTTTGCTTTTGCATTAAATGTAGTACAGAAGACGTGCGGTGTCGTTTGTCGTTTAATATAGACTTCCCACAACATTTTAAATTTCTGCTAACGTCAGCACCCGTGGACTTAGTCAAAAACAAAAGATTCATCATAGACGTTGAGTGAATAGCCTTCATTCAGCGCCAATACACTTAGCCAATTTTTTGTACCATTAAGCATCGAGTGATTATTCATCACTCGATGAATTTTGACTTAGCCAATATTTCTATTGAGGAAGCGTTGAGTGAACGGCCTTCACTCAACGCTTTTGTCCTTAGACAAACTTTCTGTTGATAGGCGTTGAGTGAGCCTTCATCACTCAGCGCATACTTGACTTTTTTGTCATCTTGATGAGGCGTTGAGTGAACAGTCTTCACTCAATGCTTCTGTACTTAGTTGATTTTCATCTATATGAAGGCGTTGAGTGATCTGTCCTCACTCAACGCTTTCAGCCTTTGCTTGTCTTCTCGATGAGGCATTGAGTGAACTGACTTCACTCAATGCTTCTATACTTAGCTGATTTCTCTGTTGAGTTAGCGTTGAGTGAACTGTCCTCACTCAACATATTTGGAATTAGACAGATTTTTTGTCTACATCTTCTGAGGCTTTGATTGAAGCTTGTTCTGTCGACGCTTTCTGAGCTTGGCGTTGAGTGAGCTGGCTTCACTCAATGCTTCTGGACTTAACTAGATTTCTTCTAAGTTTCTCTAGCTTTGACAACATAGAGCTTTACTCGACGCTTCTTTCTTCATGCCTCGAGTGAGCTGTCCTCACCCGATGCTCATGGACTTAACCAGAAATCTTCCTTGATAATGCTGAAGTTTTGACTGTCTGACCTTTACTCAGCGCCTCTTATTATATGGAGTTGAGTGAACTGCCTTCACTCAATGCCCGTGGAATTAACCAAAATTATCTTTTGTAAACAGTCAGGCTTTGACTGCCCATGGTTTACTCAGCGCTTCTTGACATCTGACGTTGAGTGAACTGCCTGCACTCAACGTATATGGACTTAAACAAATTTCTGTCTTCACAACATTATTCCTTGTGTCTACCTGTCACTGTCACTTAGACAATCTAATCATTATGATAAAGAGTATCTTGCACATATTGAACTTAGAACATGCATTAAATACATCTATATGTATACCATTGCCTTGTTTTACTTCTGCAAATCTGGGACATTATGGTCAATGGACCTAACAAATACACCTAATATCTGATATGTCAAATGGAAGGTGATGTGCCTTTCCAAACTGACAACCTACACAAACATGACCATCACCATAGGACAAAAGACTAGGCAGGTCATGCACAAGGCCTCTCACCGTCATAGCCTTCAGCTTGTCCATACCAACATGCCCAAGTCTCTCATGCCAAATAGTAGCGCTATCGTTTGCCCTTATCTTATCAACATAGGAACTTGTTGCCAAAATGAACAAGTCCTTCACCCTCCTACCAACATGAGTTATGTCAGCTTTTACAGCGGATACATTCTTGAGAAACTTCACTTATGTCGGGTCAAACAGAACGTGATACCCAGTATCAACCGCATTGGTCACCGAGAAGAGATTTTTCTTCATCCCAAGCACGTGATACACAATTCGAAAAGTGAGTGGCCCCTAATCACTATCTAAAGAAACTGATCCCTCATTATCTACTGCATGTACAGTATCATCAGTAGTAATAATGACAGCATTACCTTTGCACTCCTGCATAGAAGAGAATTTGGACATATCCCCGATGAGGTGATGACTGCACCCAGAGTCCACGATCCAGTCCTCCTGATAGTCGATGGAGGAAAGTGCCCGAACCCAAGTGCCCATCATAAAAGCACTTCCCTATCCTCCTTCCTCAAGCTTGGACTCAGCCTCCTTCTCTGCAGCATACCCCGCCTAAAGATTGACCTTGCATTCTTTACGGATGTGACCAAGCTTGTTTCACCGTTAGCACCGAGGTCCTCCCTGCTTCTTCCCATAATTAACCGTAGGAGGCTTGCTTCTATCCTGCTGTGATGAATAAGATGGACCTTCGATAACAGGTTCCTTCTTCTTCATGTCTCACCTCTTCTTCTTACCCGAGAAGAGAGCCTCACCATCTCCTCCTGAGATTGAGACTTTAGCCATCTGCTTCGCCAAGCTTTCCTGTAAAGCCAACAGGTTCTCCAGCTCGAGCAGTGATGGTTGATTGCCCCAGCCTTGAACATACATCACGAAGGCAACAAACTCCTTCCGCAAGACACGAATGATGTGCCTCTTTAACTTTGACTCTGAGATAGTCTCTTCTGGGTCCAATATAGTAGTCTCAGAGCAGATGTTCTTCATCTTCAAGAAGAAGGAAGAAACAAACAGATCACCTTAAGTGGCTTTCATCAACTCATTCTCCAAGAATTGTAGCCGAGCTACATTCTTCTTATTCAACATGCCATCCAAATTTCAGCTGCTGACTGACACTCAATGATGTGGTCAAATAGCTCCGATGAAACGACACGCTTCAGAGCGAATGCAGCCTTTGCATCGGTTCACTTCCATGCCCTCACCGCTTCAGCATTTCCTCCGGTAATGACCGCTTCTCGACGGTTGTCACCACCGACAAATTCCAAGAGATCCTTGCCTAGAAGGTGTCTCTCCATGCACGATCATCATTGCTTGAAGTTAGTCCGCGTCAAAAGCTCAATTCCAATCCCTCTTGAAAAATTGGCTTCCATTGCATTCAACTGAACCACTTGAACTTCACGAAGGTATATCAACCTTAGATTGGTGAACTGCTAACTCTTCAACACCCCTCTGATACCATGTAAAAATTTATGCGGGAGCTGAAATCGAGGTGGCAGGAACACTCAACCACAACCAAAGATAAGTAAAATTCATCAGCAACAACAACACAGGAGTTTCCAATTGAAATTAACTTCTTTTATAGGGCGAGGTATATATTACAAGACAAGATTACAATGCAACCAGGGAAACAAAAAATTGTTACAAGAAGTTAACCGCGCAGACAGAACATTGTAACCGCATAAGACGCTTAACCGCCAGTCGAGTCCATCGAGACCACAAAAGCCGCCTATCCACGGCTAACCGCGTGAACTGTTGTTATTGAAATGTTGAAGGAACACGAACAGAACCCGCTGATAGACCGTGCGAACTGCACCGCTTATCCGCAACTCCGAGGAAGAGATCTAGTCACTGAGACCGCAACTAGCAGCTAACCGTTGACTATATCTGTGAACTATTCCACACCAAGCTTTCACTAGTCACCTGATGTTAGCCGCACAATCTACACAGAACCAACTACCTTAGTCGCAGCTATTAGAAAATCGTAACTGCAAAATCAAGCGTGAGCTAGCTCTTACTGTTCACTACTTATTTATGACAAGCCGAGGGCTCCTATTTATAGATGTGAGGAGAAGTGTCGTCACCACCCATACCGATAAGATAACCGTCCGTCAACCCTGTCGGCTAACACCATGTATCCGAACAGTGTGGATACCAACACCAGTACGCCAAGGTCACACCATCGACAATGCCTGATAGACCAACAGTCTGCCAACCCTGCGGACACTGCTTCTAGTTTGTGGAAACCAGACGAGCTAGGCAACAAGCTGGACTTAGTCCCACAGACCAAGTCCATCAAAACGTGCGATCTCAGAGAACCCATGTAACCTGATACTGAGATCGCGCCAACTTGAATAGTCCACCATAATGCAGACTGCTCTACCAAACCGCACGGTCTCCAGGCAAGACCAGTCCACACAACTGTACCAACTCCACAATCCAACATCCAAACCGCAAGCACATATACATGCAGTATACCGACGAGCTCCATAAGAGTCCGCAACATCAAACTTGCTGGACTTGGCAAAATCAAACTTGTTGGACTTGGCGAAATTAAACTGAGTCTGCCACACCTGCAACCTGGACATGACAAAAAGACCAAGTCCACACCAGCGATCTCTTAACAATCTCGCTCGAGAAGGCACCAGCGACCTGGTCGAAAGTCATCCTAGTCTGCGATGTCCGTCGGCCTCCTTGCGACCCAGAGAACCTACCTAACTCGACGACCTCCAAAGGAATCCTCCACTACCTGCGGATAGACATTCATATCCGCCCGGTTACTCCACTAGGGCGCTTGCTGGTCCAGACCTCCCGAGAAGAACCACAGCCGAAATCGACTGTCCGTCTAGGCTATCTGCCAAAGCTATACGCCTAGTCCGTGCTATCTCTGCGGTCTGTATGGAATGCCCATTCAATCCGCCCGACTTCCACCACTTCTCACTTCAACAATTTCAGCAATCATAAATGTTGTCGGGCCAAATATGTAGGGAAAAGGTCCCTTCACGTGCAAACCTGGATCCAAGCAGAAAATAGCAGAACAAAACAAAAACACACCGAGATTTATGTGGAAAACCCCCTCAAACAATAGGGGTAAAAATCACGGGGCAGGGCACACAACGATCCACTATAATATAATAACGGATTAAAAAAATAATAGGTTTGCCCAACCTAGTTTCCCCCTTCGGATTCACAGGCAAATCCCCACTCAATCCAAGGCTCCTTCTCAAAGCCCGAGGAAGAACAACCCCTCAATAAGTTGAGGTAAAAACAACCTTGCCTTCCGAAGAAAACTTCGATTAAGACAATCTTCACACGAAAAACCAATCCGAGAGAAACCTCTCCAAATCACCACCACCGGCCACTGAAAGCACAAAGGAAACTAAACAGCCACTAGACTCTTCCTTCCCCGACGAAACCGTCGCTTGCTTCCGCTGCGATCGAACACCACCAGCAAAACCGTCTTTCCCGCTTCGATCGCACCGTAAGGAAGAAAAACGGCGTAAGTTCTTTGGGCTTTTTCCTTAACCACCGATTAGAACCTTATATATGTCCTCCCAAACCTCCAAGGGTTGCCTAACCCGGTTTACTGAACCAAAGAGAAGAGATCGGGCGAAATCGGCGAAATTGGCGAGAGGAAACCACAAAAAATGGAGAGACAGCGAATCTGCCATTTCGCGATACCCGCCAAATTACTGTTCATGGATAGTAAAATCCACGGGTATCGATACCGATACTCGCCGAATTCGACGGGTATCGATACCGATACCCGCCGAATTTACTGTTCATGGCCGAAAAGTTCATCTTCTTTTTCATTCTTCTTCGCAAGCCTCCGGTCTTCAATTTAGGGGCTGGACCCCAACAGACTCCCCCTCCAGACCCTGAAGAGAAGTCCTACCATTCTGAAAGCTTCAAGAAGATACCATGCCGACCAACCATCGACACAACTCATGCTTCTCCCTTGGCACGACCTTCGTCATCATGTCCGAAGGATTTTCATCCGTGTGGACCTTTTCCACCTTCAGTAGCTTCTCCTCGACAACATCTTGTATCCAATGATACCTAACATCTATGTGCTTCGTCTTGGAGTGGTAGGCGGGGTTCTTGGCCAGAAAAATAGCACTCTGACTGTCACAGAACACAGTGAACACATCTTGCTAGATTCCAAGTTCAAGCATGAACTTCTTTATCCACAAGACCTCTTTGGAAGCTTCAGTCAAATCTATATACTCTGCCTCAGTCGTCGACAGTGCCACACACTTCTGTAACCGACTGCCATGGCACAACACCCCCTGCATAAGTAACAGCATACCCTGAAGTGGATCTTCTGGAATCAACGTCTCCAAACATATCTGAATCAGAGTACCCAACCAGTTCAGCTGATTCTCCACCAAACTGCAGACACAAATTTGTAGTACCTCTGAGATATCGAAGAATCCACTTCACAGCGTCCCAATGGACCCGTCCTGGGTTTGCCAAATATCTGCTCACCAACCCTACTACATGAGCTATGTCTTGTCTCGTACAGACCATAACATACATCAAACTCCCTACTGCAGAAGCATAGGGTACCTGGCTCATCTCCTCAGCCTCCTTCTCAGATGAAGGGCACTGACCGCTGGATAACTTGAAATGTCCACCCAATGGAGTGATAACAATCTTTGCCTTCTCCATCATGAACCTCTTCAGAAATTTTTCAACATATTCAGCCTGAGACAGCCATAACAGACCTGCACTCCTGTATCTGGTAATCTTCATACCCAGGATCTTCTTTGCTGGTCCAAGAACCTTCATCTCAAAGGACCTGCTGAGCTCCATCTTCAACTCTGTAATGCTGGCCTTGTCAATATTCCCGACAATCAACATGTCATCAACATAGAGTAACAAAATAATGAAGGACCCTTCCGTTCTCTTCACATATGCACAGTGGTCAGCCCTGGTCCTCAAGAATTTGTTCATGTTCATGAAGGAGTCAAACTTCTTATACCACTGCCTGGGTGCCTGTTTCAACCCATAAAGACTCTTCTTGAGCCAACATACCAGATTCTCCTTCCCCTTGACCTCGAACCCTTCCGGCTGTTCCATGTACATCTCCTCCTCCAAATCACCGTGCAGAAAGGTCGTCTTCACGTCCATCTGCTACACTTCCAGATTCAGAGAGGCAACCAACCCTAGAACCAGGCGGATAGAAGACATCTTCACCACAGGTGAGAATATCTCATCAAAATCCACGTCTTGCTTCTGACTAAAGCCTTTGGCCACCAACCTTGCCTTGTACTTGGGTCGGGAAAGATTTTCATCTGTCTTCAACTTGAAGACCCATTTGTTCATCAATGCTCTTTTCCCCTTAAGAAGCCGGACCAAGTCATAGGTTCCGTTCTTCTGGAGAGAAGATAACTCCTCCATAGCTTCAGCCCACTGCTCTCTATCATCAGCCGTTTGAGCCTCCACCAAGGACTTAGGCTCTCCACCATCAGTCAATAGGATATAATTTTACGGTGGATATTTGGTGCTGCCTCTCCGCAGTCTTTTAGATCTCCTAAGGGGCACCTCCACAACAGGTGGAATATCAACAGGCAAAACTCCCCCTTCATCCAGGATCTCCTCCTGCTCTGGCATCTGAACTTCCTCTTCTACAATGGGCTCTTCAGTAGCACCATCAACACCAAGATCTTCATCAGGAACTTCCACTCTAGGTGGACTCTGCGGCTTCTCAGTCACCTGCTCACTCGCAACTTGATCTTCAACAAAGATCACATCCCTGCTCCTGATGATCTTCTTTTTCTTTGGATCCCAGAGTTTATAGCCAAACTCTTTAGTTGGGTATCCAAACAAGATGCACTCTCGGGACTTCACCTCCAGCTTCGATCTCTCTTCCTTGGGGATATGAACATGTACACGACAGCCGAACACACATACATGTCCATAAGACACCTCCTTACCAGACCACACCCGTTTAGGAACATCTCCATATAACAGTGATGAGGGTGACAGATTGATCAGATGAATAGCAGTCCTAGCTGCCTCTGCCTAGAAATGCTTCCCAATTCCAGCCTGATAAATCATACTCTTGACTTTCTCCATTATGGTTCTGTTCATCCTCTCTGCCAACCCATTCTGTCGCGGTGTCCTAAGAATAGTTTTCTCATGAACAATACCATGCTGCCTGCAATAAGCATCAATCGGTCCAATGTATTCTCCCCCGTTATCAGATCTTTCTCGCTTTATCACCTTCCCGGTCATCTTTTCTGTCATTGCCTTGAACTCGACAAACTTTGTCAGAACCTCACTCTTGTGCTTTAGGAAGTATGCCCATACCTTCCTAGAGTGGTCATCTATGAAAGTGACAAAGTAGGTTGCTCCCCCTTGAGACGTGGGTTCAATAGGACCACACACATCAGTGTGTATCAGATTAAGCAGCTCTGCCTTCCTCTTCGGTTCAGTATGAGTAAATGACACCCGTTTGTGCTTCCCAGCTAAGCAGTGAATGCACGTGTCTGACATACTGCCTGATAACTCTGGTAGAACCTTGTTCTTCACCAGTTACTTGAGATTCTTCTCACTCATATGGACAAGCCTGCGATGCCATAACTCCATAGAGTTGTCATCAGCTGCATTCACACTAGGACTACAGATCTTGGCCTTTGCTCGGTACAAACCGCAACACTTCTTGCCTCGGGCCACTACCATGGACCCCTTCACCATCCTCCAGGCACCTCCACCTTCAATACTGGTAAAGTCGCCATCATCAAGTCTTTCAACAGAGATAAGGTTCATTCTCAGATCGGGAATATGCCTGACATCCTTGAGAATAACCAACCCCAGATCAGTCTCTAGGTGGATATCTTCACTGCCCACTATCTGGGACACACCGACATTGGCCATCCGGATAGTCCCTAAGTCTCCAGAAGTATAGGAGTAGAATTAATCCCTGTGAGGTCTGCAATGATAAGAAGCACCACCATCCATAATCCAGTCAGTGTCAACACAATCCTAGCATGTAGTCTCGCTGCAATGCAGACACTGAGTCTCGACCTCCACAATTGAGGCTTCTCCCGTGTTGCCACTGGACTCTCCTTCTTTTCCCTTCCCTTTATGATCTCGCTTCCACTTAAAGCAATCCTTCTTAATGTGGCCCTTCATCTTACAATAGTAGCATTCAAACTCCTTCTTGAACCTGGGCCTGGACTTACTTCTAGAGTCGCCCCTTTGTTTCCCCTCCTTCTTCACCTGATGCCTACCTCTACCTTCCATGAGTAGGGCATCTGACGTAGGAGTTCCAGAGTCCTTCCTTCTCAGCTCCTCATTCAACAGACAGCTCGTCACCATCTCCATCGACACAATACCATCCGGTGCTGAATTGCTCAATGACACCACAAGGGTCTCCCAACCCTCTGGTAGTGAACTGAGGACCATCAAGGCCTGAAGTTCGTCACCCCAGGTGATCTTCATGCTTTCTAACTGATTTATGATACTCTGGGCAAGGTTCAAATGCTCTGTCATCTGTGAACCTTCCCGATACTTGAGGTTCACAAGTTTCCTGATCAAGAAAGCCTTGTTACCTGATGTCTTCCTCTCATACAGCGCTTCCAGCTTTTTCCACAAAGACTGGGCAGATGTCTCGGTAGATACAAGGTGGAAGACAGAATCATCTAGTCACTGGCGGATGAAACCAACTGCCTTCTGGTCCATTGTCATCCAGACCGCATCATCCAACATCGTAGTAGGCCTCCCCGATAGCGGGGTGTAGAGATCCTTGCAAAACAAGAGATCCTCCATCCTCGGCTTCCAGATACTCCAGTTCTTCCCGTTCGTGCTGATCATTCTCGCTTGATCCATATGCACTAGGATTAGCCAATAATCTCAAGGTATGTAATAGAGAGAATAGGGAGTGGACCAATGGTCGTCACCTATTGCACTTAATTACAGACCCGAAATTCTCAACGGCTGAACCTCCCTCTGATACCACTTGTAGGGAAAAGGTCCCTTCACGTGCAAACCTGGATCCAAGCAGAAAATAGCAGAACAAAACAAAAATACACAGAGATTTACGTGGAAAACCCCCTCAAACAATAGGGGGAAAACCACGGGGAGGGCACACAACGATCCACTATAATATAATAACGGATTACAAAAATACTAGGTTTGCCCAACCTAGTTTCCCCCTTCGGATTCACAGGCGAATCCCCACTCAATCCAAGACTCCTTCTCAAAGCTCGAGGAAGAACAACCTCGCCTTCCGAAGAAAACTTCGATTAAGACAATCTCCACACGAAAAACCAATCCGAGAGAAACCTCTCCAAATCACCACCACCGGCCACTGAAAGCACAAAGGAAACTGAACAGCCACTAGACTCTTCCTTCCCCGACGAAACCGTCGCTTGCTTCCGCTGCGATCGCACACCGCCGACAAAATCATCTCTCCCGCTTCGATCGCACCGTAAGGAAGAAAAACGGCGTAAGTTCTTTGAGCTTTTTTCCTTAACCACCAATTAGAGCCTTATATATGTCCTCCCAAACCTCCAAGGGTTGCCTAACCCGGTTTACTGAACCAAAGGGAAGAGATCGGGCGAAATCGGCGAAATTGGCGAGAGGAAACCGCGAAAAACGGAGAAACAGCGAATCTGCCATTTCGCGATACCCGCTGAATTACTGTTCATGGATAGTAAAATCCACGGGTATCGATACCGATATCCGCCGAATTCGACGGGTATCGATACCGATACCCGCCGAATTTATTGTTCATGGCCGAAAAATTCATCTTCTTTTTCATTCTTCTTCGCAAGCCTCCGATCTTCAATTTAGAGGCTGGACCCCAACAAAATACACATTCTATGATAGTGATGTCTTTGTCCAAATTCATCGGAGAAAAATGTCCTTGCCAAATAGAGCCCTATAACTTAGTGACGGTCATAACTCTGAACGCAGTGATAATGAATCATCTTTTATGAATGTCAAACCTCGCCTAAGGAACTTCATCAACTCTTATGCTCAAAACTAGTTTTCTTTTCTTGGTGTCAGTCATAATTGTTGTCATGTCAAACATATATTCTATGGCGATGACAATAATGTTTTTGTCCGAATTCATGGGAGCAAAAATGTCACGTCAAGCGGAGCCCTAATGGGCTAATAAGTGTGGGCGCTTTTTTGGTACCCGTGGGTACTGAAAGGAAGGTGCAAGGACGATGGTGTCCATTGGATTTAAGATCTGACCGTTGCGATTAAAGCGAGTAGAAAAATAAAAAAAAACTCGGTTGGAGTTATCTTGATCAGACGGCGGGCCTGGGAGATCGGACGGCTCGCAATGCACGCTTGCACCTTCCTCTAGGTACCCGCGGGTACTAAAAAATTTCTGAATAAGTGTTGACCTATAGCATGTTGAAACAAAAAAAAAATGTCAAATTTGACATTTATTCAAAAATAATATTGGCATTCTACTAATAAATAAGAATAATTTTATTGCTAACGCGGTTAATTTGCTCGGGCTTTGTCAAGCTTGACGTCGGTAATTAGCATTGCTGTTCAAAGAGGATGTCAGATATTCTATTATTTTTTATTATATTAAATAAATAATAGCCGGTGACATTAACATTTATTATATTTTAAAGTAGATAACAAAATTGTTAATTATCATTCTATAATTGTATACAGATACATAAGTTGGAGAAGGCAACATTGCTAAATGCAAGGAGAGGAGAGGAAGAGACTTTTCTGTGGGGGGTGACATCTTGTGCACAAAAAGATTGGGCCTGAAAAGTAGGCATGTGCAAAAGAAACTGAAGAACCGATAACCGAAATCGAACCGAATTGGACGATTCGGGTAGGTTCCTGTGTTGATCGGTTCGGGCCTAGATCCATGAAATATAAGAACCGGCGGTTCGGGCCGGTTCTCGATTTCTGCGGTACCCGAGAACTGATCCGAGTTAGTATTTAATCTTAATAATTTGATATGCACCCCTATGACTACGAGCTATCTGTTGTCCGTGTCCGGAAAATTTAAACATAATAATAGTAATATAATCTAAGATTTTAAGTAATTATGTATTTAATCTTAATAATATAATATATACTATAAGTTTATAAGTTAATACTTAATATTAACCCCCCCCCCCCCCCCCCCCCCCCCCGGTCGGGCCTCACTTCAGTCCGACTGAATCAGACTGAAGTTTGGCTCTTCCGGGAATACCCCCCGCCTGTGCATTAAAATTTTTTTTGCGGAAACCTCCTCCCGTCTCGTTCTCCTCCCGTCGCCTTCAGCCGACCGTTCTCCTCTCCGGGGGGAAATCCATCTACAATCGCGCTCTCCATCTACATTTGCAACCCTAACACAGCGACGGCGAGGAGGAGGCACGCGACGGACTGCGACGACGAGGAGGAGGCACGCGACTTCTGCGCGCGACGACCTCCGGTTCCTGATTCTTCTACCCTCCACATCTCCTGTGAGTATAATAAATCTCCTCTCCTTTTCCCGGGCTCTCTCACTATCCCCTCTCCTTTTCCCTCCCCTGATCGCAGTTCTTCCAGTCGTATCCGCACTCTGCCGTCGGCCTCTCGCTCTTGACCTCGCATCCTCCCTCTCACAGCCGGCGGCTCACCTCCTAGGGACGGCGAACCTTCTTTCTGCGACCAGCACAGCGGGCGAGCAACGAGCAACGGCAGATCAGTGCCCTAATTTGCGCGGCCCTGGGCATGTCCGACTACTCGATGAAGAGACAGATGGACTCTACCACCTCAATCGCTCAACGGCTCGACGTCACAGCTTGAAATGACAGTGAAATAGATCCAGCGGCCTCGATTTCTACCTTCTTCCTCCTGGAGAATTCCAGATTTTTGGTAAGGATTCCTTCTCTTGTCTGGTTTTGAGCCGCTATGCAGCGTGTGATTTTTCAGCAATAGAATAGTTTGATTTGTACGCTACTCCTGTTTATTCCCTTTGGTTTTGAGCAGATGAATGCAGTTATTGATTTTTTCTGAGCTTGGTTCTGCTTGATTGTTTGGAATTTGATTTTAATTCAGAAATTTTTGCTTGATTCCTGTTGTCTATCAGATTTTTAGTCTTTGATGCTTATCTGTAATTGTTGTTACCGTCTCAAAGTTCCACCGATTCTTCTATCCCCTGAGTATAGGAATAATTTATCAAAACTTCCCCTGGAAGATAGCATAATTACAGCTTGCACCTCTCTTATTATGGAAATTACAAAAACCTCCCCTCAATATTATAAAACATAACATTTATCTCCCTTGGCAAGAATCTGGTAAATTATTATCTAAGAATATGCATGTCATTAGGTCATTTATTTAATGCTAGAGTGAACTGTGTATCTTGCTGATTTCAATTTCTGTCTGACTTTTAGACACGAACTTTTTTTTGTCACCTTTTAAGGCACATCTGATTACTTGGAGCAATATAGTAATGTAGCCACGATGTTTTCAATATCTTTTGACTCCTCTCCTGCTAACCGCGACCGTCGGTGAAAAATGAATCGCGGCGTTCGCTAATCGAAAAGAACTCCATCCATCTTCAATTTTTATGTGTGGAGTTGTCTTTTACCTACTTTCCCTGGGAAATTGTGGTAAGTGTCCAGTACACCCAACTAGTCCAAAAATTCTTTAAAAATTCTCTTCCAAGTTGCTACTGAGAATCTGGCAACATGAATTCCTCATTTCTAGAAATTTGAAATATACAGAAATTATTTGGGGTACTTCTCAATCTCTTCCTCTGCACCTTGCAATTGAAATATTTGTATTGAAATACCTTTTCACTTATAGTCCGGGTCATATGAAAATTCTCGATTTTTACCGCGAATCTTCTACATGCCTTCCAGTTCGCTTGTGTGAATACCTTTTCCATCTTTCTCTCTGTCGATCCCTACTCTTCATGGTCTTCTATAAAGGCCATGTTCTCATCTCTACCTACAAAAAGCCTAAAAATTGGTTTGATGCATTTAGGGGTTTGGAAATTGGGAAAATGGGAAGGCTTTTAGGAGGAAGAGAACTCATTGGAACCATATAGAAGATATTTTAAATCCATCTACAATCGCTCTCTCCTTCTCCGGCGCCCGGATCTCACTTCGATGCCCCAGATCTCTTCTCCGACACCCTATATCTCTTCTTCGACTCTCTTCTCCGGCGAATCGAAGGCTAGGCTGAATCCCGTGGTTCATCCACCATTTTCCTGACGGTAAACCCTAATTTTCCATCCTGTTCCTGTTCTCGCGACGCCGCTAAACAGCCGCTCCTCCACCAATTTTTCTGCCGCAGATTATCTCCGGCAACTCCAGCAGATATTCTCCATCTCGGCAAACGATCAAATGTTCTTCTCCTCCACGTGAAGGTTTAGGGTAATGAGGTAGCTCTTCTTCTTCTTCTCATCTTAGTTTTACTAAAATTGTAGTTTAGGGTAATGAGGTAGCTCTTGGAAACTGAGTATCAAATTCCCCTTTCAATATTCTAGTAGTAGCTTTATCTATCAATTTTGCTACTTCTAAATTCAACTCGCTTAATTCTGCATTAACGGTGGCTGCACATTTTTTTAAAATAGCGAGAGCTTTAATTAAGGCCATTGTTATCCGCAGACCTATTTTGGTTATTCGCAGATTTTTACTAACCGCAGATCCAAAGGGCTTCAAAATTACTATTCGCAGATAAAATTGTTATTCACAAACCATTCAAAAAAGCAAAAAGTGATATCAGAGCAGGATGCCACCACAATCCCAAAGTATACAAAAACTGTATGAATGAATCCTATACAAAAAAGCAAAAAGTGATAAACAGTCTATAATATCCTATACAACACTATATGAATGAATCATTAAGTATATTGATATAGTTAAACAGTCTAGAGCTCATCTGATATATTGATATATGCAAGTATATTGATGTAGTTAAACAGTCCATAATATTTACTGATATACTTAATCATCCATAGCTCAACCCCAAAGTGGATCATAAGTTAGAATAAAATGTCTATTTTCAAATAAAATACTAGTCCCTTTTGTTGCAATAGATATTTGAGGTCCTCCACAAAAAGTGATATCAGAGCTCCTCCACAGAAGTAATATCCCAGCAAAAACAAAAATCAATATATGTTGCCATTTCTGCCATGAAGTGCCTCCAGCTTCTCCTGCATGGTGCAAATGCATTAGTCAGTGCAGGAAATTGGGTATACAAAAACTGTGTAAGCAGAAATCATACGAATTAAGCAAAAATCATACAAAAAAAGTCAAAGCAGTAATCATACCCGATTAAAACCCAAAATTCAGAAGCAAAATGAAGCTCAAAATATTAACCAGTGCAGGCAATTGAGTACAAAAAAAATCTGGTTCAATTGCCAGCATCTCCGGCGTTTCGGGTCATATATTTCCTGCATCATTAGTCAATGCAAATGTTTTCAAAATTTTCTAACAAGCAAAAATCATACAAATTAAGCAGAAATCAAACAAAAAATGTCACTTTCCGTATCCTCAAGCGAGTGAGAAACATCAATTCTTGAAATATAAATTAGTAATTCTGGCTACGTATCCTCAAGTGAGTATTCAATGATGATAGGAAAATCAAATGCATGCTCAATAAGACAAGTAGAAACAAGAATGAAATGGTGGGGAAAAATGATGGTCAACAATGATATTGTAAGAAGAAAGGTTTGGCCCATTAACGACAGGATTTTTTTCCTGCATGTTAAAGACATTGTAGTTCATTCATGATAACTCATGTGCCAAATGCAACAAAATGGACTGATCCAGTAAGAATACCAGGAAATTAGCCAATAATAAAAGAGTATCGAAAGATAAACTATAGCGCCATGCCACCATATGACAATAAAGTATAATTTCAATGAATTTGGAAATTTAAGAGAATCAGCAGATGAAAAGATAAGAATTATAACCTCTTCAGGACTAAGAGAACTTCGGGTAATACTTGCCCGACGATGTCTTCGTAATAACTGCCAATGGAAAAATGACAAGATCAAAAACTTCTTGTAGTGCGCCAGAATATTTCTATGTATATGTACCTGACATAGGATATTTTTGGAATGGGGGAAAACTACCTTTATAGCATTCATAAGAGCTAACTCTCTGTCAGTGATGAGGACAGTAGGCATAGAAGCTGGGTCCATGATGGAATGAAAACATCTCAGATCCCATGTATAGCTTGTTTCAAGTTCATCTGACATAAAGGCGAAAGCAGCAAAAAAAGACTGGTTTGTCGATGTAACACCGACTATTGACAAGAGCGGCAGCCGGTACCTATTAATCTTGTAGGTACAATCAAGCTGAAAGGAAGATGAGAACATAGAGCATAATTTGATGGTTGTAGGGTATGCAAAAAATAAGCCTTTCAACTGCTTGCTATCCTCAGCAACAGTGTTAAAGCTAACATAACCTGCAGCGGTAATACACTTATATAAAAACTGAATCTGAGTCAAACCCCCCAACTCCTTTTTGTGTAATAACGCTCTTTGGTTATAAATGGTTCTCATAGTGGTGGAATTATCCACATTTCTTTTTTTCAGGGCAGTTAGTATTTTCCTTGGCTTTACTCCTGATGAGTACATAACCTCAACCAATCTCTCTTCGTTTACATTCAACCGGCCATCATAGGGATGTGCCTCCAAGTGAACAAAACTGTGGTTATGAGTGCCACATAATACTTCAACTCGCCATTCATCAGCACTTGCATCTTTTGTTCCCTTCAATAAAAAGGGACTCCCGCATTTCTTCGAGGTTGTTCTCCTCAGATTTTGTTTAACCCATCCTTTTTTTATTCTGAGACTCGCGGGGAAAGCCTGCTCTATCACATCCAAGTAAAACACGAGGTCGTGGTCTACCTGTTAATTTATCTGCGCTCTGAATTGTCACAACAAAGCTGAGAGATCTACCAATATTGCGTGCCCAAGCTACTAACTCATCTCTTGACTGAAATACTATATTCGTCTGAAAATGCTTTGTCATATCTATAAGCCAAATAAAACCAGTTTAAAATATTAAAGTCAACAAATTGGCAATTACGGAAATGGATGAGACATTACCATTTACGCATGAAGGGGAAGGAGTATTAGCAATAACATTGTCTACATCGTTGTCATTGCCTTCTTCATCCATTACAGTGTCTAAACACGAAACAAAAAAACCTTTAGAGTTAATGGGAGATTACAACAGGTTTCATATACAGCACAAATTTTGGTGAAAACTGAAATCATTCTAGGGTTAATATACTTAAACACAAATTACAAAATAAACGGCGAGTAGGAGATGCTGATGGAGGAGGTTTCATAAACTAAAATAAATCTAGGGTTAATGGGAACAATGCTGGGCAGTGAAGGGGAAAAATGGCCCTGCAGTGAAGGGGAAAACACAACAGGTTTCATACAGCAGGTTTCAACAACCATTGCACAATGACACAATCTAAAAATATTTCAACATCCACTGCAACAATCTGAAAAAAGTCCAGGAACAATGCTGGGCAGTGAAGGGGAAAAATGGCCCTGCAGTGAAGGGGAAAAAACAACCAAGAAATGGGGCTGGGAGGGGGAACCTAGAAATGTGTAAAAAATAACCTAGTAATGGGAAAAAATCGCAGAGAATGTGATGCTTGGAAGGGAAAAAAATCGCAGGGAAAAAAACACAGAGAAATGGTACGTGGAATATGAAGCTAAGAAAGGAGGCTTGAAATGGCGAAATTACCAGAGTTCTCTCTGCAGAGAATGACGTCGGAGACCAAATGGGAGATGAGGTTGCAGGGGGGCGGTGTCGCGACAGGAGACTTGGCGGAGCAGCTCTGTCGGGCTCAATCGCGGGTGAGGATGTATGGCATTCAGGAGGCGACGTCGACGTCGAGTGGGAGCTGCTGATGGAGGAGGAATGTCGACGTCGATGACGAGTTTCGTCGGCGTCGATGCTATCGCATCAGGTTCGGGAGAGGTTAGGGCACGGAGGCGGCTGATCTGTGAATAGAGAGAGTGAGTTTTCGAATTGAAAACTTAAAGGTAAAAATCGGCTGAATTCGTGGTCTGCGGATAACCAAAATAGGTCTGCGAATAACAATCGCCTTAATTAATTGAATGTGCATTCTTTGGCTACCAATCTTAAATTTTCCAAAGATCTCTGGGTTTGAGCTCCCCAATAAAATTGGTTCTCTATTTTTACTTCACTAAATGTGGTTCAAGAGCAAGAATAATGAGCCTAAAAGATAGTAGAAACAAAATGAGTAAATCAGATCCATCTGATTCATCTCGTATTAATTTAAATGATAGTGCAGAGCAAATTTACCAGAAAATTAAAAAGCCAAAAGCGATCATTTGACTAATATTAGCTATGATCATGCAGCTAGGCCACAAATTAGTAATCTAATTGATATTTATGCTAGCTTGGCAGGTAAGCATATTGACCATATAATTCTAGAATATCAATATCAGTGTTTTGCTAAGTTTAAACAAGATTTAGCTGAAACGAGGTCATTTATCCTAGAATTAATCTCATTAAATCGTCATTCTTGCTTTAAGAAACTAAAAAAACATCGACTCCCTTAGGCACGATGATGGCGGTCATGACCAAAGGAGTTAAATTGTCATTAGTTTTCGCCCACCGAAGGAACTTCATCCACTTTTATGTTCAAAGGGATGATGTTTGTTAGGCGATCCTTAACGAATGATTGTTTAACCCATATGTTTACGACCTCCACCACCGTGCCAAATGGACCCTAAGATTGCTAAACTTGAAACCTTGATTTTCATGCCAACAAACCCTTTTGATCACAGGCATTCCATCTACTCATATAGTTAGTTGGTAGTCTTGTTTCTCAAGCAGGATGATTCATGTTGCGTTTTCAAAGTTAAAAGAATTCTCGAGAAATCTTCAAAGTTAAAGAAGCATCGCTGGAAGTTTCACATGCAGGACAACATCATAAATCAACATCAAAGTTAGTTTCACATGCATATTTTCTTGCTTTCCTGGTTGATTATGTTGCAAAAGCTAAAAACATGTGGAAGATTTTATCTATGCTGGGTTTATTTGGTTGTGTTAATGTCTGCTACCCAAAACACAAATAAATTCAGATTTGTGCTTGAAATATACAAGTTTTTTACAGAATGACATGTGAGCTTTTACACAAATAAATTCAGTTTTATCTTGCAGCAAAGGAAATTTTAGCATTTAACAGACCTTTCAAAGACAAATGCTAATGAGATGATAAATTAAAATAGATATACAGAACGACATGTGAGCTTTGCATTCTCATTTCCTGTAGATTTTCAGAACAACATGAACAAAGAAGTAGATGGTTGTAAAAGATTGGAATGAAAAGGTGTTTGACTACAACATAATTCACAAGGTAAAGCTTGCAGGACAGCTCCATGGCTAAATCTTTGCAACTAATTGTTTGAGTTGAATATTAAGATTTTCTCTCACAATATATTCAATTATTTTACTTGGGCTGCGTTTTGCGCCGCTTATCGCGACTGATTTGAAAATAATAGTATTCTATTGTTAAGCTCTCTACTTCACGAGCACTTATTATTAACAGTTCTCACTTCGATCCAATGTTTCTTGATTACCTATTGGCGCGTCATAGATTTCTCAATCACGTTCTTATTTACGTTTAAACTTAACTCTTGACATGTCATTCTTCGTCTATTTGTGTTAACTGGTAGATAGTTTTTAGGCTCTAATTATGAGTGTCTATTAAAGCACCTAATGCCTAACAGATGCTTGAATTTTAATTTTTTGGTTATAGTTGATATGGAAATACTTATACTTGATATTTGGAGCCTTACAGATGCCTAACAGATGTTTGGTTATAGTGTATAAATTTAGGAAATACTTATACTTGATATGGAGCTTGTTAATTTCTCTTCAGAATTGAAGCTCAAACAGATTTGCATTAAAGAGGCATAGGAAGTCGGTCCGGCATCGCACCGAGAGGAGGAGAGAATGGAGGCATCGCACCGCTTGACCGTTGAGTTCCAGATTTCTTCTCCAAACTCGCAATGCCATCCGTGAACCTTTTGCCATTTTAAATAAACCTAAACAATAGTAACGACACATTGAACTGAAATAATAGTACTATACACTATTTCTAGCTGTCTGTGATGAGATATTTGTAATGTGTATATATGAATGTGATTTTACATTCCTTAAATATAATCTTCGCCCGATGAATTTGGAAAAAAATGCAATCGTCATAGGATATATGTTTTGACATGACAATGAATAAAACTGTATGGAGTTCCTTTGTTGAAGTTGACAGTTCTCCATTCATAATCTGTGTTTATGACCGCCCACATCGTGCCAAACATTCTCATAACCCTCTAATATAAAATGGGGGAATGTGAGATTGTTGAGAGAGGAGAACCCCAACAATTTGTTTAATAAAAACAGCAAGATTGAAAACGGTCAATTAGCTCCCAAGGTTAGTGTTAGTTTATATGTGTATGTATATAAAAATATAATCAGGTTCTTATATTTTGGGTATTGTAACTCATTAACCTTTCGACATTTTCAACTAATCCATGTTGATCTTCTTCCAGGAGCAAAGAAGAAGCAGCTGATGGTGGATAAGTCGGATGACGACATTATTTTTGGCACATATGATAACGCAGCAGATGATTAGGATTTCATGTGACTCTCCGATTGTGAATCTTGTTCTCTGTTTTTGTTCGTTATAGATTTTTTTCATGTATTAAGTTTAATTAGAGATGATATTTTTGTTGGTATGTATCGAGTGGATTGGGCTATCTCCTACCCTCTTATTACTATATTAATATATATAATTGAAATAAAAATTACATATGTAGCGGTGCAAGTACTTCTTCCAGTTGACGACGTCATGCGTCTTTGATTTATATGATGGACTGTTGTTGTTATATGCTTTAACTTATATGCTTGCTAGACTGTTATGTATTTGTTGGAGTGATACTATTATATGTAAATCTAAATGTTTGTTGGACTGCTTTTTCCTTCCTTAATAGAGATCTGAGTCTCAGGTTTGTTTATGGAGTTGTCTAACAACATCTCTGTCTCAAATAGAGCTTTAATAACCAAATCATTTTAAACAGCTTCAGTAGTTTTAAACAGCTTCAGTAGCTGATAATGTGTCTAACAACATCTTTCATTCTTTACAATTCATTCAGGAATCAGGTTTATGTTAATTTATAATCATATGCAATAATTGATGACTACAGGATGACTGTTGATTAGTTGCTCGTTAATCTTTCATGGAACTCATGTTGTTGATAAGTATAGTTTCAGCTCATAATTTATATTCTTTTTGATTCTTTAAGAAAATGCTTGCTGAAATGATTGGAGTTCTTGCGTGCTTCGTGATCTGATGTTCTCTGCATTAACTGTTTTTCTAGTTCGAAAGCTTATATTTTTTGTAATAGAGTTCATTATGTGCCTCATTTTTACATGTTTTACTTTGTACTTACTAAGCAACAATCCAAGACTAGTTGCAACTATCCATTTCATTAATTGAGCAAGTTAGAACTAGGACTTGATGTGGCGGGAAGAAAATTTATAAAAGAATTAGTCAATGCTTCAATACGAGCCGAGTTTGTCAAGCTCGAGCTGAGCACGCCGAGCTCGAGTCGAGCAAGACAGGCCCAGATGAGCTCGAGCTCGAGCCTATTAAAACAAGCTCGTCGAGCTCGAACTCAAACAATAAGCTCGAGCTAGAGCTTGAGCCGGCTCATTTTGATGAGCTTGACTCGAGCTCGGCTCGTTTGCAGGCCTACCACAGCTTGCTTGTTGAGCCGTTCAACTTGCTTCTTATTATTTTCTCTCTTTCTTTATGATCACTTGTGCACATTTTATTGTTGAGCGAGTAAAATTGATCAACTTCAAATTATATTGGAACTAGATAATTTCTTTTGAAAGTGTTTCACTTTATATCTTTATGTAATTATAATAGCAAAAGACTTTGAAATATTTTAGAAAATGTAGTTCGTGATGCTCAGAATTATAAAAATTATGAAATGATCGAAAGCAAATCAAAGCGTCATCGTTAGAAAATCTCAATATTTTTCGGTCAGCAAATAGTATAATTATTGTGATGCGTGTATCAATAGGTTTTGATCAAGACAGCTATGATCGAGCGAGAGAGAGGCATTGTTTATAACATTGGCTACTTGTCTCTCCCTCCCTTATAACATTGGCTACTTGTCTCTCCCTCCCTTCCTTTTTTTTCTTTCCCTCTTCTTTCTTTCTTAAACCCTCCCCCCTTTTCTTCTCCTCCCCCTCTTTTTCTTTCTCTTCCCTCCCCCTCCCCCCTTTTTTCCCCCTCATACTAGAGTGGAACCCGGCGGCCCCCCGAAACCCGAACCCTAGCATTTCTTGTCAGCGTTGTCGCTCCCGATTTCTTCCCAGCATATTGTGACGGCGCGACTCCAACGAGGCAGTGAGTCGGCGCTGCTTGCTTGTTTCCTCCTCTCCCGAATTCTTTTTGTTGCTCCTCCCGATTTCTTCCCAGGCCCACCAACGCTGCTACAACTGAGATTACCTAGAGCTTCTTGTGGGTATTTTTCCTTAGCCTACTTGAGTAGTTGTTGCTGTAGTTGGAGGATAAACAGTCAGGAGGGACTTTTTCGGAGTTGAAAGTTGAAACCTCATCCATTGTTGTCTATTGTTCACAGACAGGAAGGTATAATGTTTTTTTAATATTAAGCAAAGGCTTAGATAGCACCACTTCAATACTTCTAGAAGCTGAAATGTAATGATATTAAAAGCCAAAAATATGTGAATAGTTCTGGATATGTGAAAAAACTGAAAATCAAATTAGATTATTCATTCTTCATTATTTTTTGAAGGCGAGTAGAACCGAGAACCGAACCGAACAATTCTGTTCGGATCCGGTTATATATTTTAGAACTGTGGGTCGGTTCCGATTCCAAAAACTTGGAACCGAACATACATAGGTCGGTTCATGGTTTTGAGTGGAACTGAACCGAATCGATCCGAGTTGCACCCATACTGGAAAGCCTGTCTGGGCCCGACCTGGAAAAAGCGTGGTTATACCTGGGCCCGGGCAGGTCTGAACCAGGCCCAATTTGGTCATGGGGGGCCTAAAAAGACCCCAATATACGTGTTTTGTCTGGCCCGGGCCAGGCTCAGGCTGAGCCTGGTCGTAGGCTTTGCCTAGGCCCAGTCCCAGGCCTTGCTTGGGCCTGGCCCAAGGCTGAACCAAGCAAGGCAGCACGACAAAATCTCACAGAGAATAGCTCATATTCCTGAATGAAGCATATTAATATCACTTCTCTCATGTGACCATGTCATTCGCGTCTTTACTTATAAAGTCAATTTTTTCTTCTTGGTATAAGAATTTGATAATTAAAATTTGCATACACGAATATATCTCCGCAAATTAAATGATATTCTATGGTCTGATTCTCATTATTTCAAGACTACTGGCGATGACATTTATTCAATTTGATGGTCAAATGTCCTGATGGTCAAATGTCCTGTAATTTCCGTCAGAATATTATTGTTGAAAGAATTAGCTCGTTGGTTCATCAAATCTCTTTCAATTTCTGTCATAATATTATTTGGCAATTGTTATGAACAAATCTATTTTGAAAAGGGACAAACCAAATTTTTAAATAAAAAATGTTAAATACCTATTGATTGGGGTAAACCAATTCCCGCATCCCGCCTCTCCCGTTTCCGCCTGCATCAAATCCCGCAAAACCCTAATCCGCGGCTGGAAGGCTTCTCCCGCCGGCAAGCCCTGCTCATCGACCGTTTTTTCGTCTTCATCCCCGTCGACAGGAGGGAGTGAATCCTCTCCACCAACTTCGGTCTTCCATGACGTTGTTCTTCTTCGTCGCAGTCTTCTCCGACGAGGTTCAGCATCTGGGTTGGCACTTCATCCTCCACCGATATTAGCCCTCAAATTTCTTGATGGTTCAACTTTACAGATCTCCGGCGTTTCATCCTCCACGAGTTGTAGTTTTCACAGATCCCCCCACCTTCTAATCTCCTACAGTTATTTTCAGATTTCATTCTTCATGCATCCTCTCTACTGGCATCCTCTGTGTCGGAAGCAATGGCGGCTGGCTCCGTGTCAAGGTATGTTTTTTTTTTGTTTTTTGTAGTGTTGAATTTATGCACGATTTTCTTCTGCGTTCCTTTTACCCATTGAATTATCTTACCTCATTCAAACGAGCCTCTTGTACAAATCAAATGTTCCTTTTACCTGACTGGTTGTCAGGAGCGGATCCAGAGGGGAACCCGAGGGACACTGGCCCCTCCATTATTTTTCAAAATGGTTAGTTTATTTGGATTCATCTCGTCGAGATAATGAATTTTGATTACTTATACGTCAAAAAACGGTGGCCAGATGATGGAGAAACTGCTCCGATAAGATGGAAACGTTCAAGTTTTTTTAAAGAAAGTTGATGTCTGCCCCCATGTTAAAAATTTTAGAATCCAATGACACATTTTAAAAAAAAAATTGTGCACCCCCATTATCAATTTGTGCACCCTCATTAATTTTCTGAATCTGCTACTGCTTGTTGTAAGTATCAGCTATTCCAATTCATTAGAGTCAGAGGTTCCACTACAATTTGGTTCAGACTTCAATTTTATTCTATTTCATTAGGTTGTAGCCTTGTAGGTGGTGATGGTACAACATGTTTGTTGATTGGAGTACGTAGTTATTGATCTTAAACTAACAAACCCAACTCCTACTCCTACAGTGTAAAAATTTCATAAATTGTGCGCGGGAGCTGAAACCGAGGTCGCATAAACACTCAATCACAACCGATGAAAGATTTTAATTCAAGAGCCTAGACACCTAGAGGGTGGGGGGTGAATAGGTTCTAATCTTTTTAACTATTTAGGCAATTAACAAGTTCTAACACAGCATATAAAATCACAGTTCTCAGAAAAAAAAACACAGCACAACACGATAAGATTTATAGTGGTTCCCCAATTTATGGGTACATCCACTTTCCCCCTTTGCTTATCTAGTAGAGAACTGGATTCAGCCAAACTTCCTTCCACTATCTCATATCCACAGATCTTACAACTCAGAATCTGATAGGTTCCTACAACTCAGACTTCTTCAAGTCCTACCTCAGATTCTTCCCAAGAACCCTACCTCAGGCAACAACCCTACCTCAGCCTTTATCTCCAGGACTACAATTCAGACTTTAACAAGTCCTACATCTCAGGCACTCAGCCCTACCTCAGCCTTTATAAATACAGGCTTACAGATCAGATCTATATAAGATCTTACAAGAAAAAGTTTATTTAAAGAAATAGAAATTTCACCCAGATTGAAATCTAAATGGGTGAGAGCTTCTTAATCAGTTCTTGAATGACTGAATACTTTAGATCCAACCTGACTTAGCTTCTTCAAAGCTTCTTGAATTTGAACAAAATAAGGTTGATCTTTACTTGGTGTTTAAGTTGATCTTTAATCAGCTTTCTTCTTAAATTTAGAAACGGATCTGAATCTTTCTTGCAGATTTGTTCAGGATCTACCTTCTTTTGGGTCAGCCTCTTGATCTCCAATACTTGTTGTTAATTCTATATAATTTGTTCTGTTGGATTCTTAATTATGGTTGTTATGGATCAGCCCTTTATATAGAGTTCATCCATGATTACCGGCTGATCCGGTTTATAACGGCCTTCTGACAGCACTGACAGATGTGTCAGTCTTATTACTTATGACAGCTGTCAAGTCTTCAGACATGACAACTGACCCTTCATTGAAATTCTTTCTCAGCAAGACACTGCCAGCAAACTACTTCAAATGTGTCAACACAATTAGATCAAGTGTCAACACAATTCTTGATGATGTCGACACAGCTTCCAATGTGTCGACACAGTCATTCTTTATCTCCTCGACACAGCTTCTGTTGTATGTGTCGACACAAATCCTGTGTGTCGACACAACTTATCCTGGTCTTGACATAGCTGATATTGACAGATGGCGCTGAGTGTATGTCCAGACGTCGTTGAGTGTGTGTCGATACAAGTCTTGTGTGTCAACACAACTTCTCCTGGTCTCCATATAGCTGATGCTGACAGATGACGTTGAGTGTATGTCCAGACGTCGTTGAGTGTGTCCAGACATCGTTGAGTGTGTGTCGACACAAGTCCTGTGTGTCGACACAAGCCTTTCAGACTCAGTATAGCTGTTGTTGATAGATGGCGTTGAGTGTGTGTCGACACAAGTCCTGTGTGTCGACACAAGCCTTTCAGACTTAGTATAGCTGTTGTTGATAGATGACGTTGAGTGTGTGTCGACACAAGTCCTATGTGTCGACACATGCCTTCTTCAGGTGTCGACACAATTTTTGGGTATCGACACATGCCTTGCTTCTGGTGTCGACATAACTCCTGGGTGTCGACATAGCTCCTGCTTCAGGTGTCGATACAATTCCTGGGTATCGACACAGCTCCTGCTTCAGGTGTCGACACAATTCCTTACAAGTGTCGACACTTATACTTAGAAATTTTCCTGCATTTCTTAAACCTACACACTGAAACTCAACATCTCATCAAATACAAATTGATGTATATCATTGAGTACAGAGAGGTTTCTCCAAATCTGGTACACAATTTCCAGTGTAGCTAACAACCGAAGAAAAGTAAAATCCAGCAGCAATAGTAACATAAGAGTTTCCAATTCAAATTAACTTCTTTACAGAGCGAGGCATACATTGCAAGACATAATTTTACAATGCATCCAGGGAACATACAAAAAAGTATCCGTGCGGACAGAACACTGTAATCGCACAAGTCGCCTAACAGCTAGCCGAGTCCGCCGAAGCCGCCTATCCATGGCTAACTGTGCGAACTATTGTTATTGGAAAGTTGAAGGAACACGAACAGATCCCGCTGATAGACCAGGCGAAATGCTTCGCTTATCCGCAACCCCGAGGAAGAGACCTAGTCGCTGAGACCTCGACTAGCAGCTAACCGCTGACTGTATCCGCGAGCTGTTCCACACCAAGCTTCCACTAGTCGCCTAACCGCCTGATGTTAGCCGCACAACCTGCACAGAACAAACTACCTTAGTCCCAGCTGTTAGAAAACCGTAATCGTAAAATCAAGCGCGAGCTCGTTCTAACTGTTCACTGCTTATTTATGATGAGCCGAGGAGTCCTATTTATAGATGTGAGGAGGAGTGCCGTCACCACCTATACTGATAGGATAACTGCCCATAAATCCTGCCGGCTAACACCAAGTATCCCCATAATGTGAACACCAACACCTGTTCACCAGATCATAACTATCAGTAGCCGAATAACGAGACCAGTCCGTCAAGCCTTTAATCAAACCACAATATGGCGAACACAGTAAAGCGGACTATCGAACCTGACACCAGTCCGCACGACCGCGCAGACGCTACTTCCAGTCCGTGCAAACCTTTAGTCTGCGACTATGAAAAAAAACTAGTGCCTAGTCAATCTGCCGAACTCACAAATAACAAAAGCAGCTCGTAACAGGCGAACTCGATGAGCTAGGAAACCAGCTGGACTTAGTCCCACCAGACCAAGTCCACAACAAGCTTTGCAGTCTCCATAATAACCGCGCCACCTGATATTGAGATCATGCCCTACTAAAAAACTCTAGCCCGACACCTTGCGGACTGCTCCATCAGTCTGCGCGACCTCCACACAACCAGTCAGCGCACCTATGCCTACACGATCCAACATCCAGACCACAAGCACAGAACCATGCCGGACACCGACGAGCTCCAGATGAGTCCGCAACAACAAACCCGCCGGACTCGGCGAACTCCAAATTGAGTCCTCCACACCTGCAGCCAAGACTTATCAAAAATACCAAGTCCACACCAGCGATCTCTGAACTTGCTCACCCGAGAAGACACCAACAACCTGGTGGAAAGCCACCCTAGTCTACTATACCCGTCTGCCTCCTTGCGAGCCAGAGAACCTGCCGAACTCTACGACCTCCAAAGGAGTCCACTACAACCCACGGATAGACATCCTTATTTGCCTGGTTACTCCACCAGGGTGCTTGCTGGTCCAAACCGCCAGAGAAGAACCACAGTAGAAATCGGTTGTCCGACTAGACTATCCACCAAAGCTATCAACCTAGTCCGCGCAGTCTCTACTGTCTGTGTGGACTGCCCAATAAGTCGAAACCGGTTATCCGACTAGACTATCTGCCAAAGCAATCGACATGAGTAACCCCCACAAACAAATAAATAGCCCCTTCGACAACAACTTGGTAAAGATATCTGCCATGTTGTCCTGACTCTACACGTAGTTAACCATCAAAAATCCCTCCAACACCTTCTCTTGTATGAAGTGATGCTCGATCTCGATGTACTTCGTTCGTGCGAGACAAACTGGATTATTTACCATTTTGAGAGCACTCTTGTTGTCTCCGCGAATCAGAGTACGATGTCGCACCTTATCATGGATGGCATCCACTAACCGCCTAAGCTAGATGACTTCCTGAGCAGCGACGGTCGAGGGCTTGTACTCAGCTTCTATATTGGAAAAAGATATTGAATCCTGCTTCTTACTACACCACGAAACAGCCACCGATCCTGTGAAGAAGATGTAACCAAATGTCGACTTCCGATCATCTGTATCTCCCGCATAATCAGCATCCGTGTAGCCATGCAGACAAAAAGCCTGTGTCCCTCTTATACAAGAGACCCAACTCCAAGGTGGACTTGACGTACTTCATGATACCTTTAGCCACCACCAAATGCGGTTTTCGAGGCTCCGCCATATATCGGCTCATCTGGCCCACCATATAAGCAATATCCTTCCTAGTAATATTCAGATATATAAGACTCCCTGTAATAGCCTGGAACACCAAAAGGTATGGAAGAACCCTTCCCTCATCCCGCCGAAGTTTCAAGCCAACCTCCAGAGAGTAGAACTGCTCTACCCATCCTACATGCTGAATCTCTTCACGATCCTCTTCACATAACCCTTCTGAGAAACGAGCACTCCATTCTTCTGCCTCTCCACCTCGAGCCCAAGGAAATGGTGAAGCTCACCCAGATCCTTCATCTCAAATCGGATAGCTAGCTCAGCCCGGATCCTAGTTACTTTGTCCTCCGAGTTCCCCGTGATGATCATATCATCAACATACAACAGAACGAGGGCCTAGAGGTCCCCCCTGCTTCTTAACATACAGACTGGAATCCGAATCTGAATCAAAGTAACCGTAGAACTGGAGATATTTTGCGATCTTCCTATATCACGCCCGAGGCACCTACTTCAGACTATAGAGGGCCTTCTTCATCTTGTAGACGTGCCCATGATGTTCTTCAGATATGAAACCCGGTGGCTGCACCATGAAGATGGCCTTGTTAATCTCGCCAAAAAGTAAAATATTCTTCACGTCGAGTTGCCAAATCTTCCACCATTGGCAAGTTGCCAAGGAAACCACCACCCGAACTGAAGTCATCTTGGCCACTCGGTTGAACGTCTCTTAATAATCCTTCCGGAACTATTGAGAGAACCCCCGAGCCATAAGGTAAGCCTTGTATCGCTTGATACTCTCGCCAGCCTTCTTCTTCAGCTTATACACCCACTTGCACGTCACATGAGTTATGTCATCTACTTTGGGAATAAGAACCCAAGTCTCATTCTTCCCGAGAGTAGTCATCTGCTTATCCATGACATCCTCTCACTCCTTGACTCCAGTGGAGTTCCCAAAGCATGAAGGCTCACGATCATCCAAGGGACCTATAAGGAAACATGAGATGAAACTCACCATGTTCTCGTCCCAACTCCTGCTGCTTCTTTTGTGCTAGCTGTGATCCTGGGCATACCAGGAGCATTGCTCCCCTACTTCCTGATCCAGAAGCCTTTGCCCTAGAGCTAGACGTCACCGAAGCACCTGGCGATACAGGAAACTCCATCAGAAGATCCCGAGAAGCTTCTCCTTGCCCTCTGTTAGACTTGCTTTCTTGTAGCTCCACTATTGAGCTACCCTGGTATGATGTTAACTCTTCAAATACCATAACCCGGGAGACAACAAATTTCCGTGTCTCTGGATCCATACACTTCTATTCCTTCTTCCGCTCATCATATTCAACGAATACTATCTTCCTTGCTTTCGCATCTAGCTTCACCCTAAGCGTGTCTAGAGCGTGCACGTAGCAAGTCGACCCGAACACCAGAAGATATTCCATATTGGGCTTCTCCTTGAACACCAACTCATAAGGAGATCACATGTTGTTCGGACTGAGGGGCATTTTGTTGATGACGTACGCCGCACATGTCATTCCCTCTGCCCAAAAGGCCCTGTGAATACCTTTGGCGTGAAGCCAGCATTTGCAGGTCTCCATCAGATTGAGGATCTTCTGCTCTGCAATTCCGTTCTGATGTGGAGTGTGAGCACAAGTAAGCTCTAGTTAGATGCCAAACTTTCTACAGAAGTTAGAGAAATTATGCGAAGTAAACTCAATGTCATTGTCCGTTCTCAACTTCTTTATCTGCAGACCGAGCCGACCTTCCACAAGCTCCTTGAACTCCACATATATCCTGAACTCCTCTGACTTCTCTTTCAAGAAATATACTCAAGTATACCTAGAAAAGTCATCAACAAGAACAAACATATACCTTATACTGACGAGACTGGAAGTGACAATAGGTCCCGTTAGGTCACTGTGAATGCATTCCAGCGGTGCACTACACCTAGCCTGTGATATGTCAAATGGAAGTCGATGTGCCTTTCCAAACTGACAACCCGTACAGACATGACCGCCACCATAAGACGACAGACTAGGCAGGCCATGCACAAGGCCACTCACCTCCATAACCTTCAACTTGTCCATCCTAACATGCCCAAGTCTCTCATGCCAGATAATCACACTATCATTTGCCCTCATCTTGTCAACATAGGAACTTGTCACCAAAAAGAACAAGTCCTTCACCCTCCTACCAACATGACTTACAACAGCTTTCACAGCTGATATGTTCCTGAGAAACCTCACTTCTGTCAGGCCGAACATATTGAGATAGCCAGCATAAACCGCATTAGTCACCGAGAAGAGGTTTTTCCTCATCCCGGGCACGTGAAACACACTCCGCAATGTGAGTTGCCCTTGATCACTGCTAAAGAAACCAATCCCTCCTTCTTTACCACATGCATAGTATCATCAGCATTAATAATGACAACATTACCTTTGTACTCCTACAGATATGAGAATTTGTACACATCCCCGGTGATGTGATGACCGCACCCAGAGTCCACGATCCAGTCCTACTGATAGTCGATGGAGGAAAGTGACCGGACACAAGTGCCCGTCATGAAAGCACTTCCCCATCCTCCATCCTCAGGCTTGTACTCAGCCTCCTTCTCTACAGCGTGCCCCAATTGAAGATTGACCATGCAGTCCTTGTGGAAGTGACCAAGTTTGTTGCACTTATAGCACCGAGGTCTGCCCCGCTTCTTCCTGTCATCAGCCTTAGGAGGCTTTCTCCTATCCAGTTGTGATGAAGAAAAAAATGGACCATCGCTAACATGTGTCTTCTTCTTCCTATCTCATCTCTTCTTCTTGCCTGAGAAAAGAATATTATCATTTTCCCTTGAGACCGACACTCCAGCCATCTGCTTCGCCAAGCTCCCCTATGAAGCCAACTATTTCTCCAGGTCCAGCAAAGATGTCTGATTGGCCTTGTAACATCCCCCATGCTTCTAGGCCCCCTAAAGTTAGGGTTAGGGATTGAGTGGTACATGGAGGCCTTAGTGTGACCCTAGCTCATCTTGAACTTAGGAAAATTGATATGTGCACCCCCAATATACACAAGTCAACCCCAAGGTCAACCACGGTCAAATTAACACTAAGGGTCCATTCGTTTCGCAGGAATTGAGCTGCAGGAATTGGAATTGAATTTAATTCCCATTCCCGTAGGAATTGGAATTGAATTCAATTCCAATTCTGCTGTTCGGCTGAATGCAGGAATTCTGTCACAGGAATTGGAATTAGCAATTCTGATGTTCGGCTGTATCCTGGAATTCAAAGTATAGAATTCAAATTTGTAATTTTTATTATAAACTGAATTGAAATAGCTAAATAAAAATCAGTACTTCAACAGAATAAAAATTAATAGTCCACACACCGAACATTAAAAAAATTAAAATAGTCTACATCATTATAATAGTCCGCACATGAAACCAAAAGTCTTTTACATAATCTAATCAATCGCGTAGATGTAAGCGGAGCCAGGTCCTCCTTATTGGCATCGGTAAAGCCATGAACACGTCGGCCTTCTTGTCATCATCACTCAACATATCGATATCCTGTACGACCTCAGTCTTAGTCAAATCCGTAATAGCTGCAATGACCACATATATCATGTCTGCCCTTGAGATCGACGGCGGTGGCGGTGGCGGCTGATAAGTCATGCTGCTATCATGCTCCATGTTCCTCGCTATCGCAGAAACATCATCAACAATAATATCTACCGCGAATGTTTTCTCCTTCCTCTTTTTGCTCTTTGGCTCAACCTCCTCTATGCCGTTTTCGTCCACTGAGTCTTCAATGTGGATCTCGTTCATTTGCTCAGTCGTAGTAGCAGCATTAGCTCTAGTGGCCCGATCAACCCCACAAATCATAGCTAAGTCACCCCAATTGACGATCACCTTGCTCCAATAATGTCTCACTGTCGGATGCGCCTACAAGTTTAGTTTAAATTAGAATCAAAAATTAATATAATATCTACACAGTTAAATATTTGCTCAATTAAAATATTACCTGTACGTAGTTTGCCCAGACTTCCTCGCTGTCAACCTTCACCACATTACGCTCCCAATCCCATCTGAAACCACTGGTATCCAGCATAGTCGATATTTCCTGGTAATATTTGTTCCATGTTTTAATCCTGATCATTATCTTCTCCTTACTAATATCAACGTGGCAATCATCCTTCAATGCCTGTATTGCCGCCATGTATGCGACACTTTTCCAGCCGCTAACTGCCTTATTTCCCAGATTTTGCTGCTCAAGGAGAGCAGTCGATAACGCACAATCCATCTGCAGCGTCCATGGAACATAGGACCGTTCACTTGACTTGACCCCGTTTCCTTTTTTATCCATTTATTTTGCATAAATAAATCAGACACACAAAAATGGATTAAAAAAATTTAACAAAATATACACAGACACACACATAACAAACCCACTTTTTTGTTTAAAATAAGTAAGAAATTAACACAATGAACACATTTTAATTGCCCCGATTAGCACAATACTCATTAAACATATTCATAGCCATAATTTCCCTAAACGTGCTCCACTCTGGTGTTGCTTGGACTGGAGTCAATGTATCTGCGAACTCGAAACTAGTAGAAGTTGTATCTTGATTCAATATTTCCGCATCTACCTCGGCAAGAAATCCACCATAATTTTCTAATCTCCTCTCTATAAGAAAATTATGCAAAATGTAGCAAGCGTTTATAATTTGAACCTGTTAAAATTAAAAGGTAATTAAAAACTCATTATAAACTAACTTATTCTAATGTTAAAGGTTTAAATGTATATACCTGGGCTTTGATGTCATAGAATGATGGTCCCCTCAAAATTGCCCATCTTTTTTTAAGGAGGCCGAATGTCCGCTCTATGACATTCCATTCCTTTTGAGTGTCGGAGATTGAACAACTCTTTATAATTGGTGGGGTTATTGCCTTGTGCAGACCACTCTTTCAGGTGATATCTGGTTGACCTATATGGAGCTAGATAACTAGGGACATTGGTGTATCCCGCATCCACCAGATAGTACTTTCCAAGTGGCACCTCAAAACGATATGCTCTTTCGAGTGCATTATGCAAAACTCTTATGTCCGATGAGGACCCCTCCCATCTAGGTAACACATACAAAAACCTCATATTTGAATCACATGTGGCCATTACATTCGTTGTAATGGCCTGTTTCCTATTCTGATACCTACCCTGATCTTTAGTAGGCACTATAACTTCAATATGAGTGCCGTCAATCGCACCAATGCAATCCTATATGGATATATGGACAATTTAGATATTTTACAATATATTTTAAAATAAAACTTAGGATTGTAAAAAAAAATGACTTACAGGAAAATGACGTCATCTTTGTACTGTTGACGCATCAGGGAGTTTTATAAAGTCAGGACCTAATTTCAGAATTGCTAGCAGCACCGTGTTGAAATGACGGCTAATTGTATCTGTTGATCGTAGATACGTCCCGCCCACAACCCTAAATTTTTTTTGTTCCCCAAAACATGTAAAAAAACACTGACTGCCTCTCTAACTCCTACATTTTTTGTCTCTTAACAAACTACGTTGGGTTAGCATGTTACACAAAAATTCGAACGAGCTTCTATTCATCCGAAGCTGGTTAAAATAATTTATATCTGTTCCGCCATACAAATGCCTAAACAAACTTTCCCTTACAACATTTTTTACATCAGCCTCCACAATATTTCTTCTAACCCCACATTCCATCATCACTATGACGGAAGAAGCAAGAGCAGCAACTACAGCTGCTCTCCTACGCCTACGACATTTCACTGTTTCATCCATCTAAGCATAAAAAACACACATTATATATCCAACCACAAAAGCACACACACAAACACATACACATTTTCTAAAAAACACACACGTAAACACTGTACAACCCCATATTCGCTGGAGGGAACCTGGGGACGCCAACAGTCAGGATTGTACTAGCTTCGGGCTCAAGACCAGAACCGCTTGAGCCTTGATGAGCTCCCGCCTACGAGCAGGCGGGACCGTTTGCGCCCAGCCTCAACCAAGATCCATGGATGACCAAAGGCGGACGAGAGGGCGTTGAGTCCACTTAACGCCAAAGTCCAAGAAGCAAAGGCGTCGAGTCCACTCGACGCCACTTTGAGTGAGCTCCACTCACTCGACGCCAAAGTCCAAGCAGCAAGGGCATTGAGTCCACTCAATGCCACGTTGAGTAGGCATCAAGCTCACTCAACGCCATGTACAGCAGTAACGACATCAAGCTCACTCAACGCCGTGTTAAGTGGAGGCGGGAAGGTTCTCGGCTCAGGGTTCTCGCCGCGGCTCAAGATTCTCGCCGCGGCTCAAGGTTCTCGGCTCAGGATTCTCGTCGTGGCTCAAGATTATCGCCGCGGCTCAAGGTTCTCGGCTCAGGGTTATCGCCGAGTGGGGCCCAAGGCCCAGGGTAAAATTACCTAATTGTCCTCAGGTAGAATTACCTACATACCTCTAGGGGATGTATTTAGTATTTTATAAACAATGAGATTTTGCTATTGGCAGGCAAGCTAGGGGTATTTCAGTAATTTCAGGTCAGCAAAAGGCTATAAATAGACCCATAAGGGCTCCTTAGAAAGCGGACTCTCATTTTTCTCTGAATCTCTAGTGCTTTCTAAGGAGCTCCTAGCCCAGCTTTTGGCTTTGGAGGGGAAGCTCTTAGAGATCTTCCGGGTGTGAGGTGAGACCTCCCTGCTGAGGCTTTGGGTCAGTCCTAGGTCGTTAGCAACCAGTCAAGGGGCGAGGCTTGAGATAAGTAGGTGTTGGCTGCACCCTTATTTTGAACATTCGTTGAGGTCAATTTTTGGCTCCAACAGTTCTAGTGTGGTGAGCATGGAAGGCAGCCGGTACAAGAAAGCCTTGAGTTTGGTCCAGTGACTGGGGGTGATGGTGAAGCATCTGGCTCAGGGGGTATCCCCACCCCGGGGGAGGAAGCGACGAGGAAGATGTTGGAGGACTTTAGGTGAGAGATCCTACAGACCATCAGCCTGGCCTTCTCGGCAAGGAGTGAGTGGGAGACGCCTCAGGTTCTGGTGGAGGCGGTCCCACTTCTGGGCGAGAACGCCCCTGGGCAGCGCCTCGGGAAGGAGGTCCCGGCGGAAGTTGGCGAGAGAGATATGGCCGCGCGGGAACTCTTCCCAGGCCAGCGCCACTGAAAGGAGGTTCCGACAGAAGTTAACGAGAGGGAGGCGGTAGTGCGAGATCTCTTCCCTAGGCACGATACCGCGGATTGGGCAAGCCAGCCGAGGCCGCGAGACGTGCCCTCTCGCCAGGCTGGAGGCGAGAGTCCCTTCTGCGAGCTTATCATCACGGCTCCGATGCCGGAAGGGTTCCGTGAGCCCGATATGACTTACTACTCAGGGAAGGATGATCCGGTGCAGCATGTTCAGTGGTTCGAGGATGTAGTCTCGATCAAGAAGATGACGGATGCATTCAAGTGTCGGTTTTTTGCAATCACGTTGAAGGAGAAGGCCCGGGACCTGTTCCACCAGTTGCCGACAAGTTCCATTTACAGCTTTGAAGATCTGCACAGGGGATTCCTGTTGAGATTCTCGACATCGAAGAAGCGGAAGAAGGAGGCAGAGTGCCTGTTTGCGGTAAGGCAGAAGTAGGATGAGATGCTGGGTCATTACGTTGACCGGTTTCAGGAAGAGATCCTCCTAGTCCAGGAAGTCCCGGGGTATGCGCTGATGCTCGCCTTTATCCTGGGGCTGAGACCAGGTTTCTTTAGCATGGAGCTGAAGAGAGTTCCCCCTCTCTCCTTTGAAGAGCTAATGGAGAGGGTGGCAAAAGAGATCGATTTCGAAAGAGCCAACCCGGCTTTTGCTAGGAAGTTGGCCCGGTTGGCGGAGGACGACGTACATTGTGCCAGGTTAATGACAGTACAATGACAGCTAGACGCTTGTGAGTGAAGGAACCATCGTCAGGGAAGCAGAGGGAGTAGAGGGAGCCGAGGGAGGAAAGGAGAAGAGAAGAACCCCGGAGGCAGGGGCAGAACCAAGGCTTGGGGCTCAGGAGCCACATAACCGGTTGGGTTGGAGGCCTCAGGAGGGTCGCCCCCAGGGTCAAGGAGGAGGTCTACAGGGAAGGGATAACCTTCGGGAGCCGAGGAGGTTCGATCAGCAGGCGTGGAGGCAGGGACCGAGAGACCACGTCCCGCCGCCACAAGAAGCGATGGAGGTTGGTAGAGGAAGAGGAGGATGAAGAGGAGTTCGAGGGGCTGAAAGAAGGGGAGGTGGAGAAGGAAGAGGGGGAAGGGTGGCGTTGCCCTTCTACGACTTCCACCAGGAGGAGGGTCACGCGACGGCCACCTGCCCGGAGTTCTTGGAGATGCGGGAAGCCAGAGGAATGGGGAGACAGGATCCGCCGATAAGGATCGTGGAAGTGCAGCAGGGAGGGGAGGAAGATAGATGTTAGGACCGGGTAGACGTGGGGACCCGAGGATGGATCAGAGTGATCTACAGAGGGGTCGGGATTGAGGCAACTCGCAAGGGGAGCCTTCAAACCATGTTCCGAAGAGGGGTCGCCTCGACCTCCTTAGCTCCCCCTCCGGAAGAAAAAAATCATCTTTTCATCTGCGGATATGCCGAACTACGAGGATCCGTTCTACGATGCCCTGGTGATTCAGACAGTGGTGGAGAACTTCACGGTCTCCAGGATACTGGTGAATAATGGGAGCTCGGTGAACGTCATCTTCAAGAGAGCCTTCGATGAGATGAAGGTTGAGGGGAAGAGGGTCCTAGCCTCAGATGGACCGCTGTTCGGGTTTTTTGGAGAATAGAAAGAGGTAGAAGGAGGAGTAGGACTGCATGTAAAGCTGGGGGGCGTGTCACAGAACTATTGGTTCGTGATAGTGGATTCCCCAAGTAGTTACAATGCCATCTTTGGGCGTCCCCTCATCAGCGCCTTTCACTGCGTCCCCTCCTCGTTTCATCAATGTCTCAAGTTCAATAACAGAGGGGTGCAGGTCAGGATTAGGGGGATCCAAAGGTGGCAAGACAATGCTATGTGACGGCAGTTAACACTGTGTCTTTGATGGAGGAGGTAGAAGAGATGGAAAGGGAGCTAGTAGTGCAAGAGGAGGAGAGCCTGGAGGAGGCGATGGAGGTAGAAGAGAAGCTAGCCATTGAAATCGAACAAGGGGCCCTGGAGGAAGTGATGGATGAAGGGGAGGGTCAAGTGGCGAGAGTTGAGCAGGAAGCCCCGAGGGGTGTAGAGGTTCAGCAGCTCCAGGAGGAGAAGCCGGAGGAGGCAATGGAGGCTGAAGGAGGGGAGGAGTTGGAGTTTGAGGAGGAAGCAAGGGTCGGCTGGGAGCAATCACGGTTGGAGCCGACTGAAGAATTAGTGGAGATGGAGGTCTCCACCAGAGCAGGGCAGGAGCAGAGGGTGCAAGTAAGCGGGGGCTTAGGTCCCGAGGACTAGGAGCGGGTGAGGGCTTGCATCCAGAGCAACATCGACATCTTCGCTTGGACCGCGACAGACATGCCGGGCATTGACGCGGACGTGGATTGCCACCGTCTTAACCTGGATCCCAGGACTCGCCTCATACACCAAAAGATGAGGACCATCGCCACCAAGCTGGAGGAGCCCATCCGCGAGGAGGTCACAAAGCTCCTAGAGGCAGGCTTCATCTCGAAGGTTCAGTACCTGGGCTGGATCTCCAATGTGGTAATGGTTAAGAAAGGGGGTGGAAAGTGGCGCATGTGTATTGATTTCTCTTTATTAAATAAATCGTGCCCCAAGGATTGCTACCCACTGCCTCGAATCGATGCGCTGGTTGACTCAGCTGTCGGTTTTTCTGTTATGAGTTTTCTCGATGCTTTTTCAGGTTATCACCAGATTTGCATGCATCCCCCCCCCCCCCGACGTCAAAGACGTCTCTTTCATCACTAGGGAGGGATGCTTCAGCTATAAGATGATGCCCTTTGGGCTGAAAAACGCAGGAGCAACATACCAACGCATGATAGATCGAGTCTTCCAGGGGCAGAGAGGGAGAAACTTGGAAGTCTATGTCGTTGACCTGATGGTGAAAAGCAAGTGTGTGAACTCACACCTGTGGGACATAGAAGAGACCTTTGCCACCCTCCGAAGGTTCAAGATGAGGCTGAATCCTTTTAAGTGTGTCTTTGGGGCTAGCCGCGAGAAGTTCCTTGGACATCTCTTGACTCCGGTAGGGGTGGAGCCTAACCCGGATAAGGTGAAGGTCATCCTAGACTTGGAATCACCTCGCAATGCCAAGGAGGTCCAGCGCTTGGCAGGCAAGCTGGCTGGACTAAGCAGGTTCCTTTATCAATCTGGAGACAAGTGTTCATCGTTCTTCAAGGTGTTGAGGGGTAACCAGAGGTTTGAGTGGACAGCCGAGTGTGAGGAAGCCTTCCAAGGGCTGAAGAGACAGCTCTCCCAGTCTCCCCTACTTCAAAGCCCAAAAGAAGGGGAGGACCTAGCCATGTATCTCGGGGTGGGAGCGGAAGCCGTGAGCTCTGTTCTAGTCAAGGAAGAGGGGAATAAGCAGCCACCCATCTACTACGTAAGCCAGATCTTGAGGAAGGCGGAGCTCTGTTACCCCATCCTCGAAAAGCTAGCGTATGCTCTGATCGTTTTGGCAAGGAAGTTTCGGACATATTTCCAAGCGCACACGATTAGGGTGGTAACTGACCATCCTCTTCGCAAGATCTTTGAAGGGGTGGAGCACTCGGGGAGGCTGATCAAGTGGTCTATTGAGCTGAGCGAGTTCAACATCTCTTTTGTCCCAAGGCTCTCTATTAAGGCGCAAGCAGTGACAGACTTCCTAGCAGACTATATTGTTGAAGTCGGGGAAGAGGAGCCGCGGTAGTAGGGGGCATGGAAGGTGATGGTTGATGGGGCCTAGGGAAAGCATTCCATTGGGGAGGAGTGGTGTTGGTAAGCCCCCAGGGGGTAGCTATAGAATAGGCGGTGGCTTATCACTTTCCGGTGACCAATAATCAGGCAGAGTACGAAGCCGTGATAGCTGGTCTTCATTTGGCAAAGGAGATTGAGATCCAGGATGTGGAGGTCTTCACGGACTTGATGGTGGTGACATCGCAGATTCGAGGAGAATTTGAAGCTCGGGAGCCTACCCTCATAAAGTACCTATCCAAGGTAAGGGCAGTCATCGGAGGCTTCCGATCATTCTCAATCCAGCACGTCCCCTGGGAGGAGAGTGTGGCTGCCGACCGATTGGCGAAGTTCGGACCTCGGGGAGGAGGGACCCTAACTGAACTGTTCCGACCAGCGATCGAAGAAGGGGAGCTGATGGAGATAGGTCGACGACCCTCGTGGGTGGACCCACTGGTAACCTTCCTATCAACCGGCGAACTGACAGAAGAGGTATAGGATGTAAGGAGTTTTAGGCGCAAGGCAGCTCACTACCTGATGTTGGAAGGGGGGTTACATCGTAAGATGTCGGCGGGATTCCTAGCCAGGTGTGTGACCGAGGAAGAAATCCCGAAGATACTTGGGGAGATACACTCAGGCGAGTGCGGTAGTCACTCGGGGGAAGGACTTTAGAGGCAAGGGTGGTCAGGCAAGGGTACTTCTTGCAGACCCTGAGGAAGGATGCGACAGAATTCGCAAGGAGATGTAAAAAGTGTCAGCTGTACGCCCCCCTCCAGCTCTTGCCCGCTCAAAGACTAAGGAGCATAACGTCACTATGGCCTTTCGCCATTTGGGGAATGAACTTGGTCGGGCCTTTTCCTCTGGCTAGTGGGCAGAGGAGGTTCCTCATGGTCATGATCGATTACTTCTCAAAGTTACTGGAGGTTAAGTCCTTGGCTAAAGTCACCTTGCAAGTCATAAGGAACTTCGTCTGGGGGGAGATCATATGCAGGCACGGGTTGCCTCAAGCGATAGTAACAGACAACGGTCCTCAGTTCGCCAGTGAGGAGTTCATCAGCTTTTGCACCCAGCTGGGGATAGATCTCAGATTTGCCTCTGTCCACCACCCCCGGAGCAATGGCCAGGTGGAAGCAGCAAACAAAATTATTGTAAACCTGCTCAAGAAAAAAGTGGAGATCCTGAGAGGAAATTGGGTGGAACAGCTCCCCTCGGTTCTATGGGCCTTGAGAATGACCCCGAACACGGCCACCGGCGAGACCCCCTTCAAGATCTTTCACGGGTGCGAGGCGGTCCAGCCAGTGGAATTCGAAGTTCGGTCACCTCGGGTCGCAGCGGCAGAGGAAGGAGATGAGACTTGGAGGTTGGGAAATGATGAAGGGTTGCACCTCTCGCTGGACATGATGGAAGAAGCGCGGGATGTCGCAATCATCAGGCAAGAAGAGATCAAGCGATGCATGGCAAGATACTTCGACAAGCATGTCAGGATCAGCCAGTTCGTCGAAGGGGATTTGGTGTTGAAAAAGGTTGACGCGGCGGGAAGGTCAGCCCCCGTGGGCAAGCTCAACCCAAACTGGGAAGGGCCTTACATAGTAAAAGAGGTCCTTAGAATGGGAAGTTACTACCTCCAGGATGTGGAAGGGAGGACGTTGAGCCACACTTGGAGCAGTGACGATCTAAGGCACTTCTACCCGTGAGGGGGAGGAGGTGATTGTAATTTTGTTTCCAAATGTTATCATGTGTTACCATAATACATCCCATACTTTGATCCGCTGTCAACTCTTTTCATTTTAAAGGTTAGGATAAGAACAGGTTTTGGTTATGAAATCTTTATCAACACCCCGAGCTCGGCTCGGCCCCAGGTAGACCCGTTGTGCAGGCTCTCATCTAGCTGGCAGGTCTGAAGGCTCGCCTGTGGGGGAGAGGTTGGATATGAAATCTTCATCAACACCCCGAGCTCGGCTCGGCCCCAGGTAGACCCACTGCGCAGGCTCTCATCTAGCTTGCAGGTCCGAAGGCTCGCCAGTGGGGGAGAGGTTGGATATGAAATCTTCATCAACACCCTGAGCACGGCTCGGCCCCAGGTAGACCCGCTGCGCAGGCTCTCATCTAGCTGGCAGGTCCGAAGGCTCGCTGGTGGGGGAGAGATTTGATATGAAATCTTCATCAACAACCCGAGCTCGGCTCGGCCCCAGGTAGATCCGTTGCGCAGGCTCTCATCTAGCCGGCAGGTCCGAAGGCTCACCTGTAGGAGAGAGGTTCGGTTGTGAACTCTTCATCAACACCCCGAGCTCGGCTCGGCCCCAGGTAGACCCGCTGCGCAGGCTCTCATCTAGTTGGCAGGTCTGAAGGCTCGCCTGTGTGGGAGAGGTTGGATATGAAATCTTCATCAACACCCCGAGCTTGGCTCGGCCCCAGGTAGACCCGCTGCGCAGGCTCTCATCTAGCTGGCAGGTCTGAAGGCTCGCCTATTGGGGAGAGGTTGGATATGAAATCTTCATCAAAACCCCGAGCTCGGCTCGACCCCAGGTATACCCGCTGTGTAGGCTCTCATCTAGCTGGCAGGTCCGAAGGCTTGCCTGTGGGGGAGAGGTTGGATATGAAATCTTCATCAACACCCCGAGCTCTGCTCGGCCCCAGGTAGACCCGCTGCGCAGGCTCTCATCTAGCTGGCAGGTCCGAATGCTCGCCTGTGGGGGAGAGGTTGGATATGAAATCTTCATCAACACCCCGAGCTCGGCTCGGCCCCAGGTTGACCCGCTGCACAGGCTCTCATCTAGCTGGCAGGTCCGAAGGCTCGCCTGTGGGGGAGAGGTTGGATATGAAATCTTCATCAACACCCCGAGCTCGGCTCGGCCCCAAGTAGACCCGCTGCGCAGGCTCTCATCTAGCTGGCAGGTCCGAAGGCTCGCCTGTGGGGGAGAGGTTGGATATGAAATCTTCATCAACACCCCGAGCTCGGCTCGGCCCCAGGTAGACTCGCTGCGCAGGCTCTCATCTAGCTGGCAGGTCCGAAGGCTCGCCTGTGGGAGAGAGGTTGGATATGAAATCTTCATCAACACCCCTAGATCGGCTCAGCCCCAAGTAGACTTGCTGCGCAGGCTCTCATCTAGCTGGCAGGTTTGAAGGCTCACCTGTGGGGGAGAGTTTGGATATGAAATCTTCATCAACACCCCGAGCTCAGCTCGGCCCCAGGTAGACTCGTTGCGCAGGCTCTCATCTAGCTGGCAGGTCTGAAGGCTCGCCTGTGGGGGAGAGGTTCGATATGAAATCTTCATCAACACCCCGAGCTCGGCTCGGCCCCATGTAGACCCGCTGCGCAGGCTCTCATCTAGCTGGCAGGTCCGAAGGCTCGCCTGTGGGGGAGAGGTTGGATATGAAATCTTCATCAACACCCAGAGCACGGCTCGGCCCAAGATAGACCCGCATCTAGCTGGCAGGTCCGAAGGCTTGCCTATGGGGGAGAGGTTGGATATGAAATCTTCATCAACACCCCGAGCTCGGCTCGTCCCCAGGTAGACCCGCTGCACAGGCTCTCATCTAGCCGGCAGGTCCGAAGGCTTTCCTGTGGGAGAGAGGTTCGGTTGTGAAATCTTCATCAACACCCCGAGCTCGGCTCAACCCCCAGTAGACCCGCTGCGCAGGCTATCATCTAACTGGCAGGTCCGAAGGCTTGCCTGAGGAGGATAGGTTCAGTATTTTCAAATATTTCGACACAAATGTTCTAGGCTTGGACCATAGACACACCCAGAAGGCAGAACAGGAGGATTGAGGATCTCCTTGATCAAGAGGGGTCTCGGCTTGGAAAAATCTCGGCCGAGAGGTCTCGGGTAAGGGGATCTCGGTAAAAGAAGTTCCCGGCAGGGAGACTTTGGTGGTGGATTCTTGGTCAGACAGGGAGAAGGTCTCAGCGTGAAGTCTCGACCGACCACGCAAGGTAAGGAAGGGGGTCTTACCTTAAAAAAGGGTGTCATGGACGACGCTCTCGACAAATGGCTCTCGACAGAACGCAGAAATGATGTGTCTCGGTCTCAAGGTCCCGGTACGTTCCCACCTATGGATCGCTAAGGGACACTGCCCTAGGGGGGGCGTGGTTCCCCGGCGGAAGCGTTCTTGAGCAACATTCGTTTTCAACAGTTAGAAAAAAAAAAAGAGGGGAGCAAAGTTCCAACATTTACATTATAAACTATTCACCATATTACAACAATGGGAACATCTCGCCCATTACAAATCAAAGAAAAGAAGGAAACCTCTCAGGGAGAAGCATTGTATCCGCTCGAGCTCCCGCTTGAGCTTCTGCGGGACCTCTCGCCCGAGCTCCCCCCGGATGTATCGCCAGCAGCCATGGGGGATCTCGGGACATCCAGGGGCGGAGAGTCGGGTGCGCGTGGGGGCTTCGGGATAGGCTCAAAGAGCCAGGGAACAAGTCGGGGAGTGGTGACGACCTTGCCACTCTCGTTCAAACACCCCACCTCCCGCAGCATATCAAGGGTCAGCCTGACCGTCGCTTGGGCGTTGGTCTGCAGGAGCTTGTCAATATCATATTCCGAGAAGTGACGGATCCTCAACCTCTTGTCTAGCGATGGGGGAGGCGGAACCGCAGCCGTTTCTGTGCGCCGGGGCTGGTCCTTTAACATGATGTTCTCGTATCTTAGCTCGGTCAGCTCCGTGCGAAGGGCCGCATTCTGGGCGGAATCCTGCAGAAGGGAGGATCAAGTCAACACTGAGACGACCCGTGGGTTATAAAGGCGAGAGCGATGCTTGAAATATCTCGCTTACCTCCTCCACTGGGCGCAAGGAAAGGCGTCCCATGGCATTCGCCAGCTGTGCCTTCAGAACCGCCGCCTGGGCCACCGCCTGGTCCCGCACCTTAAGCATCCCGCCGAAGTTGCGGTTGATGGTGATGCTTCGGCGTGCGCACATGTGCGCAAGCTCAAACCCACGCATCAGAGCCCTGATGGAGTCAAGGGCCAGAAGCCGTGTTGGCAGCTGATCATAGAGACCGGCGAACTCCCGGCTGTAAAGGCCGTATCCCATCATGAAGGCCTCGCCAGTGACCTCATCACGCTCTGCCTATCTTGGAAGAAGCATCGAGAGGGATACTCGGTTGGCCTCCGGGTCCCATTGTAACAGGGGGTTCCCTTCAGCGTCCAGGCACTTCACGCCGAGGCCAAAACTCTTGTGCCCCTTTGGCGCCTCCTTGGACAGAGACCGAGTGGAGGTCTCGGTAGCCGCCCCCTCGCCTCCATCCCTGCTTACGGCTGGAAGGTTCTCGGCAGGAGCCCCGCCGTTACTATTGGAAGCGAGGTTCATCTCGCTGGCCACCTGTAGGACTTCTTCGAAAGAACGGCCTGGCGGGAGAGGTCGGACAGGCATAGCCGTCACAGATTTCCCTTTGTCAGCAGCGGTCGGCTTGGGTCTTTTCAGTGATTGGGACGAGAAGGCACCGGTTTTTCACTTCCCGGTAGTGGTTGAAGGAGGCGGGGCAGGCTCATCCCGACAAGCCTGGGCCGCAGACTGCGCGAAAGCAAGTGGATCTCTCGCAACCTGGCCCTCGGTACCCGGAGTCTCGGCAAAGGTTTGGTGCAGAGGAACTTCTCGCTCTCCTGCAAGGGTGACAGTGGAATGAGTTGGAAGTTAGGAATGGGAGTATCAGGTTGAAGACGAGACCGTACCTTCACCGGGAGGCACGAGAGTGAGAGAATCGACGTCCCGCCGGAGGAATTGTACGTCAAATTCTTTTGTCCCAAAGAACTCTAGAAGGGCACTCTCGCGAGAACCCAGGGTAGACGGCTTGTAGGCAGCGTCCTCATATTGAACAGGTGCGAGAGGGACGCTGCCGAAGTCGCCAGAGACGAAGATAAACTTCTCGCCCCAATGATGATGCTTGTTGGCGAGACCGGTTGTCTTGAGCAGTTGCCCAGAGAAGAAAACTACCCCTCCCTTCGCGCGGAAGATGAACAGCTTTCGGAAGATTGGGAGGCTTAACTCGATCTTCTCCGATCGCATGTAGCAGATGAACGCTACAAGGATGGCGACCGAGTTTGGGTTCAGCTGGGCGGAACAACACCGTAGTAACGGAGTGCCTGACGCATCTCGGGCCAGAGGGGAAGGCGAAAGCCCACCTCGAAGTGTTCGAGGGGGATGGCGAGCTCCCGTTCTCTCGCATTGTTTACCCTGTCCCGGTTACCGGGATGTCTCGCGGTGAAGCCGACAGGAACGTACTGGGAAGTTATCCATTGGTACTCTTCAGGGGTTAGGCGACAAGTGGGGAATTGATGTTTTCAGAAAGCTTTCGCACAATGGGAACGTCCCTCATTCTCGCCTTGCATTCTGTGGGGAGGATTGAAGACGAAAGGAATGGGCGAGAATGAAAGATAGGCGAGAACAAGAGAAGAAGGTGAAAGCAAGGGGGAGTTCTCGGCAAGCCGCGAAAGCAATGAGGAGAGGAAAGGAGGTTCCGGATCGGAGAAATAAATGCGTTTGGTTACTCCTCTATTTATAGGAAATCAGGGTAAAGATGTTTTTTCTAAAAAAAGAGAAATAAAAATAACGGCGACGGTACAAGCCCCAGGTCAGCGATGCCTCGGGTTCCGGCTCGGGATGAAAGCGACTGTCCGAAGGTTCAGACTCGTACAAGGCATTTCGAAACGACCAGGTGGAACATGAAGACCAAAGCAGGGATCGCTCTCGCCGGGCGAGAGCTAAAAAGGAAATAAATAAATAATAATATTACAAGTGAGCTGTTCAAAATATATAAAAGAAAAATAGGGTACATTGTGAGAAGGGAAGGCCGAGAGGCGAGAAGGGGCGAGATTTCTTCAAGCCAATACGGTTCCCAGCGCCATCGTCCTTGCTCCCACCATCTAGTCCTCTGGGGCGCTGACGGGTTGTAGTAGGAAGGCAGGGTGGAGCACCCTAGGTTGATCCGACGGGCCTGGTCTCGAATCTGCGCGATGCATCTCCCAGGGGAAGACTCGATGGAAGGCCCACCCGACCGCCCCGTCTCGCCGAAAAAATAATCGTGCTCAAGGGCCTCCAGCCTCTGCTCCACCATCTCGCAGAATTCTTTCTCCATAGTGATGCGGGCCCGCTCCCGCCGTATAAACTTCGACAGGAGGACAACAATCTTCTTCCCACATTTCTTCGAGCTCCCGACGTCGTTCACAATGGACTCCATCTCGCCAGACGAAGGAAGGAGTGAGATCTCGCCATCCTCTTCCTCTTCCTCTCCGTCTTCATCTTCGCATTCGTCATCTTAATCGGCCCCCGTTCTTGAGTCCGGATCCTCTAAAAAATAGTTTCATGATTACGGCGAGGGCTGAGCAAGAGCTATGATAATTCTTTGCTTACCTGCAGTCTGGCGAAAGCCACTGGCCGGCGGATGGAGAGAAGGCCCGGTCCCCCCCCCCCCCTCAGTCCCATAGAGGAGCTAGAGCGGCTTTCCTCGTCCCGGACAAAAAGTCTCGTGCACGGTGGTCCCGGCCTGGTCTGAAGTATGGGGGAAGTTGTTCTCTCTCGCGGGATGGCTGACCTCCTTTTGGGCTAGGGAGGGGTCGATAGACACCTCTCCCACCAGTACGGTGGGATTAGCCACTTGGCCGGGCAGGTTAGAAGCCATTATCTCACCCCCCGGGTGGAGAGACCCAGGTCGGCGGGAGCTGAGGATGCAAGAAGTCGGCTCAGCAATAGGAGACACTACAAGTGAAATGGTCAGAAAGGGGTGACAGAGAAAAGCATACCCGTGATTCTCGGAGAGGCTGCCGGAGGAGCGACCTCCGCGACCCGTGGTCTATCCTCGGGAAGGTGAGGCGACGGATCCGGGGGCACCAGTGGTGACCCGGTGTCATCACCTCGAGCCGCTTCCTGCGAAAGGCTTTCCGCCAGTTATCAACCCTTGCGCATAGTCAGATCGTAATCGACTCGCAATCTTGGGGATCAGCGAATCAGAAAGGCATACCTTCTGCAGAGGGGAAGCATCATCCGCACGATCAGGAGTTGGGGTAGGCGGGTCCCTGTTCTCGCGGGAAGGGTCCCGCTGGATCGCCTTTGCCTTCTTTTTCTTCTCTTTCTTCTTCTTTAGCGGTGGAGGATTAACGGTCAACGACTTTCTCGCCAGCCAAGGGGCAACTGAAGCGCTGTTCGACAGGGCTCGCGCTTGGGCCGCGTCGATGCGATCCTGGAGGTCTTGCGGGAGCGGTTTGTCAACAAGTTTGGAATGCATGATGAGATCTCGCGAGAGCTCAAGCAGAGAGCAGCGACTCAGCGACAGACTTAGGACGTTTATTAACACACATATATATAGAGCTATAGGATGGCCCACCAAAAAGATTCTCTTTTTTGAGGTGACACGTGCCCAGCGAATATTTATGGGTTGGACGTATCTTTTCGAGCGCAGAGCTAGCTCAAAAAGAGTGGGGATTGTGTACAACCCCATATTCGCTGGAGGGAACCTGGGGACGCCAACAGTCAGGATTGGACTAGCTTCGGGCTAGCTTCGGGCTCAAGACCAGAACCGCTTGCGCCTTTTTGAGCTCCTGCCTACGAGAAGGTGGGACCGTTTGCGCCCAGCCTCAACCAAGATCCACGGATGACCAAAGACGGGAGAGAGGGCGTTGAGTCCACTCAACGCCAAAGTCCAAGCAGCAAAGGCGTCGAGTCCACTCGATGCCATGTTGAGTGAGCTCCACTCACTCGACGCCAAAGTCCAAGCAACAAGGGCGTTGAGTCCACTCAACGCCACGTTGAGTAGGCATCAAGCTCACTCAACGCCGTGTTCAGCAGTAACGGCATCAAGCTCACTCAACGCCGTATTTAGTGGAGGCAGGAAGGTTCTCGGCTCAGGGTTCTTGCCGCGGCTCAAGATTCTCGCCGCGGCTCAAGGTTCTCGACTCAGGATTCTCGCCGCGGCTCAAGATTCTCGCCGCGGCTCAAGGTTCTCGGCTCAGGGTTCTCGCCGAGTGGGGCCCAAGGCCCAGGGTAAAATTACCTAATTGTCCTCAGGTAGAATTACCTACATACCCCTAGGGGCTGTACTTAGTATTTTATAAACAGCAGGATTTTGCTATTGGCAGGCCAGCCAGGGGTATTTCAGTAATTTCAAGTCAGCAAAAGGCTATAAATAGACCCATAAGGGCTACTTAAAAAGCGGACTCTCATTTTTCTCTGAATCTCTAGTGCTTTATGAGGAGCTCCTAGCCCAGCTTTTGGCTTTTGAGGGGAAGCTCTCAAAGATCTTCCGGGTGTGAGGTGGGACCTCCCTGCTTAGGCTTTGGGTAAGTCCTAGGTCGTTAGCAACCAGTCAAGGGGCGGCGCTTGAGAGAAGTATGTGTTGGTTGCACCCCTATTTTGAACATTCGTTGAGGTCAATTTTTTGCTCCAACACACACATATCCAAAACACACACACACACACACACACACATAAACACATCCAAAATATATATATACACACACACAAACACTCAAACACATACCCAAACCATACACAATAAGCACACACACACATACACAAACCATACACACACACACACACACACACACACACACCACAACACCAACAACCATACATACAAACAAACACCACCAACAAATATATACAAACACTACAACACACATACACTAACACATGAACACATAACTACATACAAACACTTAAACACACATACACACACATGAACACATAATCACACATATCTATACATACACACATACAAATACACACATATCTACACATAAATACACACATCCACACATACACACATTCAAACACACACATTCACACACCAAAAAATACACACACTCATACAAAAATAAATCCTACACATATTCACACATACATCCACACACAAACAAAAAAACACACACCTACATACACACACACACACACACACACACACACACACACACATACAAACACCTATATATACACACACACTCAAACACATATGCCATAAAAAAACACATACACACCCAAACACACACACACATAATCTATACAAAACCAACACACACACACACATAATCTATACAAACACACACACACACACAAACACATAAACACATAACTACATACAAACACTTAAACACACATACACACACATAAACACAAAATCACACATATCTACACATACACACATACAAATACACACATATCTACACATTAATACACACATCAACACATACACACATACACACACACATACCCATTTTCAGATTTTTAAAGAACAATGAGTAGGTCTGAAGAACATATAGAATACAACAAAAAATTGCATCGAATCAGAGCATGGACAGAGCAAATAATGGAGATCGAAGAAGGAGGAGAGGATGACTCACAGTACTTTCAATCTGAGCCCTAGATCGGAGAAGGGGAAAGAATCAGAGGTCGATTCTGGCGGAGGAAGAAAATCTGCTGCGACTTGCGCCGGAGGAAACTAACGCTGGAGAAAATCGAAGCCGGAGAGAGGGAGTCATCGGAGGAAGCGAACACCGGAGAGGGAGTCTTCGTAGGAAACGAATGCCGGAGAGGACTCGCCGGTTGGTGGAAGCAGTCGCCAGGGAGGAAGAAGGTCGAGCGGCTAGAGGTTGTCGAGGGATCGCGCAATGTTCTAGATCAGGGAGGAATCACGATTTCTGACCTAAAGAGGTTGGAAAGCGATGCACGGGTGTAAGGCAAACCGGGTTTCCATCGAAATTGCGGGAATTCCAATTCCAGTATGTTTTTTTGCGGCACCGAACAGTTTAAATCAAAATTGGCAAATGAATGCAAATTCCGACGAAACGAACGGGGCCTAAAGGCTAAATGAGAGCCCAAGCCAATTCAAGTGGGCTAAGGCCTTGCCCAAGGCCCTTCCTAAGGACCACTAAATTTTCAGATTTATTTAATCTAATTTATTATTTTAATTAGGGGATTAAATGAGGGTAATTAGGAGGGAAGTTTCATTTGGCGGGGAAATAATGGAGGGAGGCCAAGTGACACTCCCTTATTCTTCCCCAACCCCTCCTTTCATCTTCCCAAATAAAAAGGAGAAGTTTTCCAATAGTTATAGGTTGGCCACCATTAAGGAGGGCCTTTAATGGCCATGACCATAACCCCCATAACTTGAATCTCCTATATAGAGGCCCCCAAAGCTCAGTTCAATCCTTTCATCACCTTCAGAAGCTCCTTGGCAGTCGAAATTGACTCTTATATCAAAGCTTTCGATGGAGAATCGATATCAGGAGAGGTTCGCCGAAAAATGCCAAAAACCATGGCCACCCACCGGAGTAGCCGCATCCAAGCCCGAAATCAGGCATAATGGAGATTTTTGGAAAATTTCATGGTGGCGGGTTCGCCGGAAACCACCACTTCCAGCGGCCAAACCATCGCTGGGCGATAGCCACCACCTCAACGGAGGTGGTGGTGGCGGTGGCCGGCCGGGAAAGTGGCCGGATGGATGGAAAATGGTTGTATAAAAGCTATAGGTCGGGTGGTTTCCGTCTCTTGGTTAGAGGAGAAAGACGAAATCACCACCGTTGATTTGGATTAATATTAATTATTATATATATTTTGCCCCCTTTAATATGCACTTTTTGATGCTAACAAATGAGGCCTTAAGGGTTGAACCATGAAAAGTGCCCAATATTAAAAAGGTATCTCTGTAAGTCTACTTTAATTAGAAATTAAAATCAGGTCATTTGGAGCACTGTAGATCCCCCTGTAGGGCAATTCTTATGGGATTGGTCTTTAGGATAGGACAGTGACTATTTACTTAATAACTTTTAATTGGATAAGGGGATTGAGTTGAAATTTGGATCATGTATTAATATACCATAGATAAACGTACAGTCCAAAATGGGAATTTTTGGACAACATTTTCCTATGGTTTAAGGACAAATGTGATTTTTCATATAAATGGAATATTTTGAATAATAAGTATTATTTTGATCCCAAATTTTGGTGAGAGATTCATTAGGGAGGTATAAGTCCTGGATAAGAATTTCAGATCCTTTGGTCTCCTGTAGGATGGTGAATCTCACTTGCAATTTGTCATATTGTATGTGAAGTGGTGTGCATTTAGCCAAAAAGGTGTATCTTGTGAATTTAGCAAGAATGGCTTGGTAAAATCTAGTGAAATTTTATACATGCAATTATTTAGTGAAAGTACATCTCCTCATGAAGTTTTAGAATATTTGGAGTTGATTTGTTTAGCAAATAAATTAATTAGTATTTTTGTTACACAAGTGTAATAGTAAAATTAGTGTGACTACAATAGTTGCAAAAATTATGAAACCTTGCCAATAATAATTATTTTGTATGATAAATACTGGATAAATTAATTGGAATTTTTGAAAGTCAGAATCTTAGGGTTGCAGTTATAATTACTATTTTTCACTTCAATATTATTAAGATAATTATGCTCAAATTGAGTTATAAAATTATTTATTTTTGTAATAAATACTTATTTACTATTTGTAACTTCCAGTAATTTTTCTGGAATTATTTGATGAATATTTATAGTACTTCATGTGTAACATGACCTAGTGGATCAGATTTTTGTAATTATAAATTTAATAATAAATATTATTGGAATGATGTGAAATTTGGTCCAGAGCTATTATTACTCAAGATAATATTATGATAATTTTATCTTGCTGGTTTGATAACAGAAAGTGATACTTCATGTTCAAATCACATGTAACAATAATTTGGGAAAATTATAATAATTGTTGATTTTTTTAGGAAAATTATAAATATTTGAAATTAGGTATAAGATGTCATGATAGGTCTCATAAAATAATCTTCGGTCTTTGGGTCAAGTGTTTGGAGGATTGTTATTCATACACACATACAAGATCATTTGGTCTGCATTTAACAATTTTGGAAAATTAGTATTTTTTAGCAGTTGATACTTTGGAGATGTCACACACTTAGTAACTCTAGGAGTGGATTTGGTTAAGGGTAGTATAACTCTACTAAGTGATTTGAGAAAGGGAACGATGGGGTTCAACCAATCATAGTTTCTTGTACCGCTGCGAGCCCCTTACAATGTAAACTTCGGAAAGTCCAAGGTTAACCATAAATCACTAAGTAATCTAGAAGTTAGACAATAGTAGTCTGATAGAATTAAGGAATGTTATAGCGATCTCACCCATGTGTGGGATGGAGTGATATATGGCTTGCTGATCCTACGAGCTAGTGGCTCGGGTTGTTTGTTGATATCAGGATGGGTTGGTCCTGCGAGCTGGAGGCTCGGGAGGGTATTATTATACTTGGTTGTGCTTATGTGGTGGGTCATTCGGTACTAGTTCAGTCAGCACACCTATGAAAGTACAGTGACTCTAGTTTGGAGTGTAGATCTTTGGGGAGACTAGTTTGATATTTATACCGAGGTCTGGAGGACTATGTATCCTAAGAGCACACCCGACTGCAGAAGACTGGTAGTTGCCAGCAAGAGTACGCAGGGGCTCTGTTGTTGTGTTCTTAGCGTTGAGGCGTACAAAAGGTCTAGGCCCAGTATTATATTTGCCCGCCTAGGAGTGGAGACAACCGCTCAACTACCACCGTGAGCCACGATGGTTAGTACCTGAGAGGTTGTCCACCTCACTAAAGTGGGGATGCATGAAAGGTCTGTGCACAGAGTCGTGTGTGTTAGTTTCATAAACATTGCATTGTATAGCATGACATAACATACGCACTTGCAGATCCTTTTCATATAAATTAGTATGAGATTTTTATATGATGAGTTACTATTTCGGAAACCTTAACTGATATGTTTGTATGTGCATTCATATAAGTTTGGGTATGCTTCTGTGATGGTAGTGTAGTTGCTTACTTTACTAGTTTACTTAGCTCCTCTTACTGTACTTTTATACTGTACTAGTTATGGTTTTTCTTTACTGCTCATACTGATATAGAACTGCTAGAGAATTATATACATATATACAACTGTCACATACTTGTACATTCTGTTACTATTGGTTCTCCGCTTTCTTCCTCCCGTGTGGTGCCTAGCAGTCGTGGGGGTGAGGCGGGGACAAAGCAGCTGAGTCTAGTTTGACTAACGATCGTTTGACCACATCATTTTAGGGATACATGGAGATGCCACCGCAGTTCGACCAGGCGGATCCAGAGATTGAGACACCAGGATCTGAGGAGCCAGATCCTCGCACTACCACTACTTCTACCCGACATCAGGTTGATGATCATATGGTTTAGCTTCTGCGTTATTTGTTGAGAGTGTATGATATTTATGATATTCATGTACTGGGCCTAAGCCCTATTACTTGTACTCTTTCATTTATGTCATGTGGACCTTTATTTGGGTATTTATATATCTATGATGTGATGGGTGGACTTGTTTTTTTTCTTCTTTCGTTGGCTGTGTGAATGATCGTGCTTGGTGGTAGGGTCACTGTCTTATGGTGGCAACTAACTCGTAGTTGGTGTCATTATAAGGCGACGGTTCTGGGCATAAAATCTCTTCTCGGTCGTGCCCAATTCCCGGGAGGAGAGATTTTATAGGCCCAGCCTTGCACATACATCACTAAGGAACAATACTCCTTCCGCAAGCAGCGGATGATGTGTCTCTTCATCTTCGACTTTGAGATTGGCTCTTCCGGGTCCAATGCTGAAATCTCAGCGCAGATATTCTTGGTTTTCAAGAAGAAAGATGACACAGACAGATCACCCTGAGTGGCTTTTGCCAAATCATTCTCCAAGAACTATAGCTGAGCTACGTTATTATTGTTCAACAGGCCATCCAAGGCCATCCAGATTTTAGCTGCCGACCAACAATCAATAATGTGGTCGAACAACTCTGATGAAATTGCGTGCTTCAAAGCGAATGCAAGCTTTGCATCGATTTGCTTCCACGCCGTCACTACTTCAATATTAGCTCTATTAGCGACCACTTCTTGTTGGTTGTCCCTACCGACAACTTCCCATAGATCCTCGCTAAGAATATAGCTATCCATGCACGACCTCCATCGCTTGAAGTTGGTTTGCGTCAGGATCTCAATTCTAATCCCTCTTGCAAAACCGGCTTCTATTGCAGTCAACTGAATCACTTGATCTCCAATGAAGGTACAACAACCTTAGATTGGTGAACTACTACTCCTCAACACCCCTCTGATATCATGTACAAATTTCACAAAATGTGTGCGGGAGATGAAACCGAGGTCGTAGGAACACTCAACCACAACCGAAGACAAGTAAAATCCAGCAGCAATAGTAGCACAAGAGTTTCCAATTTAAATTAACTTCTTTTATATAGCGAGACATACATTGCAAGACATGTTTTTATAATGCGTCCAGGGAACAAAAACAAGAAGTATCCGCGCGGACAGAACACTGTAATCACACAAGCCACCTAACTGTCAGCCGAGTCTGCCGAGATCGCTGAAGCCGCTTATCCGCGGCTAACCGCGCAAACAACTATTATTGTAATGTTAAAGGAAGCTGAACAGAACCCGCTGATAGACTGGGCGAACTGCTCTGCTTATCCACAACTCCGAGGAAGAGGACAAGTCGCTGAGACCGTGACCTGCGTTAACCGCTATTAGTATCTGCGAACTATTCCACACCAAGCTTCCACTAGTCGCATATCCGCCTGATATTAGCCGCAAAGCCTACACAGATCCAACTTCGTTAGTTTCAGCGGTTAGAAAATCTTAACCACAAAATCAAGCGCGAGTTCGTTCTTACTGTACAATGCTTATTTATGACAAGCCAAAGGGTCCTATTTATAGATGTGAGGAGGAGTATCGTCACAAACTATACCGATAGGATAACCGCCCATCAATCCTATCGCTAACACAAAGTATCTGCATAGTGCGGACACCAACACATGTTCACCAGATTGCAACTGTCAATAGCCGGATAACGAGATCAGTCTGGCATGCCTTACATCAAACCACAATATGACGAACACAGTAAGGCAGACTACCGAACACCGGCACAAGTCTGCACAACCCCGCAGACACTACTTCCAGTCCGTGCAAACCTGTAGACCACGACTAGGCAAAAAAATGTGCCCAGTCAATCTGTCGAACTCACGAATACTAGAAGCAGTCCGCAACAGGCGAACTCAACGAGCTAGGCAGCTAGTTGGACTTAGTCCCACAGACCAAGTCCACAACAAGCTCTGCATTCTCCATAGTAACTGTGCCACCTGATATCGATATCACGCCCTACTGAACAACTCCAGTCCGCCACCATGTGGACTACTCCAGCAGTTCACGCGACCTCTAGGCAACTAGTCCGTGCACCTGTTCCTACACGATCCAACATCCAGACTGCAAGCATAGAACCATATCGGACACCGACGAGCTCCAGAAGAGTCCATAACAACAAACTTGCCAGTCTCGGTGAACTCCGAACTGAGTTCGCCATACCTGTAGCCAGGACTTGTCAAAAAGACCAAGTCTACACCAGTAATCTTTGAACTTACTCGACCAAGAAGGCACCGACGACCTGGCGGAAAGCCACCCCAGTCCGCTATACCTATGTTGGAACCTGAGACCGGGCGGTTAGCTTTTCTAGTCGCAGCTATCTGTCTATTCAGCGGTCTGGCGGTTTGAACCAGCAGCCTATCATGTTACCTTCCTAGTGGCTTGGTAAGAGTTTCAGCAGTGGCTTGATGGTTATTCATAAAAGCATCCTGGAGTTTAGCCGCAGCTGTGGTCTAGTGGTTAGCCACAGCAGTAGTCTGGAGGTTAGCCGCAGCAGCGGTCTGAAGGTTAACCACAGCAGCGGTGTGGTCGTTGGCCACAATAGAGGTATGAAGGTCAGCAGTAGTAGCGGTCTGGAGGTTAGCCGCAGCAGCGGTCTGGAGGTTTGGTGCAACAGCGGTCTGGAGGTTAGCCGCAGTAGTGTTCTGGTCATTAGCCGTAATGGCAGTCTGATGGATAGCCGCAGCAGCAGTCTGGTAGTTAACCGCTGCAGCGGTCTGGCAGTTAGCCGCAATAGGTATTTATAGGCTTCCCAGGAGATTGTATTTGCTGTATAGTCTAGCGGGTTATCAGGGACAAACCTCCCAGCCCGCGCGGCTTGTATTTAGTCCCACGTCGCTTATTGTATTCTCTCATCTCCCATATTTCTATAAATAAGGGGGCATACCTATGTAATGATTATTTTTTTGGAGCAATAAAATTTGCATTTATTTAGCTCTTTTTACATGGTATCAGAGCTAACTGGTCCTTTGCTCCTTATTCCTCATAGTTTGTTTTTCTAACCGCGCGATCTTCGTCCCGCCCTGCCCTCTCTTGCTTGTCGCTTTTCCTGTGACTTCTTCCTTTGCTTTCTTCTGCGGGTTGGTGTTTCTTCCCATGCGGTTTGTTCTCTTCTCTCGCACGGCCTCACTTTTTCTTGTTCGCGCGGTTTGTTTTGTTAAACCGTGGGGATTGTTATGGTTCTCTATGGACACTCCATCTTCTTCTTCCACTTTGTTCGCTCCTCTCTCTCTTTCTTCTACTTCCACTTCCAGTAATTTGGGTACTGCTTATAAGCTTACGGGTCCAAATTACTAGGATTGGAGTCTCTTTTATTTTCCTATTATGTTCTCAGCGCAAGCATCATCATTTGACCGATGACCCCCCTCCTTTTGGCTCTGGTTCCTTTGATGATTGGGATGCTACTGATACGGTTGTGCGAACTTGGTTGGCTAACAATTTGTTTGATGAGTGCCTTCCTGTCATTCGACATGATCAGATGGTCAAGGTTGCCTGAAATAATCTTGTTGCTTTATACTCCAAGGGAGCCCAAACTTCACGCATTTATACTTTTTATGAGGATCTTTTTGCTCGACCTGTCATGACTTCTGTTGCTGCTTAACAGGAGGTTCAAACTCTTGGTGTTGAACTTCTTCAGCATCGACCTTTTTTTGCTGATCTTGCTGAGCAACATTAACACCTTTAAGAGCTTCTTGTGGTTTGCTACATACTTCATCTACCTGACTCGTATGATATGATTCGACAACAAATTCTAGGAAAGGCGGATACTCCGACTCTGGATGCCATTACTGCTCGTATTTTTGTTGTTACAACTCTTCTTCAACGTCCTTTGCGTCCCTCTCCTTTTACTAATGTTGTTGCTCATCCAGCTTGTCATGATAACTCTGGTGGTCAAGGTAGCCTTAATGGTGACCGTGGATATTCTAAATTTATTTTCTCTCATTATGGCAAAGTTAGCCACTTGGTTGATCGTTGTTGGGCCAAACATCCTCACCTCTGTCCTGCTTCGGCTGATTCCTCTAAGAAGTTCAGTTCTTCACTTGCTACTTCTGGTGCTGCTCAGTTAGCTACTACGGGTAGGTGAATCATTGATTCTGGTGCCACTAATCATATGACAGGGAATTATCGTATTTTATCTTCTCTTGACAAGAGTAACCAGTTACCTCTGGTTCTTATTACTGATAGTTCTCCGTCTCCGGTTCATGGGTCTGCCATAGTGCATGTTACTCATTCTCTTCAGCTTCAGGACATTCTTTATGTCCCGAATTTTTCATGCAATCTTCTTTCTGTCACTTCTCTTTGCAAACAGTTGAATTATGAAGGTATTTTTACTACCTCTACTTGTGCTTTTCAAGTTCCTTAGTCCAAGGAGACAATTGTTACTGGGACTGAAAGTGGCGGCTTGTTCTACCTTGATACTTCTTCTGCTTTTTTGCCTCCTCTTCTTTACTATAATGACATCTTCGGCTTGGACATCCTCCTCCTCCTCCTCAGATTCTTTATCAGCTTCGACCTGATTTACCTCAAGGAGAATCTTCTCTTCATTGTGAGGCTTGTCAATTTGGCAAACATCACCGGTCTACTTTTCCTGCTAAGCATAGACGTAGTTCTTCTCTTCCTTTTGAACTTGTTCATTCAGATATATGGGGTCCTGCTCCTATTCTGACTGTTGGTAGGGGTAGTTTGTATTTTGTTACGGTTATTGATGACTTTTCTCGATATACATGGTTATATTTGTTTCATGACCACTCTGAATTTTTTTCTATTTTTACTGCATTTTATAATGAGATTCGTACGCTGTTTGATACCCCTATTAAAATTCTTCAAACTGATAATGCTAAGGTGTATCTTAGTCATCAATTTACAACATTTTGTATGCATCATGACATTGTTCATCAAACTACTTGTTCTTACACGTCTCAACCTAATGACATTGCTGAGTGTATGAATCGTCATTTTCTGGATGTGGCTCGTTGTCTTCTCACTCATATGCATTTTACCAAGTCTTATTGGGGTCATGTTGTTCTTATCTCTTATTTTCTCATTAATCGAGTTTTGTCATCGGTTCTCAATGAAAAGACATTGTTTTCTATCTTGTATCTTGATGCGACTCCATTTACTTTGCCTCCTCGTATCTTTGGATGCACAACATTTGTCCACTTTCATTCTTCTGGTCATGATACACTTCCTTCTCGTTCTGTTAAGTGCATCATTCTGGGTTATTGTCCAACACAGAAAGGATATTGGTGTTATGATCCTGTTTTCCGACGACAGTATGTTTCTACCGATGTAACTTCTTTGAGGATGCTCCATTCTTTTCTCCTTCCTCAATTCTCCCTTCTTCTACCGATTCTGCTTCTTTTCCCCTTGTGTCGGCACCTTTTCTAGAGCCTACACTTCCTTCTTCTCATTTTATTTCTTATTCTCCTGCTATCTCTGATTATTCTACTAAGTCGCTGCCAACACTCCTGGTCTAGTAGTCTCTCCTTCGGATGGAACTGATATAGTAGATAGGAAAGACCTTGATCTTCTAACTGCTCTTCAGAAAGGTGTTCGTTCATGCACATAACATCCTCTTCGGGATGTGGTATCCTATGCGCAACTATCTCCTCTATCTAAGAGCTTTGCTCTTGCTCTCTCGGCGAAAGTTCTTCCCACCTCCTATCGTGAAGCTATGGTTATTCCTCATTGGAAAGCTACTATGGATGAAGAGATGAAAAATCTTACTGAACGGGGTACTTGGTCTTTTATTCCTACCCCTCCTGGTGCTGATGTGGTTGGTTATCACTAGGTCTTTGTCATCATGTTTCTCCCTGATGGGACTATTGATCGATATAAAGCTCGGCTTGTTGCCAAAGGGTTTACAAAAACCTATGGTGTGGATTTTTTTGACACGTCCTCTCCCGTTGGTCGGATTACTACGATCCGTGTTCTTTTCTCTATGACAGTAAACATGGATTAGTAAATGTCACAGTTAGATGTTAAGAATGCTTTTCTTTGTGAAAGTAGCGAACAGACGACTAAAAACAAGCCAGAAATTTGAATAATTGAAAGTTTTACTATCCAAAATGATAGGATTTACAAAGGTATGACCTCCCTTTTATAGAATGGAGGAGAGAGGAGAGAGTACAAATAAACAATGTGGGACTAAAAAATTACAGATCTGTGCGGCTAGAAATAAAGAGGCCGAACTGGCCAAGCGATAAGACAAATGGGCTAACCGTTCAGCAACATTAGAAGGAAGAGAACAAGTCGTAGTAGGAGACCGCTAGACTGCCCAGTTTCCAAGTGGCCTGAGAAGAAGCTGCAACGGTCATGGTGTCAGCACACCAACAACAAGAAGGGACACGACCAAGAAGCAGACCAAATTATAGGGACAGAGGTCGCGCAAACTGGGAAGTTCGCGAGAAAAAGTGGATATCGCGCGAATAGGAAAGAGTCCGGGCGAACAGAGAAGAAGTCACGCGAACACATAGGGTTCGAGCGAACGAGAAGAGAGAGTGGAAGGAAAGTAGACAGCTTGCGAAAACAGGTCGCAGAAAAGAGGGACGGAAGTCGCGCAAATAGGGCAGCGACAAGGCAAAGAAGCCGCGCAGATAGACAGGTATCTGGGCGAACAGAGAACGAAGTCGCGCGGACAGAAGATCCAAAGGAATTAGGTGGAATCGATCGTTCCCTCTGATATCATGTGAAAGTAGTGAACAGACGACTAAAAACAAGTCAGAAATTTGAATAATTGAAAGTTTGATTATCCAAAAAGATAAGATTTACAAAGGTATGACCTCCCTTTTATAGAATGGAGGAGAGAGGAGAGAGTACAAATAAACAATGTGGGACTAAAAAATTACAGAGCTGTGCGACCAGAAATTAAGAGACCGAACAGGCCGAGCGGTTAGACAAATGAGCTAACCGTTCGGCAACACCAAAAGGAAGAGAACAAGTTGTAGTAGGAGACCGCTAGACCGCCCGGTCTCCAAGTCACCTGAGATAAACCGTCAGACCGCTCGGACTACAAACAACAACAGTCTGGATATCTAACCGCTGGAGAGTAACCGCCAGACCGCTCGGTCTCATACTTCAACATTCTTTATGGTGATTTGAATGAGATGGTCTATATGGAGCAACCTCCTGGGTATGTTCCTCAGGAGGAGTCTCAGGTGTGCAAATTGAAGAAGGCTATCTATGTTCTTAAGCAAAGCTCGAGGGCGGGGTTTGAAAAATTCAACAAAGTTATTTCTGTGGTTGTGTTTGTTCGGAGTGGTGCAGATTGTTGGAACTGATGTTTCACATTCCCTGTGTTTGAGAATATCAACTCCCAGGTTGTATTTGATCATGTCTTCTGTTGATAGAGTGTGCAGGTTGACAGGTGCATGCGAAAAAGAAAAATATTCCAATGGACACTAACGTCGAGCGGTATATGTTACCGTCGAGCGGTAGCTGTGAATAAATTGGACAGAGCTCTCAGGAAACTACCTCTCCGCGCAAGTCTTACTGCACGCGCTAACGCAAGGAGTTAATTTGGCCTAGCTCTCGGGAAATTACCGCAGGCGGTATAGCCTACCGCTCGGCGCTAGCTTCTCGACAAATGTCGAGAAGGACTTTGTTGGTACCCTAGTTTGGATTTGAGTTTAGTCTGCTCCTTTAGTTTCTTGACCCAAGATTTATCTATGGTCAAAGGTTAGCTAATAGGTTAGATTCCCTTAGTTGTAAAATTGCTTATCTAGATGAGAAATTTGGTTAAGTCATTTTTGGTTCGACTATAGTCGAACGCCGCTCGACCATCGTCTATCGACTGTTCGACGATCGTCTATCAGTCTGTCGACTATCGTCTGTCAGCAGATCGTCTATCTCTGAGTTAGTTCAACTCTTGTTAGCTCGACGTTCTGTGGTATCTGCCTCGTCGATCGTCGAACCCCGCTCGACTTCTTTTGACTAGACAGATCTCTTGATAGTTCAACTATCTGCTTGGATAGTTCAACTATCTGATAGCTCGACTATCTGTTTGATAGGTCGACTATCTGTTGTGTTTGATAGCTCGACTATCTGTTTGATAGGTCGACTATCTGCTCTTCTTGATATTTCAACTATCTGTTTGGATAGTTCAACTATCTGATAGCTCGACCATCTGTTTGATAGCTCGACTATCTGTTTGATAGATCGATTATCTGCTCTTCTTGATAGTTCAACTATCTGCTTGGATAGTTCAACTATCTGATAGCTTGACTATCTGTTTGATAGGTCGACTATCTGTTGTGTTTGATAGCTCGACAATCTGTTTGATAGGTCGACTATCTGTCTTTTTTTATAGTTCGACTATCTGTTTGATAGGTCGACTATCTGTTTGTCTTTGATAGTTCGACTATCTGATTGATAGGTCGATTATCTGTTTTGCTTGATAGCTCGACTATCTATCTTGATAGGTCGACTATCTGATAGCTCGACTATCTGTTCTGATAGGTCGACTATCTGCTGTGGTAGTTCGACTATCTTCTTTGATAGTTCGACTATCTATGTCGTTCGACTATCTGTCCGATAGGTCGACGATCTCCGTGCTTCGGTCGACGATCTCTAAGGGTCATTCGACGTCTTTTTGTCTGCCTTTAGTAAAGTTATACTATGTATTTCTTATCTGCTTGGCATATTCTATTAAAGTATATTTCATTGATATTATGTTATTATTTTCAGGCAATCTCTGCTCCATTCTTTATGCATGAGCCAATCTTTATCTAACAAAGTCTTTTGTCTTATTAGTTGAAATATATTTTCTGCTTTATCTGCCTGGCTGTCCTTTATAGCCGTTAGACTCAGAAAGTCTTCTCTGGCCGTAAAGAGCTCTTTTTTAATGTGACTTTTTCTAGCACTCTTTTATCAGATTGGATATGCAGCTTCTTAGAAAGCTTTATCCCCTTATAGCATGTCTGCCTGCAGGATATATTTTTGCTTTATGCTTTTTGCAGCCCAGATTACAGATTCCAGAAGAAGACAAAGTTCAAACTCAGATTAGAGCCGTTGCAAAGGCTCATATATAAAGAGCTTCTTCTGAAAGAAGAAAGAGACATAGTATATACACTGATAGAGATATACACAGATATACAATACTCAAAACACAAGAAGTTTTTACTCTCAGCAGCATAGAGATCTACAACTCTCAGAAATTCACATTCAACTGAGAAGATCAAATCTCTTCAGCATTCTTCTTCATCCTGAATTCATCCTGCTCACAGGAAGACTTTCACTCAGAGGCTTTTAGAAGAAGAAGAAGAAGAAAGGAAGCTGATTGAAGAAGAACACCTTTTCCAAATCAAGAGTCTTCTTCAAGCTTCTCCTTCAGAACTCCAAGACAGTTCTTTGTCTTAGTTCAGAAGAGTTCCTGCACCCTGAAGCAAGACTCCTTCCTGGATATTCTCTAAGCCAGGGGGAGCCTTGATTCTTTAGAGCTTTCTAGCTCTGTGCAATCCACTAGCTTCTCTAATCTGTTTAATAATAGAGAAGAAACTTTAACTCTCTCAACCTCCTGTACAAAGGGTTATTACTCCCTTCAAAAGTGAACCTTGGTGGCAGGGCACCTGATCAAAAACCTGTGTTGGATTTTGAGCTCCTGATCAAAAGCTCAAAGGGTCTTCTTGATCTACCTGAAGCAGATCAGTTGGTGGCAGGGCACCTGAACAAAAACCTGTAGTGGATTCCTACCAGGGTGGTAGAAGAGTGGACGTACCTATTTAGAGGGAACCACTATAAAATTTCTTGTGTCGTCTGTGCTGCTTATTTAATTTATTGCATTGTGGCTGTAAGTAGAAATAACTAGGATTGCTAGTTGCTGTGATAGGATCAAAGCTCAACTGTAATTACAGTTGCCCTTCTCTAGTGCACTTCACTTTGTGTTAGGCTCTAGGGTTATCAATATCTATAAACTCATTCCGCAAATTAACTCTAAGGGAATTGAGTAGGGTGTCATAATTTCTGAATACTCTATTCACCCCTCCCCCCTCTAGAGTTATATCTATCATCACTTTCAATTGGTATCAGAGGAAGGTTGTCTGACTGTACAGGCTAACACCTGAGTCACAAGATCCTGATAGATACAAAGCTTATAGATATTCACTTCATGGCCCAGTCCAAGGATTACTCTAGCACCAGACCTCCAGCTTGCAACTTAGCTAAGTTTAGCATCTGGAAGGCAAGAATAAGATTATATATGAACTCTATTGATGAAGACATTTTCTCTTCTATTTTGACAGGACCTCCAACACCTCCTGCTGCTTCCACTGCTACAACATCTACAAATCTAAGTGCAGTGCCTCCTCCAGATTACAATGATGCCTACAAGAAGGCAAAGATAGCTGATGCCAAAGCTATGAACATTCTGGCTCAGACTATGTCTGATGAAATCTTCCAGAAAGTGGCTGATTGCACCTCTGCAAAAGCCATGTGGGACTCACTGAACTAGATTATAGCTGGTTCAGCTGATGAAAGGAAGGACAGAAGGTCCAACCTTATATCCCAGTATGAAAACTTCAAGAAAACTGAAGCTGAATCAGTTGAATCCATGTACACCAGGCTCAGCTCAATCATTAATGAGCTGAGAACCCTTGATAAGGAGATTATATTGACAGAGGTCAATGATAAGATACTGATGTGCTTCCCCAGCACATGGGATCTTAGGATCTGGCCTATCAAGGAGGCCAGAAGTACAAATGAAATCTCAACTGAAGCTCTCCTTGGCAAGCTCAAGTCTTTTGAGCAAGTGCTGAAGACCAGGGAAGCTAAGGCTGAAGCAAAAACTCCAACTCCAACAAGAAAAGAGCAAACTCTTGCTCTCAAAGCTGCTGATGCTTTAGAAGGAAGCCAATCCAATGAGGAACTGATGGCACTCTTTGCCAAAAGGTTTCTCAAGATGGGAAGAAAAGACTTCAGAAAGAAATCTTCAAAATATGAAGATAAACCAAGGTATGATAGATCTCCTGCTAAAGAAATTATTTGTTATGGTTGCAGGAAACCTGAACACATTCTACTAGAGTGTCCAGAGGAAAAGAGCAATGAAAAGAGAAAGGAAAAAGAACATCACAGGAAACACTCCAAGTCCTCCTCCTACAAAAACAAGAAAAAGGCTAGGAGAAGGGATTTGTTGCTGAGACCTGGAGTGATTCGGATGAGGAATCTTCCTCCTCAAGCTCCAGTGAGGATGAGGAAGAGAAGAAGGCAAAGGAAATCTGCCTTATGGCAATTGATGCCTGCAGCAATCACTCAGCTGCAGAGAGTTCTGATGATGATGAAGAAATGCCCACAGAAGATCAGGTATTATCTTCATATGATTTTTCGTCTTCTGAATTTAAATCTGAATTTAAATCTCTTTGCTTAGATCTAATTAGTTCAGAAAAGGAAATTAAGGAACTTAGAAATAAGTTAGCTGAATCAGAATCTATTTCCTTTGAAAATGCTAGGTTAGAAGCAGAACTCACTAAGTCTAGTGAAGAAATAAAGTTTCTTAAAAATGAACTAGCAAAGTCCAAGAGATTAGAAGAATCCTTAAATGATAGAAGCCTTAAGCTGCTAGAAATCACCAGCATGACAAACACTAGGTCAGGCAATAATAAGCTAGGCTTAGGAGCTTCATCATGTGAACCCCCAATTATTCTTAAAAATCATCTTTCAACTCCAGTGAACTTTATCTCAGCTGATGGGATAAAGAATACTGAGCAAGTAAGACAAGTTAATCAAGCCTTAAATAAAGCTAAGAGAGAAAAGAGAAAACAAAAGTTTAAGGAAATACAAAAGTCGTCAAACGCTGCTCGACGATCGGAGGCTCAATGGTCGAACGAAGCTCGACGATCTGAGCATCGATCGTCGAACGTAGAACGACGATCTCAATATGAATTTCAAAATTACCACCAGAACCTTAGAAACCTTAATATGAATAGAAACCCTAGGTTTGTGGACCCATTAACTGCATGGAGCATCCCACCTAGGAGATCTTACCCTTTAGGATATAAACCCCAACCTGCTTATTCTTTTATTTCTAGTTTTCATTATGTGAAGAATAATGGACCCAAGGTTACCTGGGTCCACAATGTTTAACTTAACTCACTGCAAGTGAAGACCTATCCTATCACTCAGGACAAGTGGTATTTGGATAGTGGTTGCTCCAAACATATGACAGGGAACAAAGAAAATCTGTTAAAGTTCAAGGCCAAGCTTGGACCAAAGGTGATCTTTGGGGATTCTAGCTGTGGTCAAACTGAAGGATATGGTAGGATAACCATTGGAGCAGTAACTTTCAAAAGGGTTGCATATGTAACTGGACTGAAGCATAATCTTATCTCAGTAAGTCAGTTATGTGATGCAGGATATCAGGTATCTTTCACTAACACTCTCTGTAATATTACTTTAAATAGTAATGTTGTGTTAGTAGGTATTAGACAAGGTAATATTTATTTAGTAGATTTTAATTCAACCCATTCTGAAATCTGCTTATTTAATGAAGTAACAGATAATAACAACACCTTATGGCATAGAAGGCTTTGCCATGTTAACCTCAAGAACATATCTAGGTTATCTAAATACAACCTTTTTAGAGGTTTACTTTCTTGCCTCTACAAGAAGGAGAGCATATGTAAGGCTTGTCAATTAGGCAAGCAAACCAAAAACTCCTTTAAATCTGTAAATAAAAGTGATTCACCTAGAATCCTGTATTTATTACATTTGGACCTTTTTGGCCCAATAAATGTATAGAGTCTAGGAGGGAAGTATTACACTTTAGTAATTGTAGATGACTTCTCTAGGTTCACTTGGGTGTTCTTTTTGAGAACTAAGGCTGATAACTTCAAAGTTCTTATAGACTTTCTACTTTGTGTGCAGACTGAGTATTCTACTCATGTGGCCTTGATCAGAAGTGATCATGGTACTGAGTTTGAGTCTCTTCTCATGCAAGAATTCTGTGAGAAAGAAGGTATCAAACATAGCTTCTCTACTCCTAGAACTCCCCAACAAAATGGGGTAGTGGAAAGGAAAAATAGAACCCTGATTGAAGCTGCAGGAACACTGTTGGCAGATGCTAATATGCCTCTCTCCTATTGGGCAGAAGCTGTTAGCACAGCTAATTATGTTCTGAACAGAAGTCTTATACACAAGCTTAAGTGTAAAACTCCTTATGAGTTGCTTAAAGGAAAGAAACCTAAAATAAATTATTTTAGAGTATTTGGTTGTGTAGTATACATTCATAACAATAACAAAGAATACCTTAGAAAGTTTGAAGCAAAAGCTTCAATGGGAATCTTTCTTGGATATTCCCAAGTATGCAAAGCTTATAGGGTATTTAATAAATCAACTTCTAAAATTGAGGAATCTGTGCATGTGTCCTTTGATGAATCTCAGATGTTTTATAAGGAGAAGGAAACTTCTCCTTCCTCAAGTTCATTACAGGTACCAGAATCCAATAAATATGTCACTCAAGAGATTCTCCATCTATCAACTCTTCACATCACTGATTCAGACAGTGATGAAAACTTTGTAGAAGCTATTGTTGTACCACCAACAGTTGATCCAATTCCTCCTCAGAAATTAATCCCAACTGTTGCTGAAGATCACATCCCACCTGCTGATGTTGTCACACTAAGAGATCATCCTATATCTCAAGTGATTGGAGACATATCAGCTAGTGTACAAACAAGACATCAATTAAGACAGGATGTGATGCATGCTTGTTTCCTTTCACAGATTAAGCCTCTCACCATAAAATATGCTGAGCTAGATCCCCACTGGATCATTGCTATGCAAGAGGAGCTCAATCAGTTTGAAAGATGTAAGGTATGGACTTTGGTTCCAAGACCAAAAGGCCAACTGATCATAGACACGAAGTGGGTGTTTAGAAACAAGTTGGATGCAAATGGAATTATTATAAGGAATAAAGCTAGGCTTGTAGCTCAGGGCTACAGACATGAGGAAGGTATAGATTATGACCAAACCTTTGCTCTTGTTGCAAGGCTAGAGGCAATAAGGATCTTTCTAGCCTATGCAGCCTATATGAAGTTTAAGGTCTTTCAGATGGATGTCAAAAGTGCATTCCTAAATGGTGAGCTAAAGGAAGAGGTATTTGTTGAACAACCTCCTAGGTTTATCTCTTCAACTCAGCCCTCACATGTTTTCAAGTTGCAAAAAGCTCTTTATGGACTTAAACAAGCACCCAGAGCCTGGTATGAGACTCTAGCTAGTTTCCTGTTAAAGCACAACTTTGTTAGGGGAGTAGTTGATAGAACCCTTTTCGTTAAGCATCACAAGGACACAATCCTGTTAGTTCAAGTGTATGTAGATGATATTATTTTTGGTTCCACTGATCCCAAACTGTGCAAAAAGTTCTCTGACTTGATGCATTCTAAGTTTGAGATGAGTGGTATGGGTGAGCTGTCTTACTTTCTTGGTCTCCAAGTAAAGCAAGATGCTGATGGAATCTTCATCTCCCAATCCAAATATGCCAAGGAATTGGTAAAGAAGTTTGGGATGGCTGATGCTTCAGCAATGCATACACCTATGACTACTAATGTAGTTATAGATTCTGATGATCAGGGCAAACCAGTTGATCATAAGAATTATAGGGACATTGTTGGTTCCCTATTGTATTTAACTGCAAGTAGGCCAGATATAATGTTTGCTACATGCCTATGTGCTAGATTCCAGGTCAACCCCAAGGAATCTCATTTGATTCTTCTCAAGAGAATTTTGAGATACCTGAAGGGATGTCCAAATCTAGGACTATGGTACCCAATAAAATCAGAATTTGAGTTAATTGGATACTCTGATTCTGACTATGCTGGTTGTAGAGTTGACAGGAAAAGTACCTCAGGAACTTGTCAGTTCTTTGGAGAGAGATTGGTCTCTTGGTTCTGTAAGAAGCAGGCTTCTGTCTCAACTTCAACTGCAGAGGCTGAATATATAGCAGCTGCTAGTTGTTGTTCACAGATCCTGTGGATTCAAAACTAGCTTTTGGATTATGGGTACACACACAAGAACACAAAAATCATGTGTGACAGTACCAGTGCTATCTCTATTGCACAAAATCCTGTGCACCACTCTAGAACCAAGCACATTAAGATTAGACACCATTTCCTGAGAGATTGTGTGGAAAAGAAAAAGATCAGCCTTGAGTTCATATCCACTGACCTTCAGAGAGGTGATATTTTCACCAAGCCCTTAGATGAATAGAAGCATCTGTTCTTTTTAGTTAAACTAGGCATGATTAATGGAAAAGACTAAGTGTGACGTTTGCCTTTGTTGATATCTATTTGAAGATCGTCGAACGATGTTCGACGATAGTTGATCAGGTTGAGCCGATCGTCGACCTACAGGCGACGACAGCTTATTTGTTTGGAAGACAGAAATAGTCGAACGATGGATCGACTACTCTGCTTCAGGAACTGATCGTCGAACGACCGTTCGACCATCGTCTCCTGTATATTTTAAAATAGACCGACGATTGCGGTTTTATTTAAACCGATGGTCGATCTAGGTTAAGAGATCGTGCTTGTTATAGTCGACGAAACTCGTCTTTTCGCATTCCATCTTTCTGTTTGAGCTCTGCCTGGAGCTTTCTCCTCCTCGTCTTTCTCGTCTTCTCCGACAAATCGATGGCGATTGCTCCAGCCCTTTTGTCTGCGATGAAGTTCGACGTAGGATTCAGCGTAGATTTCGACTCCTTCGGCGCATGTGACTCTCAGATAGTGGAAATCCTCCAACTGTGCAAAGAACAAGGTTTGGAAAAGCTTATGACCGCAAGGATCAAGATCAACATCCCTGAAATTAAAGAGTGGGTCTTCACTTCGTCTTCCAATGACGAATCGATGACTGGAACGATTGGCGGCGAAGAGGTAAGTTTGACTCCCGCCTTTTTAACTGATGTTTTTGGATTACTGAACGGTGAAGAGGATTATGAACAAGATACTCAAGAGTTTGGAAGGATGTTAATCAAGTTAGGACATGCCGGAGGCATTCCTTCTAAGTTATTAAAAGATAATTTTCCATTAAAGATAAAGTTCTTGGCTGAACTCATTAGAAAAGTGCTTCTGGGCAAGCACTCTGCTCATGACAACATCACCAGGCAGCAGTTTGCCTTGATGTGTGCCATAGTAAATAAGAAACAGATTAATTGGGCAGGGATTATGTTTGACTTGATAAGAAAGAAGAATGGCAAGAAGGAAGTCACCCTGGGTAGGGTACTTGGAATATTTTTAAAAGAAAAATACCCCCAGCTGTTGGTTACAGTTTCAACAACTATCAATGCCAGTAAGAAGATGGACCCAACATTGTTTGTTAAGTGGAAAAGAAGTTTTCAGAAGCCTTCTCCTGCAGGGGTAGCTCCAGTTGTGTCAGAGAACACAAGGACTGTTTCAGTCTCTCCCCTTCTACATGAAGCAGGCTCATCCATTCTTTCCATTCCATCCACTTCTGCTGCATTCCCATCTACTTCTACTGAAGTGCCATCTACATCTGCCTTACCATCTACTCAATTTGAAGTTCCATCTACTTCAATTGAAGTACCATCTTCTGCCTCTCTTCTTCTTGAGTCCTCCACAATTCTCCATACTTCATCCCCAGCTTCTCCCATTCCTGCACATCTAGCTGGGACTTTTTTTTACCAGTTTTGATTTGTTAGGATCTGAGAGAATTCCAACCCCTCCTCAGTCATCACTTACTCCTCCAGATCACACTAACTTTCCCTCATCCACTCCTCAATCACCAGTTCACAACACATCTCATCAGGAAACTGCCTGTCCTGATGATCTTCCATCTTCTGTTGTTCCCCCATCCATATCTATATCTCCAGCACTCATAGCCAATATCCTGGAGTAATTACTCCTTCAATCAAAACCATGATTGAAGAAGCAATTGCTCCCCTTGTATCTTCCATTTCTTCCCTGACTACCTCCATCCAAGCCCTCTCAAAATCTGCTGAGCCCTCTTCATCTAGGGGCCTGGTTTCAGTTTCCACTGAAATCAGGCAGGGGGAGATGTTCTATGAAGATGCCTCTGAACTGCCCCTGGCCTCTCTTCCAGCAGATCCTCTAGCAGATACAGAGAAAGAGATAGTAGCTCAATAAGAATCAGTACCTCAACATTCTGAAAAAGAGATTTCTGATGCTATAATGGAAACAGAATTTGTTGTCAAAGTCTTCTTAGAAGAATCCCCCACTCCCTTAGTTGCCCTTTTCCTAGAAGGAGTCATTACCTCCTTTCTAGAAGAATTATGGGAGTTAGGAAATTCTGAGGAAAATCCTGAAGGTAATTCATTTACTCATTTTCTTGACATGTTAACTGACATGCTAGTCTATGAATACCTTGAAGGGATGTTTCAATCTTATTTAGCAAATCTGTGTTCATGATACTACAGATATAGTGGAAGAAGTTTTAGTTATCCAAGAACTTGTTCAACAACCTGCTCCAGAAGTTCTAGCTGATCCAGAACCTGTTGTTCAAGATCCTGAGTCTGCTCAACCAGCTCAGATAGTTGTGCAAGAAGAACTGGTCTCCATGACAGTTACAGTTGAACAAGAGAATGTTTCAGATATTCAAGTAGAAAAATCTACAGTCTGGGATGACACCCCAGGACTGGATCTAGACACTCTTCTGGCATAGGATGCCTTGGTAGAAGAGTTAGAAAAAGCTGCTTTAAAGGATAGATAAAAAGCTGTGCGAGAAGCTATTGATCCTTATGATCATCCTCAATCATCTGATGATGAAGATGAATCTGATGATTCAGAAGGAACCAAGAAGAAGAAATCTGCCAAAAGAAAAAGAAAAGCTGCTGCTCCTCCTTTACCCAACCCTGATCATGATGTACCATACTATATTTTGAAAGGAATAGATCCCAAGTCAAAAGAATATCAGCACTAGATGGGATTCTCTAAAAATAAGCAAAAACAAAGAAAGAAATCTAAAACATATGACTGTCCAGCTCCTAAATGGAATTCTAAAGGACCTCCTCCTCCTCCTCCTCCTCCCAGTGCAGGAGCATCTGGAAATGCTGTCAGTCCCTCTGCTCCTCCTTCTAGATTTACTTCCTCCCAATCTTATCAGAAGAAAGGAAATCAAAGCTACCATGGCAAGTCACAATCTGGACATCAGAGACAGGAAGTTGAGTTACAAGAACAAGTGAAGGAGGTAGTTTACCTAAAGCCAACCTTTTCTCCTCCTCCTTCACCCAAGAAAAGAACATCACCAGATAAAGAAAGTAAGATTATATCTTCCAGAGAATCTGATCTAAAAAGGAAAATAGATGCAAAAGGCAAAAGAGTTATATACTCTGAGAAATCAAGTAAAAGATATGCTGAATTTGCTCCTCCAACATCTTTAGTTATTCAAGAAAAGAAAGAGCCAGCTGCAAGCTTGTTAGAACCTTCTACTAAATTCAGAACTGTAAATCCTCTAAATCCAGCTGATGAAAATGAGTATGAAAGCTTAGAGCTTAATCCTGACTTCAGGATGGCCAGATTCCTTGAATTGGTTAGATCAGCTCAGATTAGAAAAGCCAGAGCTGAAGGAAAAGATGTTAAAGGCTTAACTACTATGTCCAAATTCAGAAGGAAAGAACTTGATAGATTCCAGGTAAGACCTGAAGTTTTTGATGCTACCAAATACATGGAAAAATATCCAGAAGCAGTTGTTCCAAGAGCAGGAGAAACCAAAGTTATTGGAGAGCAAGATCTGAAGACATCAAAGAAGGAAGTTCTAGATCCTCTCAGAAAAATCTGTTTTATTCCTGTCTCTTCTATCTCTAAAACAGATTCTGATGCTGCTTAAGTTTTATTGTCAATCTGTTTATGTTAACTGTTTGATTGATGAATTTGATGCTTAGATGTTTCTTTCCTGTATTATATTTAGTTCCTGTAGTTTGTTTGTTTTGTTTTATTTTGAGAGACTTAACTCAAATAGAGGGAGATTGTTGGTACCCTAGTTTGGATTTGAGTTTAGTCTGCTCCTTTAATTTCTTGACCCAAGATTTATCTATGGTCAAAGGTTAGCTAATAGGTTAGATCCCCTTAGTTGTAAAATTGCTTATCCAGATGAGAAATTTGGTTAAGTCGTTTTTGGTTCGACTATAGTCGAACGCCGCTCGACCATCATCTATCGACTGTTCGACGATCGTCTATCAGTTGGTCGACTATCGTCTGTCAGCAGATCGTCTATCTCTGAGTTAGTTCAACTCTTGTTAGCTCGACGTTCTGTGGTATCTGCCTCGTCGATCGTCGAACCCCGCTCGACTTCTTTTGACCAGACAGATCTCTTGATAGTTCAACTATCTGCTTGGATAGTTCAACTATCTGATAGCTCGACTATCTGTTTGATAGGTCGACTATCTGTTGTGTTTGATAGCTCGACTATCTGTTTGATAGGTCGACTATCTGCTCTTCTTGATAGTTCAACTATCTGTTTGGATAGTTCAACTATCTGATAGCTCGACTATCTGTTTGATAGGTCGACTATCTGCTGTGTTTGATAGCTCGACTATCTGTTTGATAGATCGACTATCTGCTCTTCTTGATAGTTCAACTATCTGCTTGGATAGTTCAACTATCTGATAGCTCGACTATCTATTTGATAGGTCGACTATCTGTTGTGTTTGATAGCTCGACTATCTGTTTGATAGGTCGACTATCTGTCTTCTTTGATAGTTCAACTATCTGTTTGATAGGCCGACTATCTGTTTGTCTTTGATAGTTCGACTATCTGATTGATAGGTCGACTATCTGTTTTGCTTGATAGCTCGACTATCTATCTTGATAGGTCGACTATCTGATAGCTCGACTATCTGTTCTGATAGGTCGACTATCTGCTGTGGTAGTTCGACTATCTTCTTTGATAGTTCGACTATCTGTGTCGTTCGACTATCTGTCCGATAGGTCGACGATCTCCGTGCTTCGGTCGACGATCTCCGAGGGTCGTTCGACGTCTTTTTGTCTGCCTTTAGTAAAGTTATAGTATGTTTTTCTTATCTGCTTGTCATATTCTATTAAAGTATATTTCATTGATATTATGCTATTATTTCCAGGCAATCTCTGCTCCATTCTTTATGCATGAGCCAATCTTTATCTGACAAAGTGTTTTGTCTTATTAGTTGAAATATATTTTCTGCTTTATCTGCCAGGCTGTCCTTTATAGCCGTTAGACTCAGAAAGTCTTCTCTGGCCGTAAAGAGCTCTTTCTGATGTGACTTTTTCTAGCACTCTTTTATCAGATTGGATATGCAGCTTCTTAGAAAGCTTTAACCCCTTATAGCATGTCTGTCTGGAGGATATATTTTTGCTTTATGCTTTTTGTAGCCCAGATTGCAGATTCCAGAAGAAGACAAAGTTCAAACTCAGATTAGAGCCATTGCAAAGGCTCATATATAAAGAACTTCTTCTAAAAGAAGAAAGAGACACAGTATATACACTGATAGAGATATACACAGACATACAATACTCAAAACACAAGAAGTTTTTACTCTCAGCAGCATAGAGATCTACAGCTCTCAGAAATTCACATTCAACTGAGAAGATCAAATCTCTTCAGCATTCTTCTTCATCCTGAGTTCATCCTGCTCACAGGAAGACTTTCACTCAGAGGCTTTTAGAAGAAGAAGAAGAAAGGAAGCTGATTGAAGAAGAACACCTTTTCCAAATCAAGAGTCTTCTTCAAGCTTCTCCTTCAGAACTCCAAGACAGTTCTTTGTCTTAGTTCAGAAGAGTGCCTGCACCCTGAAGCAAGACTCCTTCCTGGATATTCTCTAAGCCAGGGGGAGCCTTGATTCTTTAGAGCTTTCTAGCTCTGTGCAATCCACTAGCTTCTCTAATCTGTTTAACAATAGAGAAGAAACTTTAACTCTCTCAACCTCCTGTACAAAGGGTTATTACTCCCTTCAAAAGTGAACCTTGGTGGCAGGGCACCTGATCAAAAACCTGTGTTGGATTTTGAGCTCCTGATCAAAAGCTCAAAGGGTCTTCTTGATCTACCTGAAGCAGATCAGTTGGTGGTAGGGCACCTGAACAAAAACCTATAGTGGATTCCTACCAAGGTGGTAGAAGAGTGGACGTACCTATTTAGAGGGAACCACTATAAAATTTCTTGTGTCGTCTGTGCTGCTTATTTAATTTATTGCACTGTGGCTGTGAGTAGAAATAATTAGGATTGCTAGTTGCTGTGATAGGATCAAATCTCAACTGTAATTATAGTTGCCCTTCTCTAGTGCACTTCACTTTGTGTTAGGCTCTAGGGTTATCAATATCTATAAACTCATTCCGCAAATTAACTCTAAGGGAATTGAGTAGGGTGTCATAATTTTTGAATACTCTATTCACCCCCCTCTAGAGTTGTATCTATCATCACTTTCAGACTTCTCGTGAAACCTACCACCAGGCGATAACAGTTACCGCGCCGCGCTAGCCGCTTGACGAATATCTCTCGACAAACATCAAACAGAATTTCTCGAGAAACAACCTACCGACAGGCGATAGCAGTTACCATGTCGTGCTAGCCGCTTGACGAATATCTCTCGACGAATGTCAAGCCAGATTTCTCGAGAAACAACCTACCGTCAGGCGATAGCAGTTACCGCATCGCACTAGCCGCTCAACGAATATCGACGCGTTGTTTCTGAATAGTCGTGTCCTATATTACAACATAGCGGTAGCTGTAACCGCGTGATGCTAACAATGATGAAATGACAAATATTCATTTTAATTATTATTTAAGATTTGGATGACAGCTGGCACAACAAGCACACGAACCTATCGTCGTGCGCTAGTCTTACCGCCGACGGTAGCCTATTTTCATGAAAATATATAAAAGGTTGTCTTGGTTTTTGTGCCCTATTATTGAAGGACTAAATAGCAACGGGAGTTCGTGAATTCTAGGGTTTAGCCTCCTTCTTGTGCTCCGTTCCAAAAGTCTCCACCGAAGAATAAGAAAGTCGTCTCTCTCCCGTTCGTGAACGAAGAACTCCGCTGATCCAAGATCTACATTGAATATGAAGTGATGACTGATTGCTAGCAAACGAAGATCTTAAGCACCGGCCACAGATCGCTCAATGGAGAAGTCGTCAAGAGGGAGAACTTCAACTTTTAGATTATTTACATCTTTTATTCTTTTAATCTTTTCGTTTTCTAAATCTTTTGTGAGGGAAATCGACCGGAGGGTCGTTGAAATCTGGGAAGGGTTTCATGAGAAATCGACCAGGGAAGGTCGTTGGAATTCGGGTAGGATTCCGAGGTAAATCATCCTGGGGATAGGGATGTCTAGATCGGAGGATCTAGCGGGGCGCTAAGACCCTTCCTTGTGAGGAGGTGAAGAGTCGTCTCGAAGACTTTTCCTGGAGGGAAAAGGAGAGAGCCAACCAGTCCATGGAACAGATCGGTATAGAAACCAAAAGATCATTTCTACTCACCGCCTTAGATCTCCAACGTCACGAAGATCACCTTTTTGTACTCATCTAGAACTATTGTTGTTTTGAATTCGTGCAATAAAATTTGTTATTTCTGTGTTAATTACTTTTGGGTGTGTGCTGTGATTGTTTAGCGAGTGTGTGTGTTTGTGGGGTTAGAACTTGGATCTGTACAGAAAAACAAGCTCTGTGACTTACCGCCACGCGTTAGCTATCTAACACCCCGCGGTAGCTTCCAGAACTCGATTTTCTGAGAAAAAATATTCTTAAATTCCATTTAACGTTAAAACCTTATTCACCCCCCCCCCCTCTTCGGTTGGCCACTAGATCCAACAAGTGGTATCAGAGCCAGGTTATTCCAAATCAGTTTCACCACCGTGAATAATGACCAACCCTGATCTTAAATCGACTAGTGGGGATGAAAAATTATACACTGAAAATTCATTTGCACCACCTCTATTTACAGGAGTGAAGTATAACGAATGGAGAACACTAATGAGAAAATTTCTTATATTATTAGATATATAAGTTGGAATATGACTTGTATCAAGCCCACAAATAATTTAAATAAGAACGAATGTCATTTAAATGCCAAAGCTATGAATAGTCTATTTTGTGGGCTTGGTCAAGATATTTTCAAACTAATCTATACGCTTACTACTACATATGATATATGGAATTTTCTTGAGCTAAATTATAGTTCTCTTTCTATAGGTAATGAATCTAAGCAATTTCTCATGGATCCACATGAAGAACCAAATGGAGACTTGCTCTTGGAGGAAGACGGGACGATCACGTCGATGGAAAGGGAAGATGAAATCTTAACAATGGATGATGAAACACATGGAGAAGTCAATGAAACTTTATACCTCAATCTTGCATCATCCAAGAGCTCTGTAAGGAAGCCAAATTCCCTTTTTGCTTATAAATCTATCTCTACATTGCGTGTGCTGGAAAATGCTAGACGTAGAATTAAGAAGTTGAAAAATATTAATTCAAACCTACGACTAGAAAACAAAACTTTAAAAGCACAACTTAATGTATAACCCTATTGTGATGTGACTTGTCCTCCCAACTGCTCTTTAGATAACATTTCTATACCTTGTATAGATTATAATGAATTAAAAGAAAAATATAAGGTTCTTGAACAAGAGCTTCATTTTGCAAAAGAACAAAATGATAAATTATGTTTAGAAAATTCATCGTTGAAAAGTGATTGTGTATGATGCATGAATTATAAAAATGAAATTAAAGAGTTGAATGAGACTTTTGAGGAATACAAAAATATGTATGAATCTCATATTGAATCTATAGTCTCCACTCTTAAAAATAGCACAATCGCGTGCAACAAAGATAGACATTATCTTAAAATTAAAAATAAAGAATTTGTTACAAAGATCAACATGCTTAAGGAAATTATGATTAAACACTCACAAAGTATAACTCCTAACTTTCAAGCAAAACTCGAGAGCATGTTGAATATGAATTGTCATATAATAACTAAGTCAATCAACGGGAGTAGATAATTTCAAGTGCATGTAAATGAAATTCCAAAATAGATAAATCATCTTAATTTGCAACCTCAAGTCACTCCCAACTTAAAATCAAATGAATGTAAATTTCCTTCAAAGAATCAATACAATATGAGTCTTTACCTTAAGCAACATAATCTTAACTCAGAGAACAGTTTTAACATATCTAAACCTCAAATGCAAGATTGTTCAACTGAAGCTCATCACATAAGGACTCGTAGAAATCTAAAAGGAAATTTGCAACAAAAACATAACATTAAACCAAAGTATGAATGGAGTCCCATCATTCAAAATAGCGCACCCATTCCACTCAAAAGGGCGCATTCACCGTCATCTTCGCAAGGCGTACCACGCTATGTTTGGGTACCCAAAGGAACCGTCACCCCTGGCTCCTTTTGGATACCTAAATCTCTTATCTATTAGTATCCACCAGTTGCGTGAGGTAGAAACTAATCAAATCAAAATTACTCGATAATCTACTTCATGATATGCTTAATGTTTTTTAGTTTTTACAGTTTTTTGTATTTTATTTTTGCTTTTGTGTTTTTTTTCTTAAGCCAACATGCCATGAACACTTAGATATATTTTTGTTATATGACTTTCTTATATTAAAATTAACGATAAATCAATCTAACAGAATAAATTTGAATATAAGTCATATCATGTCAAAGTGGCCATAATTTACCTTTATCATAAATCTATCACGCTATCTTAGTATGGCTGCGATCATTCACCCAAATGTATGTCTCACAATCGCAGGGGCGTAGGTGTGTGTGCTTTGGAAACACTAACCTGTAACCTACGTCTTGTCCTTAACTGGGGAGGGTTCCAGTAGGTCCTTGTGTGGTGCTGGGGGAAAGAGTGTTAGGTTGAGTGGGTTCTTCTGTGTGCATATGGGATTAACACCCCACCCTACGACATTTATTTAGCTCCTCATGCCCATCCGTCATTTAGTACGGGGCTAGGGTGTAGACATATAGCTTAGGTATTGGATTATTGGGCATACTCAGGATTCACATATCCACTGCATGAACATTATTTCACTTATCATGTACATTATATTCATGCACAATATTCTATCATGTTATTTAGTGTTTGCATCATATATCTTTTTGAGCCTTCATATTTTTAGAAAAACACAAGTATTTTTTTAAAATATATATATATATATATAATTATAAAATAATTTAAAAGAACAAAAAGTTCTCTCTGTGTGTTTATTGTTTGGTATTTTTATTTAAAAAATGAAAAAAAATGTGGATCATTCATTTCTATGGGCTCACATGACTGCGACTTAGACCATAGCGCGTACGTACAATACTTGAGTTCAGACTCTTAATCTATGCAAACATTGTCCTCCGGTCATAGTGAGCTGAATCTATCAGTGCTTAGCTTTTGAGTGCGACAAGACGGGATCGTGTCTGTTGTCTATGCCTCTAGGTATGTGTGAGGACTTAGATAGGGGAATGACTTCACATGATACACACATCCCTAGTCGGTGCACTCATGACAAAAAATGCTATGCGTATATGGTATAAATCGTGACACTATATTCTAACACGCTAGAAATACGTTGAATAATCAATGTCATGACGATACACTTGTGATTATACTAGGTGTGAAGGTTTGGGACCAAATGTCACGACCCGCATTTTCTCAACAAGTAAATCGTATCAGAGCAAGAGAAAATACGTTTCATGATGTCACGTCGTGTAGGGGATAACTGCACACGCTCAGGCAAAACCCAAGACTCTATATCTTTGGAGAAAATCATAGTTTAATATGAATGAAAATCAGTTAAATTGATGGTCATATCCCTCGGCACAGTGGATCAGCTAGTACACAATTAAAAATAGATGTATACGTAGAGGAAAATACTTTGGTTAGCTTGATTTGACATCCTACATGAGTATATATTGGTACCCAAGTTTGGATTTGAGTTTAGTCTTCTCAATTAGTTTCTTGACCCATGATTTATCTATGGTCAAAGGTTAGTTGTTAGATTAGTTTTTCCTCAGTTGTAGAGTTGTCACTTTTCCAGATGAAGATTTGGTTAAGTTGTTTTTGGTTCGACTATGGTCGAACGCCGCTCGACTATCGTCTATCAACTGTTCGACGATCGTCTATCAGTTGGTCGACTATCGTCAGTCAGCAGATCATCTATCTCTGAGTTAGTTCAACTTTTGTTAGCTCGACGATCTGTGGTATCTACCTCGTCAATCGTCGAACCCCGCTCGACTTCTTTTGACTAGACAAATTTCTTGATAGTTCAACTATCTGCTTGGATAGTTCAACTATCTGATAGCTCGACTATCTGTTTGATAGTTCGACTATCTATTTTGCTTGATAGTTCAACTATCTGCTTGGATAGTTCAACTATCTGATAGCTCGATTATCTGTTTGATAGTTCGGCTATCTGTTTTGTTTGATAGTTTGACTATCTGCCTTGATAGTTCAACTATCTGATAGCTCGACTATCTGTTTGATAGTTCGACTATCTGTTTTGTTTGATAGTTAGACTATCTGCCTTGATAGTTCAACAATCTGATAGCTCGACTATCTGTTTGATAGTTCGACTATCTATTTTGTTTGATAGTTCGACTATCTGCCTTGATAGTTCAACTATCTGATAGCTCGACTATCTGTTCTGATAGTTCGACTATCTGCTTTGGTAGTTCGACTATCTGCTCTGATAGTTCGACTATCTGTGTCGTTTGACTATCTATTCTGATAGGTCGACGATCTCTGTAGTTCGGTCGATGATCTTCGTGGGTCGTTCGACGTTCTTCTGTATGCCTTTAGTAATTTTGTACTCCTTCTGTTCTATGATTTATTTCCTATTTATTTGGCATATTTTATTAAAGATTATTTCATTGATTTTATGCATACATCTCAAGGCAATCTTTGCCCCATCCTTTATGCATAAGTCAAGCTTTATCTGACAAAGTTTTTTGTCTTATTAGTTGAAATATCTTTATGCTTTATCTGGCATGCTGTCCTTTATAGCCGTTAGACACAAAAGTCTTCTCTTGTCGTAAAGAGTTTAGTCTCATGTGACTTTCTCTAGTACTCCTTTTATAAGATTGGATATGCAGCTTCTCAGAAAGCGTTATCCCTTTATAGGATATCTGTCTGCAGGATATGTTTTGTTTTGTGCTATTTGCAGCCTAAATTGCAGATCTCAGAAGAAGACAAAATTCAAACAAAGATTAGAGCCATTACAAAGGCCAATATATAAAGTGCTTTCAAAAGAAAGAGACATATAGAAGAGAGATACATACAGATATACTAAGCAAGCAGAGCAACACACAGTTTCATACACAACAAGAAGAGATACAACTCTCAGTTATTGTTACATTCAACTGAGAAGATCGACCTTCTTCAACTCTCTCTTCTTCAATCCTGAGTTCATCCTACTGTCAGGAACATTCACTCAGAGTCTCAAGAAGGAGAAGAAGGAAGAAAAGTTGTTGAAGAAGAATATCCATTACAAATCAAGAGTCTTCTTCAAGCTGCTCCTTCAAGAACTTCAAGACAGCTCTCTGTCACAAGTTCAGAAGAATTCCTGCACCCTGAAGCAAGACTTCTTCCTGGATATTCTCTAAGCCAGGGGGAGCCTTGATTCTTTAGAGCTTTCTTGCTCTATGCAATCCACTTGCTTCTCTAATATTGTTTTAACAATAGAGAAGTCATTCTAACCCTCTCTCAACCTCCTGTATAAAGGGTTATTACTCCCTTCAAAAGTGAACCTTGGTGGCAGGGCACCTAATCAAAAACCTGTGTTGGATTTTGAGCTCCTAATCAAAAGCTCAAAGGGTCTACTTGATCTACCTGCACCAAATCAGTTGGTGGCAGGGCACCTGAACAAAAACCTATAGTGGATTCCTACCAGGGTGGTAGAAGAGTGGACGTACCTATTTAGAGGGAACCACTATCTTGTGTCGTCTGTGTTGCTTCATTTAATTATTGCACTGTGGCTGTGAATAGAAATAACTAGGATTGCTAGTTGCTGTGATAGGACCAAAGCTCAACTGTAATTATAGTTAGCTTTCTCTTGTGCACTTCACTTTATGTTAGGCTCTAGGGTTTCAAATATCTATAAACTCATTCTGCAAATTAAATCTAAGGGAGTATAGTAGGGTGTCATAATTTTTGAATACTCTATTCACCCCCCCCCCCCCTCTAGAGTTGTATCTATCCTCACTTTCAATTGGTATCAGAGGGAGGTTGTCTGACTGTACAGGCTAACACCTGAGTCACAAGATCATAATAGATACCAAGTTTATAGACATTCATTTCATGGCCCAGTACAAGGATTATTCTAGCACTAGACCTCCAGTTTGTAACTTAGCTAAGTTCAGCATCTGGAAGACAAGAATCAAGTTATATATGAACTCTATTGATGAAGATATTTTTTCTTCTATTTTGACAGGACCTCCAACACCACCTGTTGCAGCCACTGCTACAACATCTACAAATCTCAGTGCAGTGCCACCTCCAGATTATAATGATGCTTACAAGAAAGCAAAAATAGTTGATGCTAAAGCAATGAATATTCTGGCTCAGACTATGTCTGATGAAACCTTTCAGAAAGTGGCTGATTGCACTTCTGCAAAAGCCATGTGAGACTCACTTTACCAGATTATAGCTGGTTCAGCTGATGAGAGGAAGGACAGAAGGTCCAACCTTATATCTCAATATGAAAACTTCAAGAAGACTGAAGCTGAATCAGTTGAAGGAATGTACATCAAGCTCAGCTCAATCATCAATAAGCTGAGAACCCTTGATAAGGAGATAACATTGACAGAGGTCAATGATAAGATACTGATGTGCTTCCCCATCACATGGGATCTTAGGATCTGGCCTATCAAGGAGGCCAGAAGTACTACTGAGATCTCAACTGAAGCCCTCCTTGGAAAGCTCAAATCTTTTGAGCAAGTTCTAAAGTCCAGGGAAGCTGAAGCTAAGACTCCCACTCCAACAAGGAAAGAGAAAACTCTTGCTCTCAAAGCTGCTGATGCTTCTGAAGGAAGCCAATCCAATGAGGAGCTGATGGCACTCTTTGCCAAAAGGTTTCTCAAGATGGGCAGAAAGGACTTCAGAAAGAAGTCTTCAAGATATGAAGATAAACCAAGGTATGACAGATCTCCTGCTAAAGAAATTATCTGTTATGGTTGCAGGAAACCTGGACACATTCTACCAGAGTGTCCAGATGAAAAGAACAAGGATAAGAGAAAAGAAAAAGAACATCACAAGAAGCACTCCAAGTCCTCCTCCTACAAAAATAAGAAGAAGGAGAAAGGATTTGTTGCTGAAACCTGGAGTAATTCAGATGAGGAATCTTCCTCCTCAAGCTCCAGTGAATATGAGGAAGAGAAGAAGGCAAAGGAAATTTGCCTAATGGAAATTGATGTCTGCAGCAACCACTCAGCTGCAGAGAGTTCTGATGATGATGAAGAAATGCCTACAGAAGATCAGGTATTATCTTCTTATGATTTTTCTTCTGCTGAATTTAAATCTGAATTTAAATCCCTTTGTTTAGATTTAATTAGTTCAGAAAAAGAAATTAAGGAGCTTAGAAATAGGATAGCAGAATAAGAAATCCTCTCCATTGAAAATACTAGGTTAGAAGCAGAACTTACTAAGTCCAGTGAAGAAATAAAATTTCTTTAAAATGAACTAGCTAAGTCAAAAAGATTAGAAGAATCTCTAAATGGTAGAAGCCTTAAGCTGCTAGAGATCACCAGCATGACAAACACTAGGTCAGGCAATAATAAGCTAGGCTTAGGAGCCTCATCAAGTGAACCCCCATTGGTTCTTAAAAATCATCTTTCAACTCCAGTAAGCTTTATTTCAGCTGATGGAATAAATAATATTGAGCAAGTAAATCTAGTTAACAAAGCCTTAAATAAAGCTAAGAGAGAAAAGAGAAAGCAAAAAATTTAAGGAAATACAAAAGTCGTCGAACGTTGCTCGACGATCGAAGGCTCAATGGTCGAACGATGCTCGACGATCTGAGCATCGATCGTCAAACGATGATCGACGATCTCAATATGATTTTCAAAATAATCACCTGAACCTTAGAAATTTTAAGATAAATACAAACACTAGGTTTGTTGACCCATCAACTGCATGGAGTATCCCACCTAGGAGATCTTACCCTTTAGGATATATACCCCAACCTGCTTATTCTTTTATTTCAAGCTTTCATTATGTGAAGAATAATGGACCCAAGGTTATCTGGGTCCACAATGTCTAACTGTTTAATTTGCATGTGAAGACCTATCCAATTACTAAAGATAAATGGTATTTGGATAGTGGTTGTTCCAAACACATGACAGGAAACAAAGAAAATATGTCAAGATTCAAGGCCAATCTTGGACCAAAGGTGATCTTTGGGGATTCCAGCTGTGGTCAAACTGAAGGATATGGTAGGATTACCATTGGAGCAGTAACATTCAAAAGGGTTGCATATGTAACTGGACTGAAGACAACCTAATCTCAGTAAGCTAGTTATGTGATGCAGGTTATCAGGTATCTTTCACTAACACTCTCTGTAATATTACTTTAAATAGTAATGTTGTGTTAGTCGGCATTAGACATGGTAATATTTATTTAGTAGATTTTAGCTCAACTCAATCTGAAATCTGTCTGTTTAATGAAGTAACAAATAACAACACCTTATGGCATGGGAGGCTTAGCCATGTTAACCTCAAGAATATATCTAGGTTATCTAAATACAAATTTGTTAGAGGTTTACCTTCTTGCCCCTACAAGAAGGAAAGCCTATGCAAGGCTTGTCAATTAGGCAAGCAAACCAAAAACTCTTTTAAATCTGTAAATAAAAGTGATTCACTTAGAATCCTGTATTTATTACATTTGGACCTTTTTGGCCCAATAAATGTATAGAGTCTAGGAGGGAAGTTTTACACTTTAGTGATTGTAGATGACTTCTCTAGGTTCACTTGGGTGTTCTTCTTGAGAACTAAGGCTGATAACTTCAAAGTTCTTACAAACTTTCTACTATGTGTGCAGACTGAGTATTCTACTCATGTTGCCTTGATTAGAAGTGATCATGGTACTGAGTTTGATTCTCTTCTCATGCAAGAATTCTATTAGAAAGAAGGTATCAAACATAGCTTCTCTGCTCCTAGAACTCCCCAACAAAATGAGGTAGTGGAAAGGAAGAATAGAACCCTGATTGAAGCTGCTGGAACATTATTGGCAGATGCTAACATGCCTATTTCTTATTGGGCAGAAGCTGTTAGCACAGCTAATTATGTCTTGAACAGATGTCTTATACACAAGCTTAAGAGTAAAACTCCTTATGAGTTGCTTAAAGGAAAGAAACCTAAAATTAATTATTTTAGAGTCTTTGGTTGTGTAGTTTATATTCACAATAACAACAAAGAATACCTTAGAAAGTTTGAAGCAAAAGCTTCAATGGGAATTTTTCTTGGATATTCCCAAGTAAGCAAAGCTTATAGGGTCTTTAATAAATCAACATCTAAAATAGAGGAGTCTGTGCATGTTTCTTATGATGAGTCAAAGATGTTTTACAAGGAGAAGGAAACTTCTCCTTCCTCAAGCTCATTGCAGGTACCTGAGTCATGCAAAGATGTCACTCAAGAGATTCTCCATCTATCAACTCTCCATATCACTGATTCAGATAGTGATGAAGACACTGTGGAAGAAGTTGTTGTACCACCAACAGTTGATCCAATTCCTCAGGAGGAATTAATTCAAACTGTTGTTGAAGATCACATCCCACCTGTTGATCTTGTCATACTTAGAGATCATCCTACATCTCAAGTGATTGGTGACATATCAGCTGGTGTGCAAACAAGACATCAATTAAGACAGGATGTGATGCATGCTTGTTTCCTTTCACAAATTGAGCCCCTCACCATAAAAGATGCTGAGCTAGATCCCCACTGGATCATTGCTATGCAAGAGGAGCTTAATCAATTTGAAAGATGTAAAGTATGGACTTTGGTTCCAAGACCTAAAGGCCAACTGATTATAGGCACCAAATGGGTGTTTAGAAACAAGTTGGATGCAAATGGAATTATTATAAGGAACAAAGCTAGGCTTGTAGCTCAGGGCTACAGACAGGAGGAAGGTATAGACTATGACCAAACCTTTGCCCTTGTTGCAAGGCTAGAGGCAATAAGGATCTTTCTAGCCTATGTAGCCTATATGAAGTTTAAGGTTTTTCAAATGGATGTCAAGAGTGCATTCCTAAATGGTGAGCTAAAGGAAGAGGTGTTTGTTTAACAACCTCCTGGGTTTGTCTCTTCAACTCAACCCTTATTTGTTTACAAGTTGCAAAAAGCTCTTTATGGACTTAAACAAGCACCCAGAGCCTGGTATGAGACTCTAGCTAGTTTCTTGTTAGAGCATAACTTTGTTAGAGGAGTAGTTGATAGAACCCTTTTCGTTAAGCATCACAAGGACACCATCCTGTTAGTTCAAGTTTATGTGGATGATATTATTTTTGGCTCCACTGATCCCAAACTGTGAAAAAAGTTCTCAGACCTGATGTATTCTAAGTTTGAGATGAGTAGTATGGGTGAGCTGTCTTACTTTCTTGGTCTCCAAGTAAAGCAAGATGCTGATGGCATCTTCATCTCCCAATCCAAATATGCCAAGGAATTGGTAAAGAAGTTTGGGATGGCTGATGCTTCAGCAATGCATACACCTATGGTTACTAATGTAGTTATAGATTCTTATGATCAGGGTAAGTCAGTTGATCAGAAAAACTATAAGGCCATTGTTGGTTCCTTATTGTATTTAACTGAAAGTAGACCAAATATAATGTTTGTCATATGCCTATGTGCTAGATTCCAGGTCAACCCCAAAGAATCTCTTTTGATTCTCCTCAAGAGAATTTTGAGATACCTGAAGGGATGTCCAAATTTAGGACTGTGGTACCCAGCAGAATCAGAATTTGAGTTAATTGGATACTCTGATTCTGACTATGCGGGTTGTAGAGTTGACAGGAAAAGTACCTCAGGAACATGTCAGTTCCTGGGAGAGAGATTAGTCTCTTGGTTCTGTAAGAAACAGGCTTCTGTCTCAACTTCAACTACAGAGGCTGAATATATAACAGCTGCTAGTTGTTGTTCACAGATCCTGTGGATTCAAAACCAACTTTTAGATTATGGGTACACACACAATAACACCAAAATCATGTGTGACAGTACCAGTACTATCTCCATTGCACAAAATCCTATGCACCACTCTAGGACCAAGCACATTGAGATCAGGCACCATTTTCTAAGAGATTGTGTGGAAAAGAACAAGATCAGCCTTGAGTTCATATCCACTGACCTTCAGAGAGGTGATATTTTCACCAAGCCCTTAGATGAACAGAAGCATCTGTTCTTTTTGGTTCAACTAGGCATGATAAATGGAAAAGACTAAGTGTGACTTCTGCCTTTGTTGAAATCTGTTTGAAGATCGTCGAACGACGTTCTACGATAGTCGAACAGGTCGAGCCTATCATCGACCTATAGGTGACGACGCTTGTTTGTTTGTGAAGACTGAAATAGTCGAACGATTGATCGACTACTCTGCTTCAGGAAACGATCGTCGAACGACCGTTCGACTAACGTCTCCACTATCTGTTAAAACAGGTCGACGATTGTCGTTTTAATATAAAACTGATGGTCGACCTAGGTTAAGAGATCGTCTTTTTAGTAGTCGACAGAGCTCGTCTTTTCGTATTCCGTCTTTCTGCTTGAGCTCTACCCTGCGCTTTTTGCGTTTCGTCTTCGTCATCCTCTCCAACCAAATCGATGGCGATTGCTCCAACTCTCCTAATAGCGATGAAGTTTGACGCCGGTTTCAGCGTGGATTTCGACTCGTTCAGCGCCTGCGATGCGGAGATTATAGAGATGCTACAGCTCTGCAAGGATCGAGGTTTGGAAAAGATGATGTCAGCAAGTATCAAGATCAACATTCCAGAGATCAAAGAGTGGGTTTACTCTTCGTCTTCCAGCGATGAATCCATGATCGTGACAATAAGCGGTGAAGAGGTAATCCTGACTCCTGCCGTACTGACTGAAATTTTCGGATTATTGAATGGACAAGAAGAATATGACCAAGATATTCAAGAGTATGGAAGAATGCTCGTCGATCTAGGACATGCTGAGGGCATTCCTACAAAGTTGCTGAAAGTGAACTTCCCATTGAGGATTAAGTTCTTAGCTGAACTTGTTGGAAAAGTGATGTTAGGTAAGCACTCGGCTCATGATAATATAACCAGGCAGCAGTTTGTCTTGATGAGTGCAATTATCAACAAGAAAGAGATAAATTGTGCAGAGATGATGTTTGATTTGATCAGAAAGAAGAACAGCAAGAAGGAAGTAACCCTTGGAAGGGTAATAGGAATTTTCCTAAAAGAAAAATATCCTCAACTATTGGGTACAGTTGCAACTTCCATCAATGCCAGTAAGAAAATGGATCCCACCTTATTTGTTAAGTGGAAAAGGAGCATTCAGAAGCCTTCACCAGCTGGGGTAGCTCCTGTTTTATCTGAGAGCACCAGGACTGTACCAGTCACTCCCCACCTATGTGATGAAGGCTTCTCCTTTCCCCCCATTACTTCTACTTCTGCATTACCATCCACTTCTATTACATTGCCATCCACTTTCTCTGCATTACCATCCACTTCTACTGAAGTTCCATCTACTTCTGTATTACCATCTACATCCACTGTCTCTCTTCTACTTGATTCCTCTACTATTCTCCATGCATCACCACCAGCATCTCCACTTCCTTCACATCTTGCTAGGATTTCTCATCCTAGTTTTGATCTGTTGGTTCCTGAGAATCTACCCACTCCACCTCAGTCACCAATTTCTCATTCAGATCATATTGATCTTCCTGCATCCACTCATCAATCCCCAGTTCACAATATATCTCATCAGGAGACCACCGTCCCTGATGATCTTCCATCTACTGAGCTTCCCCCATCCACATCATTTGAAATAACTCCTACTTTCATTGCAAACATCCTGGAGCTAATTACTCCTTCAATCAAAACCATGATTGAAGAAGCAATTGCCCCTCTTGTTTCTACCATCTCTTCCCTGTCATCCTCCATCATAGCTCTCTCTAAGTCTGCTGAGCCCTCTTCATTTAGGGGTCTGACTTCAGTATCTACTGAAATCAGGCAGGGGGAGATGTTCGAGGAAGATGCCTCAAAACTGCCCCTTGTTACTCTTCCAGCAGATCCCCAAGCTGAAATTCAAAAAGAAACAGCAGTTCCAATTGACATTACAACATCATCTGCAGAACCAGAACCAGTTCAGAGGCCATCTGATATCATAATAGAAGCAGAATTTGCCTTCAAAGTGTGCCTTGAAGAAGCCTCCACTCCCATAGTTGCTCTATTCCTAGAAGGAGTCATTACCTCCTATCTAGATGACTTGTGGGAGTTCGAAAATTCTTAAGAAAATCCTGAAGGTAATTCATTTACTCAATTCCTTGACATGTTAACTGACATGCTAGCCTGTGAATACCTGGAAGGGATGTTTCAATACCTTTTAGAACACCTTTGTGTCCCTTTGGTTTCAGATCTAGTTCAAGAAGTTCAAGCTGCTCAAGAACCTGCTCAATAACCAGCTCCAGAACCAGCTCAAGAACCTGCTGTTCAAGATCTTGTATCTACTCCAGCTCAGATAGCTATGCAAGATGAACTGGTCTCCAAGACAGTTACTGAAGAGCAAAAAGAGAAATCAACAGTCTGGGATGACACCCCAGGACCTGACCTGGATACTCTTCTAGCACAGGATGCCTTAGAAGAAGAAAGAGAGAAAGCTGCATTAAAAGCCAAAGAACAAGCTGAGCAAGAGGCTTTTGATCCCTATGATCAACCTCCATCATCTCATTCTGATGATGAGGATGATTCTGATGAATTAGAAGGTTCTAAGAAGAAGAAATCAGCAAAAAGGAAAAGGAAAGATGCTGCTCCTCCTCCTCCTAATCCTGATCATGATGTTCCCTATTATATACTGAAAGGGATAGATCCCAAATCTAAAGAATATCAACATTGGATGGGATTATCCAAAAATCAACAAAAGCAGAAAAAGAAAAGCAAAAGATATGACAGTCCAGCTCCAAAGTGGAATCCCAGAGGTCCTCCTCCTCCTCCAAGTGCAGGAGCCTCTAGAAATGTGTCTGCCAATCCCTCAGCCCCTTCTGCTAGATTCACCCCGTCTCAAGCACATCAAAGAAGAAGTAATCCAGGATATCAAGGCAGATCTCAATCTGGACAACAAAGACAAGATGATGATACAAAAGAGCAAGTGAAGGAGATAGTATATCAGAAGCCAACCTTTTCTCCTCCTCCTTCACCCAAGAGGAAAGCATCTTCTCCTAAAGAAAGCAAAAGCATACCATCCAAAAAGGCAGCTCAAACAAAGAAAACTGACTCAAAAGGAAAAAGGATTATTCACTCTGAAAAATCAAGTAAAAAATATGCAGAGTTTGCTCCTCCACCTTCTCTAGTTATTCAAGAAAATAAAGAGCCAGCTGCAAGTATGCTAGAACTCTCTACAAAATTCAAAACTGTAAAACCTTTAGATCCAACTAGTGATAATGAATATGAAAGCCAAGAGATTAATCCTGATTTCAAGATGGCTAGATTTCTTGAATTGGTTGGATCAGCTCAAATCAGACAGGCCAGAGCTGAAGGAAAAGATATTACAGGCTTAACTACTATGTCTAAATTCAGAAAGAAGGAGCTAGATAAATTCTAGGTCAGACCTGAGGTTTTTAATCCTTTTAAATATATGGAAAAGCACCCAGAAGCAGTAGTGCCAAGAGCAGGAGAATCTAAAATCATTGGAGAACAAGATTTAAAGATATCAAATAAGGAAGCTCTAGATCCCTTCAGAAAAATTTCTTTTCTTCCTGGTTCTTCTGTATCTAAACCAGATTCTGATGTTGCTTAAGTTTTATTTATTGACAGTATGTTTATTTGACAGTTTGATTGATGTTATTTGATGCTTAGATGTTTCTTTTCCTGAGTTATATTTATTTCCAGTAGTTTTTTGTTTTGAGAGACTTAACCCAAATAGGGGCAGATTGTTGGTACCCTAGTTTGGATTTGAGTTTAGTCTTCTCAATTAGTTTCTTGACCCATGATTTATCTATGGTCAAAGGTTAGTTGTTAGATTAGTTTTTCCTCAGTTGTAGAGTTGTCACTTTTCCAGATGAAGATTTGGTTAAGTTGTTTTTGGTTCGACTATGGTCGAACGCCGTTCGACTATTGTCTATCAACAGTTCGACGATCGTCTATCAGTTGGTCGACTATCGTCAGTCAGCAGATCGTCTATCTCTGAGTTAGTTCAAATCTTGTTAGCTCGACGATCTGTGGTATCTGCCTCGTCGACCGTCGAACCCCGCTCGACTTCTTTTGACCAGACAGATTTCTTGATAGTTCAACTATCTGTTTGGATAGTTCAACTATCTGATAGCTCGACTATCTCTTTGATAGTTCGACTATCTGTTTTGCTTGATAGTTCAACTATCTGTTTAGATAGTTCAACTATCTGATAGCTCGACTATCTGTTTGATAGTTCGACTATCTATTTTTTTTTGATAGTTCGACTATCTGCCTTGATAGTTCAACTATCTGATAGCTCGACTATCTGTTTAATAGTTCAACCATCTGTTTTGTTTGATAGTTCGACTATCTGCCTTAATAGTTCAACTATCTGATAGCTCGACTATCTGTTTGATAGTTCGACTATCTGTTTTGTTTGATAGTTCGACTATCTGCCTTGATAGTTCAACTATCTAATAGCTCGACTATCTATTCTGATAGTTCGACTATCTGTTGTGGTAGTTCGACTATCTGCTCTGATAGTTCGACTATCTGTGTCATTCGACTATCTGTTCTGATAGATTGACGATCTCTGTAGTTTGGTCGACGATCTCCGTGGGTCGTTCGACGTTCTTCTGTCTGTCTTTAGTAATTTTGTACTCCTTCTATTCTATGATTTATTTCCTATTTATTTGGCATGTTTTATTAAAGATTATTTCATTGATTTTATGCATACATCTCAAAGCAATCTTTGCCCCATCCTTTGTGTATAAGTCAAGCTTTATCTGACAAAGTTTTTTGTCTTATTAGTTGAAATATCTTTATGCTTTATCTGCCATGTTGTCCTTTATAGCCGTTAGACACAAAAGTCTTCTCTGGCTGTAAAGAGTTTAGTCTGATGTGACTTTCTCTAGTACTCCTTTTATCAGATTGGATATACAGCTTCTAAGAAAGCGTTATCCCTTTATAGGATGTCTGTCTACAGGATATGTTTTGTTTTGTGCTATTTGCAGCCCAGATTGCAGATCTCAGAAGAAGACAAAATTCAAACAAAGATTAGAGCCGTTACAAAGGCCAATATATAAAGTGCTTTCAAAAGACAGAGACATATAGAAGAGAGATACATACAGATATACTAAGCAAGCAGAGCAACACACAGTTTCATACACAACAAGAAGAGATACAGCTCTCAGTTATTGTTACATTCAACTGAGAAGATCGACCTTCTTCAACTCTCTCTTCTTCAATCTTGAGTTCATCCTGCTGCCAGGAACATTCACTCAGAGTCTCAAGAAGGAGAAGAAGGAAGAAAAGATGTTGAAGAAGAACATCCATTACAAATCAAGAGTCTTCTTCAAGCTGCTCCTTCAAGAACTTCAAGACAGCTCTCTGTCACAAGTTCAGAAGAGTTCCTGCACCCTGAAGCAAGACTTCTTCCTGGATATTCTCTAAGCCAGGAGGAGCCTTGATTCTTTAGAGCTTTCTAGCTCTGTGCAATCCACTTGCTTCTCTAATATTGTTTTAACAATAGAGAAGTCATTCTAACCCTCTCTCAACCTCCTGTATAAAGGGTTATTACTCCCTTCAAAAGTGAATCTTGGTGGCAGGACACCTGATCAAAAACCTGTGTTGGATTTTGAGCTCCTGATCAAAAGCTCAAAGGGTCTACTTGATCTACCTGAACCAGATTAGTTGGTGGCAGGGCACCTGAACAAAAACCTGTAGTGGATTCCTACCAGGGTGGTAGAAGAGTGGACGTACCTATTTAGAGGGAACAACTATAAACCTCTTGTGTCGTCTGTGTTGCTTCATTTAATTATTGCACTGTGGCTGTGAATAGAAATAACTAGGATTGCTAGTTGTTGTGATAGGACCAAAGCTCAACTGTAATTACAGTTAGCTTTCTCTTGTGCACTTCACTTTGTGTTAGGCTCTAGGGTTTCAAATATCTATAAACTCATTCCGCAAATTAACTCTATGGGAGTTCAGTAGGGTGTCATAATTTTTGAATACTTTATTCACCCCCCCCCCCCTCTAGAGTTGTATCTATCCTCACTCTCAGTATAAACATCTCCAAAGGGCAACTCATGAAATGCAGGACTCTAGATTTATAATGATATAAGAAATTTTTTACGTTGCTTCGGAAAGTAGTGGTTTAGTTGTATAAACATGATGTGCATGCGGTACATATTGTAATACGTTTAGGTCTTAAAATATCTAACATACAACCTAGTATAAATCATTCTCAGAAAGCAAGTAAATAACCTCCAAATAGGCAAAAATAGCAGTTCTTAGTTCATATATAGCATCAAAAGTAAGCCACCAGTGGGCGTCAACAACCTGACACGAACCCACTAGTGAGTATGTATGTCTATACAGAAAGAAGAAAACTACCTCATAAGGTCGATGTACAACACTCTCAGCAACCCCGGAGGCCACAAGTAAGCTCCACCAGAACACTAGCAACTCAACCGGCTACAACCTGAACTTAAGGCATTCAAAAAAAGAACACCTCAGCAAGCAAATAATCAAAAGAAAACTGGAGCATTAGATTCATAAGTAGTGAGAGAAGGGCTTACCAACCCTACAATAAGTGCTATCAAAAAGGGCAAAAGGGAACTGAACAATACAGTAAGGGAAAACACTGCCCAAGACAACCACACAACGCACCAAGTGCGAGAAATAAACAACATGCCCTGCTAAAAACTGCAGAAGCAAAAAGGCAAGCGTATGCCAAAATAACCACTTTAAAGAAAGGAACTAAATACTCAAGGGTACAATGGTGGTAGCCTAAAGGTCCAATACACCAACAAAACTAGCTCAAACTAGGGCCAAAATGGTGCCAACACACCAACAAAACCAGCCCAAATCGGGGCCAAAATGGTGCCAACACACCAACAAAACCAGTCCAAACAAGGGCCAAAATGTTGCCAACACGCCAACAAAACCAGCCCAAACCAGGGCCAAAATGGTGCCAACACACCAACAAAGCCATCCCAAACCGGGGCCAAAATGGTGGGACCACGGCTCTACACCCAAACCACCACTTACAGAGTCAACAAGAAACCACTTGCTATAATTTACGATTCGGCATTCAAAACCAGCTGAAAAACATCAACAAATCGACATAAACCCACCCTAACCACACTCGGGAGAAAACACCAGCTTAAGGTAAAAGGCGTCAAGTCCACTCGGCGCCAAACACTGGAAGGCGTTGAGTCCACTCAATGCCTAACACTCAGCAAGGAAGGCGTCGAGTCCACTCGACGCCAAACACAGAAGGCGTCGAGTCTACTCGACGCCAAAAGACTTAGCCGCAAATTATTAACTGGACGATGGCGTTGAGTGAGTTCAGCTCACTCAATGCCAAAAGACTTAGAGAAAAGTCTTCTGGCTAGATGGCGTAGAGTGAGTTCAGCTCACTCAACGCCAAATGACTTAGAAAAACTGACTGGACAATGGCGTTGAGTGAGTGCACCTCACTCAACGCCAAAAGAAGACGGCGTTGAGTGAGCTAGTGAGCTCCACTCACTCAGTGCAAAAAGACTTTGGCAAAATATCTCTAGACAATGGCATTGAGTGAGTGCACCTCACTCAACGCCGAAAGCAGACTGCGTTGAGTGAGCTCCACTCACTCAACGCCAAAAGACTTAGAAAAACTTTTTCTGGGCAATGACGTTGAGTGAATGCACCTCACTCAATGTCAAAGGAAGACGATGGTTAGTGAGCACCACTCACTCAATGCCAAAAGACTTAGAATGATTCTCTGGAAAGATGGCGTTGAGTTAGTATAGCTCACTCAACGCCAAAGGCCGACGATATTGAGTGAGCTCCACTCACTCAACGCTTTTGGACTTAGCTTCCAGAGCAAAAAGCCAGGCGTTGAGTGTGTCCACCACACTCAATGCTTTTATACTTAGTCTCAAAATCAAACCAGCTAGGCGTTGAGTGTGTCCACCACACTCAACGCTTTTGGACTTAGCCTACAGACCACTCAATGTCTGCTAACCCGAGAGCTAATACTTGGCTAAAAAAAATTCTTTCTACCTCTTCTACCCGACTACAGCTATCACCCGAGCTATCCTTAACTTAGGAACTAACATGCTACCTCCAGCCACTACCTGGACACAAAAATCAGCAACGAAGAGAGAGAAAACTAAAAATCTGGGCAATATCTATAGCAATTTGGCTTGGTTCAAAGGCTGGAACAACCCTAGCTTTTATGAGAGCAAACTACACTACTGTACATGAACAACCAGGAAAATATAATCAGGAAAAAAAGAGCTTGACAAGGGTAAAGAGAACCACTTGCCTCAATCTTCAGGACACATCAACAGCTCTTCCAACTCCAGCATAGCTAGGCCACAAAACAGCAAAAATCTTGAAGCTAAAAGAGGAAAAACTGAGAAATCCAAAAGCCTCTAGCTTCTAAAACAACCCTAGAGCAAGGAAAACTTACCTAGGATGGAAGACCTGAGTGAGAGCAGCCCAAATCTACCGTTATCAGAGAAATCCGAGCTAGAACACTCCCGAAAATGCCGGCCAAAAGCTGCAGAATCTGCTGCTCGAAAGCTTGCTGGAAGCTCACCGCCGCTCTTTTTTTTTGGGGAAGAAGAAAGGAAGATACAATAGAATAAGCTTTAAGCTATATTCTAATATATCTCCAGCCACCAAGCAATAAAATATTGCTATACATGCAATATTTTAAGCATCAGCCGCCTAGCTCCCTATTATAATATAAGTCTTAGGTCGGCCATAGCTCAAACCGCCACTAGCTAATACTGCCCCTTAATAAATATACTATAAGCTGGGTATAAACTAAGCTATATTATAGCCACATAGCTCCATACGGCACGTCCAAACGACTCGAAAATTCCAACTATCGTGGAATCTAACGAAATTCACACCATACCTAAATATCCACGCTACGAATCGAGTGGCGACGTTGAAAACATCATCCGACAAACAAAACTCGAGCTACCATTGCTTGAAGCTAAAACACAAGCATTCCCGAAGAGGCACCACCGAGTCACCAAAACAGACTCCGGCTTGCCAGGGAGTCTTGCAAACAGGCTACAAAACAAGCCACTCGAAGGCCAAAAGAGCTAAGACCATGCTCTAACAACGGCAAAGGCCAAATATACGCCAACGTAACGCCAATTCAAGATTAAATAATCACAGAAAAACCAGGGGCGTTACACCAAACTCTAGTACAAAAGTCATATGTATACAAGTTAAAGTGTATTTATCTAGGTGGATAGATTTAGATTGACTCGGGGCTCTGTGAACCTTCTAAAAAATGATTAAAGTGATAGATCTACACTCACAAAATAAAAATATGGAAGCTATCACATCTCTTGTTGCGGTCCCCCCAAGCACTACTCATTCCTCCTGATAAGTCTTTATGAGCATTGTGAGGATGAGCACCTTGGTTAAAGAGTCACTTTGATCTTGTGCATCGACTCTATCTTTAGCTGAATGCCCCTAGTTTTTGCCTAGGTATGACATCGAATGACATGTAAGGTGATTATTCACCGTATTTCTCTTGTGTTAGGTTCTTAGACGATCGTGATTCACATGGACAGTATGCTATTTTTCCCTTGGTGTTATCTCGCTTTCGATGCTACACGTACACATGTCATTGCCTTGTCTAAGACTTCCGCACATAAGAATTGGACTGCAACTACACTATCTCTTTTGAGCACAATACGTACTAGCACACAATTTACACTCATGACGTTTTCAATGTTTGTCTCACTTGATTACTTCCTTACTCTTATATCATTGTAGACGTACTCGTTGTGTACTTAGTTTAGTCAGTGCTGTCCAATTCATATGAACCCTGAAATTTGATTTTCTATGTCTGTGTACCTTGCTCCATTGTGTGACCCATGTGCTTACAATTCTCTGATATGTACTTTTTGAGTCACCTCTATGATTATCATCTTTAACTTTACCTTGTGTGCACTATCTGCTATTTGCCTAAACGCCCATCATATCTACTATTTTTCATCTTGCATGTCTGGTTGGTCTTGCCCGTCATTTTGATATTATCAAAGGGAGAGAATACATTATTCATGAGTATGAGTCACGGGTTAGGAGAGGTCGCATATAGGGGGAGCATGTTAACAATGTGTGCATATAGATAGGGGGAGCATATCGAACATGTAGACAGGGTGAGCATGCGCGTAGGAGAGCTACATAGCGAACTTTCAACCCGATGATAGCTTATAACTCTTATTCTTTATATGCATTCTATCTCATTGTTATTTCTTATGAACGGAAGTTGATATTATCAAAAAGGGGAGTTAGTTGGAACTGATGTTTCACATTCCCTATGTTTGAGAATATCAACTCTCAGGTTATATTTGATCCTGTCTTCTGTTGATAGAGTGTGCAGGCTGACAGATGCAAGAGAAGAAAAAAAAGATTCCTATGGACACTAATGCCGAGCGGTAGTCGTGAATAAATTGGACAGAGCTCTCGGGAAACTACTGCTCCGCGCTAGTCCTACCGCACGCGCTAACGCAAGGAATTAATTTGGCCTGGCTCTGGGGAAATTACCGTTGGCGGTAGTGCCTGCCGCTCAGCGCTAGCTTCTCAACGAATGTCGAGAAGGACTTCTCGCAAAACCTACCACCAGGCGATAGCAGTTACCGCGTCGTGCTAGTCGCTCGACGAATATTCTCGATGAACGTCAAGTAGGATTTCTCGAGAAACAACCTACCGCCAGGCGATAGCAGTTACCGCGGCGCGCTAGCCGCTCGACGAATATCTCTAGACGAACATCAAGCAGGATTTCTCGAGAAACAACCTACTGCCAGGCCATAGAAGTTACCGCGTCGCGCTAGCCGCTCGATGAATATCGACGCGCTATTTCTGAATCGTTGTGTCTTATATTATAGTGCGGCGGTAGCTGTAACCGCGCGGCGCTAGCAATGATGAAACGAAAAATATTCGTTTTAATTATTATTCCAGATTTGGACGACATCTGGCACAACAAGCGTGCAAACCTACCGTCGACGGTAGCCTATTTTCATGAAAATGTATAAAAGGCCGCCTTGGTTTCTGTGCCCTATTATTGAAGGAATGAAGAGCGACGGGAGTTCGTGAATTCTAGGGTTCGGCCGCCTTCTTGTGCTCCGTTCCAAAAGTCTCTGTCGAAGAAGAAGAAAGTCGTCTCCCTCCCATTCGTGAATGAAGAACTCTGGCGATCCAAGATCTGCATCAAATACGAAGTGCCGACCGATTGCTAGCAAACAAAGATCTTAATCACCGGCCACGGATCGCTCAACAGAGAAGTCGTCAAGAGGGAGAACTTCAACTTTTTGATTATTTACATCTTTCATTCTTGTAATCTTTTCGTTTCCTAAATCTTGTATGAGGTAAATCGACCGGAGGGTTGTCGAAATCCGGAAAGGGTTTCGTGAGAAATTGATCGGGGAAGGTTGTCGGAAATCCGGTAGGATTCCGCAGTAAATCATCCTGGGGATTGGGACATCTAGATCGGAGGATCTAGCGGGGCTCTAAGACCCTTCCTTGTGAGGATGTGAAGAGCCGACTCAAAGACTTTTCCTTGAGGGAAAAGGAGAGAGCCAACCGGTCCGTGGAGCGGATCGGTATAGAAACCAAAAGATCATTTCTACTCACCACCTTAGATCTCCTGCGTCACAGAGATCACCTTTTTGTACTCATCTAGAACTATTGTTGTTTTGAATTCGTGCAATGAAATCTGTTATTTCTGTGTTAATTACTTTTGGGTGTGTGCTATGATTGTTTAGCGAGTGTATGTGTTTGTGGGGTTGGAACTCGGATCTGCACAAAAAAACAAGCTATGTAACTTACCGCCGTGCGTTAGCTACCTAACGCCCCACGGTAGCTTCCATAACTCGATTTTCTGAGGCGAAATATTCTTAAATTCCATTTAACATTAAAACCTTATTCACCCCCCCCCTCTAAGGTTGGCCACTAGATCCAACACAGATCACTCTTTGTTTATTTAGAAAACCTCGGCTAGCCTTGTTGTTCTTGCAGTATATGTGAATGACATTCTTCTTATAAGGGATGATAGAAAACGTATTGACATAACAAAGTATTGACATAACAAAGAAGCATCTGCTTAAGCATTTTGTTACCAGGGATATGAGGTCTCCTAAATACATTCTGGGGATTGAGATATCTCGGAAGTCTGGTTCTATTGTTCTCTCACAGTGGAAGTATGCCTTGGATTTGGAAGAGACGGGTCTTCTTGGGACTAAACCTTCTTGGTCTCCTATGGCTGTTGGAGATGACAAATGCTGGAGTGAGACTTCTCCTCTTCTTGAAGATGTCACCAGGTACAGATGACCGGTCGGTAAACTCATTTATCTGACAGTCATAAGACTAGATATTTTTTATGCAGTAGGGAGAGTGAGCCAATTTATGCAAGCCCTCAGAGAATGTCATATGTAGTCAGCTCTAAAGATCCTAGAGTATGTAAAAGGTGCACCAAGAAAAGGTCACTTGTTTCAAAAAAAAGACATTCGAAGGTGGAGGCTTATTCTGATGCTACACATATGATAAAGAGGATATGAAATCTACGTCTGGGTTCTGTACCTTTGTTGGAGGTAATCTGGTCAGTTGGAAGAGCAAAAAATAGGCTGTAGTTGTCAGGTCGAGTGCAGAAGCGGAATATAGAAGCATGGCTCTGATTTCTTGCAAGATGAAGTGGATATGAACACTCTTGCTGGATCTAGGAGAGGTTTATGATCATCCCCTACCGATGTTCTGTGACAATAAGGTGGCTATATACATTTTAAGGAATCTAGTCTTTCATGAGAGAACAAAGCATATTGAAGTGGATTGTCATTTTATCAGAGGAGAGATTTTGAAGAATCTAGTAGATTTCTTCACAAAGCCAGTTACCTCATTCTTTGAAGTTTGTAGCAAGCTGGGCATGGTTGACATGTATGCTCCAGTTTGAGGGGGAGTGTTGGAACCTAAGACCGGGAGGTTAGATTTTCTAGTCGCAGCGACCTGTCTAGTCAGCGGTCTAGCGGTTTGAACAAGCGGCCTGTCGTGTTGCCATCCCGGCGGCTTGGTAAGAGTTCGCAGCAGCGGCCTAATGGCTCTCCGCAGGAGTGGCCTGGAGGTTAGCGACAGCTGCGGTCTGGTGGTTAGCCGCAGCAGTAGTCTGGAGGTTAGCCGCAGCAGCGGTCTGAAGGTTAGCCGCAGCTGGTCTGGTTGTTAGCTGCAGTAAAGGTCTGGAGGTTAGCCGCAGCAGCGGTTTAGAGGTTAGCCGCAGCAGCGATCTGAAGATTAGCCGCAGCAGCGGTCTGGAGGTTAGCCGCAGCAGCGGTCTGGAGGTTAGCAATAGTAGCGATCTGGAGGTTAGCCGCAGCTGCGGTCTGGTCGTTAGACGCAGCAGCGGTCTGGTGGATAGCCGCAACAGCGGCCTGGTAGATAACCATTGCAACAGTCTGACGGTTAGCCGCATCATGTGTTCAGAGGTTACCCAGGAGATTATATTTGTTGTATAGTCTGGCAATCTGTCAGGGACAAACCACCCAGCCCGTGTGGCTTGTATTTAGTCCCACATCACTTTTTGTATTCTCTCATCTCCCCCATTTCTATAAATAAGAGGGCATACCTATGTAATGATTATCTTTTTGGAGAAATAAAATTTGCATTTATTTAGCTCTTTTTGCAACCTGCCCGCCTCCTTGCGAGCCAGAGAATCTGTTGAACTCCGCGACCTCCAAAGGAGTCAGCTTCAACCCGCAGATAGACATCCCTATCCACCCGGTTACTCCACCAGGGTGCTCGCTCGTCCAGACCGCAAGAGAAGAACCACAACTGAAACCGTCTGTCCGACTAGGCTATCCGCCAAAGCTATCAGCCTAGTCCGCGCGGTCTCTGTGGTATGTGCGGATTGCCAAATCAATCTCCCAGACTACCACCACTTCCCCACTCCAACAATTTCAATATACAGTGTCATTAGCAATAATTGGAGCAAACAATTGTCACTAAAAGAGATTTTTTATGATGAATTTGAAATTTTTGTAAAACTTTAAAGTTTGTGTTATTGATGTTAAACTATTAGTTCATATTTCGTTAAAGAATTTAGAAAGTTTTTATTTTGATTTGTTTGTAACATTTTCGTTTGCACATATTATTGCGGGCAAACTCGGTGTCCCGGTCGAACCGGAATAAACTGGACCGTCTTAGTTCTCAGGACGGTCGAGCGCACACACAGTCAGTGAAAAGGGTGAATTGACACAAGATGATCTTTACGTGGAAAAACCCCTCAACTGGGTAAAAAACCATGTGACCGGATCTGTGCTGGTCAGAGTCCACTATTTACTCGCGGTTATAGGGCGTTTAGAGAATCAAGGACGACATGCTGCTCCTCGTTACAACTTAGAGGTGAGAGAGAATTTCCTGACTCGCAACGGGCAACAGGCTGCGCCGAATGAGTGCTAAACGTAAACTGGGTGGCTGGTGTGCTTGGACGCTGGTGGTGGTCGTCTTCTTCCTTTTTTTGCGCACGTATAGACTTGGTTCGTCGACGGCTTGAAGATGACCCGAGGGAGGAGTTCGGCAGAGCTCTGGCTTGAGGAAGAAGAAGAATCCGGGAGAGAAAAAGTTGAGAAATAAGTAGGCCTGAGGCTCTTTTTATAGCCTCCAGGAGGTGGTTATGGTGGGTCCCCACTAACTTGGTGGTTTAGTGGGTGGTTACCTGTAGATCGGACGGCGGCGGAGGCCCCGTAGTGATCGGACGACGATGGCTTGCAAGCGGCGGCGGACGGCGGAATCGGCTGCGGCGACAGCCGGCGGTCGATAGCTGTCGGTAGCGGCGGTGGCCGGTGGCGGCCGGCGATGGTGGCGGCGGCGAGCGGCGCCTGACGGCGGGGCGGCGGGCGGCGGCGACGAGCGGCGGCGACGAGCGGCGGCTGACGGTGGGCGGCGGTAGTTGTTGAATGGGAGGCTCCCATGATTTCGTCTATTGTGGTGGAGATCATGGGGAGTGGGTTGAGTGGTCAAACTCATGATCTCTACAATATGAGGGATCATGGGGGAGATGGTTAAGTGCACAACCAAGCATATAAATGGGGTTTCATCCCCATCACATATAAATTGTTAGTTTGCCCAAAAAATTGATTTGCACCTAGCAAAAGTAGGTTTGCCCATAACAATTACCTATTATTTTAGTGGCATTCATAATCGTTGTCACGTCAAACTCATATTTCATGACGGTAACATTTGTCTAAACACTTCGGAGCAAAAACATCGTGTTAAACGGATGACAGTTTGTAACACCGCGATTCACTACCGTCACCGTCGTGTCAAATGGACCCTTAATTGCATATCTACCTGTAGCTCGAGAACATTCATGATTTAGTATTTTGCATAAGAATAAAGTTTTATTTTTTTAAATTATTCTTGATGGCTAATTATTTTTTATAAAGAAATTATTTTTGTTGGGCGAGCTTTGCAAGGGCTCGCCAATGGCGTGGAGTCCGTCGTCCACCCGGGGAAAACCAGCGAAGAGATGAAATGGCGGGAGGGAGAGAAGCACGCGACAGCTATTAGGTCATTCACAAGTAGTCATGGGCATAAAGCCGATCGGGTCGAGCCGGGCCGGGCCGGTACCGGGCCCAACGGGCCTGGGCTTTTCTCAACCGGGCCGAGCCCAGGCTTTTCTAAAACCGGGCTCAGGTCGGGCCGGGTTTTATAATTAATTTGTTTAAAATATATATAATAATTATTTATTTTTTTTTTAAAAGTAATATACGAAAAAAATTTAATACACTAAAAAAAGTTCACGCGCATGGACAAAAAAATTTTAATTTCATTAATATTAAAATATATATACATTTTACAATTTACATTAATTGAAAAAAATTTAAAAAAATGAAATTTATTATCATTTTTAATTTTAGATTTAAAAACTACAATATTAATTAATTTAACAAAATAGAAAAATACAGTTTTAACATTGAAGACAGCCACTAGATGTGCATTTGCTTTTCAATCATCTTATAAATTCATCGCGTCCATGTCGTCTTCGATCTCCTCTGAGTTATCCTCTAATGTTGTAATGTGTTGTTTTCTCTTCATAGCATCCAAATAGTCCTTGTAGCAGATCATATTTCAAGAGATTCTTCGTTGAGTTGGCTCCTCCGCTCGTTCAAAACCCTGCCACTAAAAAAAAAAGCGGACTCCGAAGCTACCGTACTAGCTTGGATTGTTAGTAAATCACGGGTCATATAGGCCAAAATAGAATACGTATTAACTTTACCTTTCCATCATTTTAAGATATCAAAGTTTTCAATCTCCTTCGTGCTCATAAAATCACGAAATTGTGTTTTAATGTATAATTCTAATTCATTTAAACTACGAGATGTGCACGCTTTTTTACTAGCTGCTAATTTTAAAACTTTATTTTTAAAAGTATCCTTTGTTTTTTGTTGCGATATTTCTTCCCAGGGTCGGGAGCCGTATAAGTTATCATAATAATTGTAACACTCGGAAAAAAGAGAATTAAATTTTATAATACTAACGTCGTCAAAATCATCGAAATTTAAATTTAAATTTAAGTTTGTATTTATTTCTTCTATCAAATTTTCTACGCCGTCTACGCTGAATAACGGATTTAAATCGGCGGCACACGAAAATATTGCAGACATTTCTCTATAATATCTTAAAAAAATTTCTTCTATTATTTCAATTAATGGAAGTCATACATCATGTTACCTATAATAATTAATTTTTTGTGTGATGTTTACAAAATTTTCAATAACTAGTAAGCTAATGGGATAGTACACGTCAGATAAAAAAACCATCTCCCTATAAAAACATTTTAATAAATCCATGTAATACCCTAATACGTCTCAATCGGCCTCGATTAAATCATAACTATTTATCATATTATAATATTCCATAAGGAGTATTTTTTGTTGAAACGCTCTTTTAAATATTTTATATGTTGAGTAACATCTAATAGACATATCAAATTGTGGTTTTAAATATTTTTTATCCTATGGGTTTACAAATTTTTTAAAATCTTGCGATCGTTGCCCAGAACTATAAATGACTCTAAAAATAAAACCAATTTTTTCAATATACGGTTCCATAATGGCTAAATTATCTTATACTACTAAATTTAAAACGTGACAAACACAGCGAGTGTGAAAAAACGCACCATTTAACATTGGTTTTAAATCGCGTTTTAACCAATATTGAGCTACGTTATTGTTAGAGACGTTATCAAAAGAAATACTCATTATTTTATTTTTTATTTTAAATTCGCGCACACATTTCATAATTACATTATATATAGCTTTACTAGTGTGTGGATATTCGAAACCTTCAAAATAAATTACGCGTTTATTTAACTCTCATGAGACGGGATCAATACAATGACACGTGATACATATGTACGATAATCCTACTTTTATGTTACTGCTCCAAACGTCACTCATTAAAATTACACGACCCTCGAAATTTTCAAAAAAAATTATTAACAAATGTTTTTATTCTAAATAAGTTTTAATGGCATCGCGCCTAAGAGAAGCTCTACTTACCTGTTGATATTTGGGTTGAAGGCCTCCATGTATATACTCCGTCGCATCCTCGTTGTCGTAATGGCTGAATGACAACCCACGTTTGATGACATGTTTCATCTGCAGGTCTCGTTGGCGAAGTTGATCGTATGTCAAAATTTATCCTGCTCCTGAAATTTGGGTCTAACTGGACTCAGGAGCTTATTTCGACGCGCAAGACTTAAGGTGTCTTGATAGTGTCAAGTTGTCGGCAAGGGTCAGCAACTTCGAGTATAATTTTCATCACGGCTTAAATTCGGCTCCAACTTGAACCTTATCGAAGTGCTTCCAAACTGCTGTCTTACGATTGTGCTCCACCACTACACGCGTACTCTGAGTAGATGACCCAGGCGTTGAGGAGGACGGCGTCATGCTGTCGTTGAGTGAGTGGGAGCCTTGAAGAGTGAGAGAGAGTGAGAGAGAGAGAGGGGGGTGCTCGGGTAGTTGGGTTGGGGAATGGGAAATGAAAGAGAGAGTGAAAGAGGGGGCAGCCGGGCAGGTGGGGGTTTATAAAATTTTTTTAAAAAAAATAATAAGCCTAGGCCCTAGGCTCTGTACAGCAGTACCGCAGTTGTTGTACTGCTGTACAGCAGCGGCCAACGGGGCAGCTGGCCGCTGCTAACGGCTCTAATAAGAGTCGTTAGCTGCTAACGGCTCTAATAATAGCCATTAGCAAATAAGAGTCGTTAGCTCGACGTTCTGCTCGACGTTTCGTCGAGCTCAGCTCGACGTTTCGTCGAGCTCAGCTCGACGTTTCGTCGAGCTCAGCTCGACGTTTCGTCGAGCTCAGCTCGACGTTTCGTCGAGCTCAGCTCGACGTTTCGTCGAGCTCTGCTCGACGTTTCGTCGAGCTCTGCTCGACGTTTCGTCGAGCTCTGCTCGACGTTTCGTCGAGCTCTGCTCGACGTTTCGTCGAGCTCTGCTCGACGTTTCGTCGAGCTCTGCTCGACGTTTCGTCGAGCTCTGCTCGACGTTTCGTCGAGCTCTGCTAGACCGTTGGAGTTGCTCTTATAGTCGTTTAATTAACGGTTCTAATAAGAGCCGTTATGCTCTTTTTTTCCACCGGGCTTTGCTCGGCCCTAGCCCGGGCCCGGGCTAGCCCGAAAATCGGGCTTTGCCCGACCCGGGCCGGGCCGGGTATCGGGTCGGGCAGCAGCTCTAAATCTGAGCCCTGTATGGGCCCTGGGCCAGGCCTCGGCCCGGGCCGGGCTTTTGCCGGTTCTGTCCTAGCCGGGCTTTTACCGGGCCGGGCTCGGGCCGGCCCACTGGGGCCGATCCTTTTGTACACGATTATTCACAAGTACTCTGCCCTCAAACGAATCGATGACGAGTGCCGACAGCTAGCACCATCATAGATTATTCTAATTGCTTTATGGGCGTTGTTACGTGCACACCACCTTTGGCTATGTGCACACCAAACTCTTAAAATAAAGGGCGATGTTACGTGCACACCACTTTTTGCTATGTGCACACCAAACTCTTAAAATAAACAATACCATTACTTTTTTCCAAGCCCACCCATATTAAACATAAGTGGACACCCCGCTCCTATTTTTTCCGGAAAGTTGAAACTTATCCTCGCCCCAGCTTCAGCCTCGCTTCAGATGACATACAAGTAGAGTTGGATGAAATACTCCAAAAATACAATACATCATTGACTATTCAAAAAAATGAATTGAAAAGAAAATTACGGGAGTAATTAGATTTACAACAAATCAAACTGTAGAACCTTTGGTTCCGGATCGTTTAAAGGGGCGACTAAAAGAAAGCTTGAACAAGCAAAATGACCGTACATGTACTAATATTTAATTTTAAGTAACTTGCGAGTCTTTTATTTATTTAAGACAACTAATATTCATATCTTTATGTTCGTGCATGTCTACACGAACTTAAAAATGGACCGTGTAAATTTTTTGTTATATCGGTGGAAATGATTTGAGATTTTTGTTTTTAATTTTGTTTGTTTTTGTTGCTTTGAGTAAAAGGGAAGAAATCTTTTGTATTTGAAATAAAAAAAACTCAAACTTTATTTTTGTGTTTATTTAACAATTTGTCATGCAAATAAATTTTATGGTGTTTACTTGATGTGAAAAATGGACCGCTGCAGCTTCTCTACGCCATACCGCCAGACCGCAAGACTGCTGGAACAAATAGACCGCTGCGGTTAGAGACCAGGCCGCTCGAACACTCCAAACTTTAACACTTGACATTTTTGTCTGAAAATAAAATTTATGGTGTGCACATATCAAAAGTGTGCACATAGCCAAAAGTGGTGTGCACGTAACAGCGCCCTAGTCTCCCTTTATATAAGGGGTCTGGTCCTAGGTATGGCTATTGCAAGGCCCAAGCTTGGGCCTTGGCAGAAAAAGCTTGGGTCTGGCAGACTCGGTTCTGAACTAGGCCTGTCAGGCTCTATGTGCACGACTAAACAAAGATATACAATTATCTTCCTTCAACAAAATTGTAGGTCAGACTGCGTCGTTCATTTGAGTACTGCTAGATATGCAAATGTTAATTATGTATGCGTTAGATCTTTTAAAAACTCCTCCAAAATGAAATATGTTGCAGGTCATCCAGTTTTTCTCTGGTCCAAAGAATCGAACCGTCTTATAGCTTGAAATTTGACCGGACGCGTAAACAGTAAGAAAAATAGCAACAAATGACAAGATTTTTTTGATGTGGATAACTCAAAAATGTTGAAAAATCACGTAGTCAGATCTGTGTGGGGTTAAATCCATTATTTTGTTAGATTTTACAAAAGTTGAGACAATTCCTCAGAGGGTGACTGAGCATCTCTCCGTTACAATTGCAAAATATGAAAATAACGAAGAAAAAACTAAGTTCTCAGAGCCTCGATGAAAGCGTTTCAGTGGTGAAAATCTTTAAGTCCTCGGAGGCTCGATGGAAGCGCTCCGGTGGTGAAAATCTCTAAACCCTTGCAACTTTGATGGAAGCGTTCCGGTGATGAAAATCTCTAAGTGCTCGGAGCTTCGGTGGAAGCACTCATGTTGAGCTGGAGTCTTGATAACAACGCTCCTTTGTAGAAGGAAAAGTCGCGTTCTTGAAGTCTTGAGACGTTTTCGTACTAGAAAGAGAGCGAAGAGAATTCTGAGCGGAGGAACGATCTAAGTCCCACGTTCTCGGCGGAAAACCTCAGAGCTCATTCTAGCCTCTGGAGTTGCTTGTTTTTAAATGAAGGCATGTGAGTGTTTTTATAGTTTGCTAGAGAGATATGCTGGTAATTGTGTCGGAGCGGAATTTGTGCTGGTGAATGACGTCGTTCCGTTTCGGTCTCCTGGATCACCAACTTTAGCGAAATAACGAGAGTGCCCCGCGGAGGTCCTGGCAGCCCGGGCAAGGTGCCCGCCGCCGGCGGCGGCCGCCGGCGCGCTCGCGCATGGAGCGCGCGGGCGCACCCGCGCCCGAGGGGCGCACGCCGTGCCTGTCTTAGTGTGACATGCTCGTGCTCGGGCCAGTTGTGCCCGCATGTGCTTCTCCTGGCACGCTCGCTCGGACCCCTTGGCCTTACTCGAAATTTTTTAAGGGGAACCCATCAAAATTAATCAAATTATTTCATTGTTTCATTACAATTATAACTTAGATTTTATGATTAGTTACTCTATATCGTCTATTTCTGCTACGTATAGATGTCATCGAAATCAAACAGATAATATTTCATTACATTTAGACTTCCTCTGAAATATTATCAAATTAAGCTAGAGAACTCTATTGGTTGAAACAAGATATTGGAGTTTTAAATTACATGAGTAGAAATTTGAGTCTTTTTTGAAAGAAATGTGATTTGAGGATTTTTTGAGCAATCTGTCCAAGAATATTTTCTAAGAACTGTTTTCTCGACTTTTAGTTTTCTCTTTTTTATTCGAGAATTTATAAAAGTCATGCTCCAACTATTCATCATATGCTTTTTTTCATTCATGTTGTTGCACATGTTTTCTTCTCTTATTTGCGATTTTCGCTTCTAGGCGCTGATTTTCCTTGTTCTTCTTCTTCTCAGGTATCAAGGTGCTCGGTTCTCCACCCTGATTGCAAGGGCGGATTTCGCTAGAGCGCAGATCTCCACTAACGTCGTTCTCTTCTTCCTCGCAAGCCTTCTAGCTCCATCTTCACAACCAGACAGTTGTAGTTTAGGGTTAGGGGAAGAATCAACCCCATCCTTGCATACATTTGTTCACTGTGAAATGATTTGGCCCGCCGATCTTATGTTCCTCGATGACTATGTTAAGTGAAAAAGTGGAATTGATGGTGATGTCCGAGCATGTGTCGCAACTCTTTAAAAAAGACGGTTTAGTCCTACTCCGTCTAGTGTGCTCCTTGGTCCTGGGCGTAGAAGCGATGTGGCTACTCCCATAACTGCGTGGTTTTGGGGAATGTCGACGTTACAATGCTTTACATGATATTAGAGTAGGGCACATGGCGAGGGGGGTGTTGAGTGTGCCACGTGAAATGAACAGTGATGTTCGAATGTGTGTAGCAACTCGTTAAAGGAGGTGGTTTAGTCCCACGTCGCCTAGCGTGCTCCTTGGTCGTTGATGTATAAGCGGGGTGACCACTTCTCCCATAACCGTGTGATTTTGAGGGGAGACGTCACAATGCTTTACAGTTTAATCATTACTCAATGATCATTTGATTTCTGCGATATGTTTTCCCCGGTGATGGCGCCGACCCGGTTCCACTCGACGACGAGCCGCACGGCTATGCCCTTCGCCCCAACACGAGGAAATCTTATTGCGACTTGAGCCGCGAAAAAATTACTTAGTTTGCATGTTAGTTTGTTTGAACATTTTATGCGTATTTACTTTACTCGTTGGCGCACGATCGACCAAAATGTTAGGCGGTCACGAGTTGCTTTTTTATTTCTTGCATTTTATTTTTAGACAAACATTGGATGGTTAGGATTAGATCATGTATTTTGTGTGATGGGGAATGCTCCTCTTGTGGAGTATAAATACTCCAAATTTTGGCCAAAAGCCCTAATGAAAAGTTAAGCCAAAAAAAGAGATTTCTCTCTTCTCTCTCCCGTGACAGGAGCTATCCGCCGGCCCTAAGCCGCGACGAACCCCATCGGCGTGACACTGATCTGCCGCCCTTCCGCCGGCGCGACATCGGCCCGACTCCTCTTCCTCCGGTGAGACACCGGCGACACCACCACTCCCGGACGGCCGCACCTCCAGCTCCAGCCCCTCCGTCGACCTAGTCGGCCTTCCTCCATTTGGCACCGGAGGCGGACGGATTCCCCACCAGAGCAAGCCAGTGACCAGCCCAAGGTTTCTCCTGGCGACACTGAGAACATCTCGTTTGGGTAACGACGCTCCTCCACTTACCCTTGTGTGATTCATCTAGTTTTGTGTTGTTCTTGTGGTGGTAATTGGTATTGTGTGCGATCGGACAACGTAAAACAAATCGGAGCAAGTCCCGCTCGGCGCCGCGTCCCCGTTCTATTGATCGGAGAGGAAACGCGCGTGGTTGAAACTTTTCGTTGGGACTTTTCCTCACCCGGAAGAATCTCCTCGCTCAAACGTTGTGCCCGCGAGTTCTCCGCGAAGACATTGGTATTTGCTTATGAGGGTGAGTTTTCGTAGGCGGTTCAATTGAGTGCATGCTAAGTGTTGTTCTCAAATTTTCTGGTGCGTGCGTTGGAATCGTGTACGAAAACTATGGGTTATTTAGCTTAATTGCGCCATTCTCGGATTTATTCCCGCCGTATTTCTTTAATCGTCCGGACCGGGTAGATCATTTTCGCTTGATCGAACATTGGCTTTATAGCCCTTGTGAGATCTGAAGAGGCCTAGCGAACCTTCGTATTGCTGAGTGGTTTATTTTCTTGTTGTCCCTTATAGGTTGCCTGCGTTCTTTTCGTGTGCTACACTAATTTGGTATCAGAATTCGGCGCAAGAGATTTCTTAATTCTTGCCGGTCCTCCCATGTACACGTTTATGCACACACGCTCTGGGAACGAGTATCCCTCACTCTCATCCGCGTCCAATAATATGAGCGACAATTCGGATAATCGTGAGGTTACACAAGCGCAACTAGGGGCCGTTCAACGAGATCTCACAGATCAAATCGCTCAACTCACCGCGGCCTTAGCCAACTTAACCCAAACGATCCAAAATGGCTTTCCATCGCAACAACAACCTCATAACCCTCCACCACGCCAACAATGTCCACACAATGACCTTGGCGACGACGACCACAATGGTGCTTGGCACAATGACCTCACCCGCAAAATAAAAATCGATGCCCCAACGTTTGACAGTCATGGCGACCCCACCAAATTTAATGATTGACTCATGAAAATTGAATGTTATTTTGAGTGGCATAACCTAGACTACCACCAAAAGGTAGTCATCGCTCAAATGAAATTAGAAGGACGTGCCCAGGTGTTTTGGTTAAATGAAGAGCGCCGTGTCGGTGGTATTCCACACACATGGCCGCAAATGCGCAACATCCTCACTAATCACTTTGTATCCGCCTACCACCGAACAAATATGTTCGACGAATTCACCTCTTTACGTCAGGGCACTAAATCAGTGAGTGAGTACATGAGCGAGTTAAATGAGTTAATGATCCGTTGTAATATTCAAGAGATGTCCGAGCTTACCGTGTCACGATTCCGTAAGGGTCTTCGCCAAGAAATTCAAAGTCAAATCCGGTGTTATGATCACCATGATCGAAGCTCTGCGATGAATGCGACCCTTGACATCGAAAAGCATCTTTCGGTGAACACAACTTCACGCACCTCTTCCTCCAAAACCTTCTTCCACTCCAAAACGTCTTCCACACACCCTCCTAACTCACGCGGTAAAACTGTTGTAGGTGACACCTCCAAATCCGTTATAATCACCGCCCGGAAAGCAAATGACCCAACCGGCGACCGCATCCCTATAGGCAAAACTAACAAGGTCAACGTCACGTGTTACGCTTGTAACCAACCCGGTCACTATGCGATTGAATGTCCTACACGCAAAAAGTTGGTGACGTTAATTGAACCCACGGCGGATGACGACGATCTCGTTTACGAGGAACATAGTGATGTTGAGGAGCCCGACATTCCTAGTGATATGGACGATGATTATGCCTCTCACAACCTCTGGGTCATGCGTTGCATCTTGACTACCCCACGTAGTAGCCATGAGCGGAAGTGCTCTACTATCTTTTCCTTGTATTTTAGGAGCGGGGAGAAGTCTTGCAAACTCATCATCATTAGTGGGAGTTACATGAACGTGGTTTCCGAAGCCGCGGTTCTCAACATGAAGCTCACCCCCAAACAACACTCCGCTCCTTACCAAGTTGCTTGGGTCAATAAGACCTCTATTCCTATTACCAAACGTTGCCTAGTGCCCCTTGTCCTTAAGGACTATGTCGACCAAGTTTGGTGCGATGTCATTTCCATGGACACATGTCATGCCCTCCTAGGCCGCCCTTGGCTCTACGACTACAATGTCACTCATTTCGGTCGTGCTAACACATATGAATTCAAATTCAAAGACAAACAAATCACTTTGCGCCCCATCGCACCTAAGGACCTTAAAGTCAATGACATGACCGTTCGCGCCATCAAGCAACCACTCTATCTAATGCATCCTAAAGAATTTGAAAATACTAGATTTTCCGGTGGTACGCTCTATGTGTTAGTGTTACTTCAAGCCAACGACATTCCCCTCTCCACGTCATCCTTTCCCGCCAATATTTTGACTTGAGGAGTTTAAGGATGTCCAACCCAAGGAACTCCCCTCCGAATTACCACCCCTTCCGAGTATCCAACACGTCATTGATTTTATTCCGGGCCCCTCCCTTCGGACCCTTCCCAACTTACCGCACTAGCGTCTTAATCCTAGTGCCCATGAGGAGCTCCAAGCCCAAATCTCGGACTTGCTCTCCAAAGGCCTCATCCTTCATAGCTTAAGCCCATGTGTCGTGCCGGCACTTCTTGCCCCAAAAAAGGATGGCTCTTGGAGGATGTGTGTCGATAGCCGGGCAATAAATAAAATTACGATTGAATACCGCTTCCCTATCCTCCGATTGGACAATTTACTAGACATGCTTAGTGGCGCCACAATCTTTTCCAAGCTTGAACTTCAAAGTGACTACCACCAAATCCGAATTAGAGAAGGGGATGAGAGGAAAATGACGTTCAAATCCAAAGAAGGTTTATATGAATGGTTATTGATGCCCTTCGGGCTATCCAACGCCCCAAGCACATTTTCCCGCATGATGACGCAAATCTTCAATTTTTTTATGGGAAAATTTTTGGTGATCTATTTTGATGACTTACTCATTTATAGCACGCCCGCACATGCACATCTATCTCATTTACTACAAATCTTTGAGGTTTTGCGGACGGAAAAATTATATATATATTTGAAGAAATGCGTCTTTATGGATTCTTCCGTCTCCTTTTTAGGCTATATTGTTAGTGCGGACGGTATTAAGGTTGATCCCGCGAAAATTCAAGCGATTGTAGATTGGCCGGAACCTAAATCTATCAGTGACGTTCGTAGCTTTCATGACTTAGCCACCTTTTATCGTCGCTTCATTCGCAACTTTAGCACCATTATGGCTCCAATTACCGAATGTATGAAACTTGCTGATTTTACTTGGCCTAAATCAGCGTCTTGTGCCTTCAATAAGATTAAAACTTTGATGATCGAGGCACCGGGTCTTCGGTTACCCGATTTTACTAAAATTTTTGAGGTCTCTTGTGACGCCTCGGGTGCGGGCGTAGATGGAGTTTTAAGTCAAGAAGGTCATCCCGTTGGATTTTTTAGTGAAAAATTGAGCGGCCCGAAACTAAATTACTCTAATTATGAACGCGAATTTTATGCGCTAGTCCAAAGCCTACGTCATTGGCGTCACTATCTTTTACCTAAAGAATTCATCCTCCTTTCAGATCATGGCGTCTTACGCTACATTAACTCTCAACATAAGCATAGCCCGCGGCAAGTCAAATGGGTCTCTTTCTTGCAAGAATACACATTTGTGATTAAACATTGCAAAAGACAACATAACCGTGTTGCCGATGCGCTTAGCCGCGTTAGCTTACTGTTGACTACCCTTGACGCGAGAGTCCTAGACTTTGAACGTATACGTCGTGAGTATGCCGAGTGCAAGAACTTTAAGGACATCTTTCAATCCCTTCAAGCACCCACCCCTCATACTATTTCTGAATACTTCCTTCGTGATGGGTATTTATTCAAGGGTGTTCGGTTGTGCATTCCGGATTCCTCCATCCGTCTCTTTATTATTTGGGAGATGCACAATGGTGGTTTGGGTAGGCACTTTGGCCGCGAAAAAACCATATCTTTGGTCGAGGACAAGTTCTTTTGGCCCGGTTTGAAACGCAGGTTAATCGTGTCGTGAGTAGTTGCAACACATGCCAATTTGCGAAAGGCACCAAGCAAAATACGGGTTTATACACACCGCTCCTCATTCCTTCCGTCCCTTGGGACGACGTTAGCCTAGATTTTATCTTGGGCCTCCCGCTGACACAACGCCGCTACGATTCTATTTTGATAGTTGTCAATCGTTTTTCTAAAATGGGGTATTTTATTCCATGTAGCCGCACCAACGACGCGTCGAATATTGCAAAACTTTATTTTAAAGAAGTTGTTAGTCATCGCGGCCTCCCTAAAACAATTGTATCCGATAGGGATGTCAAATTTACGTCTTATTTTTGGAAAACATTGTGGATTTTGGTGGGCACCAAACTCTTATTTTTCGCGGCTTATCACCCCCAAACGGATGGTCAAACCGAAGTGGTCAATCGGAGTTTGGATAACTTGCTCTGATGCCTCGTGGGCGATCACAAGGGGACTTGGGATCTCACCCTCCCCCATGCGCAACTTGCATATAATAATTCCAAGAATCGCTCCACGGGCCTCTCCCCAAATGAAATCGTGCATGGTTATAACGCACATGTGCCGCTTGACTTGATTTCGTTACCTCCCACATATAAAACCAGTCAAATTGCTCATGATTTTGCTCATCACCTTCATGCTTTGCACAAAGAGATCCACCAACGACTAAGCACTACTTACAAGGTTTATCATTCGGACGTGAACGTACATAAATGGGCACAACTCTTTGACGTCGGAGATTTAGTCTTGGTCAAGTTAATTCCCGAGCGGCTTCCCACGGGTGCCGTCAAGAAATTGGCCAACCGGCGTGCCAGACCTTTCAAGATTTTAAAGAAATAGGGTGATAACGCAAACGCGCTTGACCTTCCTCACGATTGGGGTATACACGCCGTGTTTAATGTTACCGATCTTACACATTTTCATGAAGCACCGCAAGAACTTTTTGCCCCTTCCTCTTCTTCGTCTCCTAATGGCCATTCTCTTGGGTTTGGGAGTGCCACCACATCGTCTTATATTTCTACCTTGGAGATACCCCCCTCACGTACTAGTGAGGCTCCGGGTGATACTTTGCTCCCTGCTAATGCTTTTTCCAAATTTCCGAAAGTTATTTTGATTCCAGATCAGATTTTGGATGACGACATCATTGCTTCCACCGATGGCAGCGTGCATCGCTACTTGGTTCGTTGGAAGGACCGCCCCGCTTGTGACGCCACGTGGGTGACCGCCGAGGAGATGGAGCGCCTTGATGACGACATGCTCCACCGCTACCATTTAGACCACTCACCGGTGACGAGTGGTTTTGAGCGGGGGAGGATTGATGGCGCCGACCCGGTTCAATTCGACGACGCGCCGCGGCTATGACCTTCGCTCCAACACGAGGAAATCTTACCGCGACTTGAGCCGTGGAAATATTACTTAGTTTGTATGTTAATTTGTTTGAACATTTTATGCATATTTTACTTTACTCGTTGGCGTCCGATCGACAAAAATGTTAGACGGTCACGTGTTGCCTTTCTATTTCTTGCATTTTATTTTTAGACAAACATTGGATGGTTAGGAAATTTTGGCCAAAAGCTCTAATGAAAAGTTAAGCAAAAAAAAAGAGATTTCTCTCTTCTTTCTCCCGTGTCAGGAGCTATCCGCCGGCCCTAAGCCGCGATGAACCCCATCAACGCGACACCGATCGGCCGCCCTTCCGCCGGCACGACACCGGCCCAACTCCTCTTCCTCTGGTGAGACACCGGCGACACCACCACTCCCGCACGGCCGCACCTCCAGCTCCAGCCCCTCCGTTGACCTAGTCGGCCTTCCTCTATTTGGCATCGTCGGCGGACGGATTCCCCACCAGATCAAGCCAGTGACCAGCTCAAGGTTTCTCCTGGCGACACCGAGAACATCTCGGTTGGGTAACGACGCTCCTCTACTTCCCCTTGTGTGATTCATCTAGTTTTGTGTTGTTCTTGTGGTAATAATTGGTATTGTGTGCGATCGGACAACGTAAAACAAATCGGAGCAAGTCCCGCTCAGCACCGCGTCCCCGTTCAATTGATCGGAGAGGAAACGCGCATGGGTGAAACTTTTCGTTGGGACTTTTCCTCACCCGGAAGAATCTCCTCGCTCAAACGTTGTGCCCGCGAGTTCGCCGCGAAGACATCGGTATTTGCTTATGATGGTGAGTTTTCGTAGGCGGTTCAATTGAGTGCATGCTTAGTGTTGTTCTCAAATTTTTTGGTGCGTCCGTTGGAATCGTGTACGAAAACTAGGGGTTATTTAGCTTAATTGCGTCATTCTCGGATTTATTCCCGCCGTATTTCTTTAATCGTCCGGACCGGGTAAGTCCTTTTCGCTTGATCGAACATTGAGTTTATAGCCCTTGGGAGATCTAAAGAGGCCTAACAAACCTTCGTATTGCTGGGTGGTTTATTTTCTTATTGTCCCTTATAAGTTGCCGGCGTTCTTTTCGTGTCCTACATCACCCAGTAAGAGTGTATGAAGAACCAACTATACACAATTTTTGCGGCGGTGATCATAGAATCAAGGGCATCAGGCGCATGTATGCCGACGAAATAGGTATGGTCACGTTGGACAGCCTTCTCTGCCAGCTAAGAGGTGGGACATGCAGTGTTCTAGATCTTAAAGCCTTTGCTGCCTTTCTGGCAGCCATAGTTTTTTTTTCTTTTATAGTTTTGAGTCAATAACATGGAAGAAGCATTGTTTGTACATAAAATTGTTTGGAGATATCATCTTTTCAATTCTTTAATGAGGTTCAATTTGTCCAGAACTCTAATTAATTAGATTAATATTATAGTACTAATCAATATGAGCATAGGCTTGTTAAAAAATAATTATCCCCGTGATGTGTTAATTTTATAATTGATTGTTGTACTTTGACCAATTATAAGAATAATATAAGCATTTAAGCAATCTGCTTAAGGGTTTGTATGACACGGCGATGACTGCCATGAATGTGATGGTTACGAACTATCGTTTATAAACTCCTGAACTCACCTAAGTAATTTCATCCACTTTTATACTCAACATTTTTTTGTTGATGACAGTCATACACATTGTCATGTCAAACATATAATTTATGATGATGACATTTTTGTTTGAACTCATAGGATCAAAAACATTGCGCCAAATGGAGCCTAATATATAAATGTGGGCAATTTTGTATTTACATGATTTATTTATATGATATTTATATTTATATACAAATTATGGAATCACATTTTCTCTTGAAGTAGATGTATAACTATAGAGGTAGCTTGGTGAGGCCAACGGAAACTTTATTCCTTTTTTTTATATCTCTGGTCAAAACTCGAGAGTGTATGATGAGAGAAAAAGATTTAAAGGCTTCATTTGGCATAATGGACTAAATTGTCATTCGCCTAAGAAATTTTATTCACTTTTATGTTCAAACGGATGATATTTATTAGATGATTCTTAACAAATGACGGTTGAACCCAAGCGTTTACGACAGCCATGACCGTGCCAAACCGAGCCTTCATCTTCTCTTGAAGAATCATGTTCATCTGAAAAGCTATAACGACTACCATCTTTTCAATTGTATGAGCTCCGACATCGCTCCCTCTCCAACTTTTCTACAATTTTATTGAACCATGGACGAAAATAATTACATGATTTCAACAAACTAGCTCACTAACCAGGTGCAAAATAAAACAAGAATTATAACAATTTTTAAAAACATACCTTACAAAAACAAAAGTGACACAAAATATGTGATAACTCTTTAGACATCTTGATAAAGATATTGTAAACTACTCAAATCTATATTTCGATTATACAAATGTATCTGTCATTTTATAATTTATTATATAAAATATTAATTAAGGCTCCATTTGTCACGGTGGAGTTTAAATTGTCATTTATTAACGCACACTTAAGAAATTTCATTCACTTTTATGTTCAAAGGGATGATGTTTGTTAGGCGATCCTTAACGAATGACGGTTTAACTCATTAAGCTGAAACATGACCAAATATTCCATCACAATGATAGGAGGTATTACGACGATATCAGAGACTCATCTCGACGACAGAGGGCCATCATGACGACATATATCAAACAAGATCATCATGACGATATGGACCTGATCACGACGATACACCCCCTCGTCATGATTATATCCCATCATCATCACGACGACATGCTACCGCCGACATTAATTTGCTACCGTCCGGCGGTAGCGCCAGTAGCAACAAAACTGCAACAACGACTCCTACAGCAGCACAACTTCAGGACCTGATCTGATTTCCTTCTCTTTAGGAGATGAACCCCAACAAACATCACAAAAAAAAAGATTATATACAACTTTATGATAAAACACACAAACATTGAGGGCGTCATATCTCCGGACCATCCCATGGCCATTAATTATAAATAAGGAGAAAAAAGTCAGTACATGAGGCGAGCTTATTCTGTCCAGGTTCCCGAGCGACTGAAGTGCTCGAGCGACCTTCACCACGCCTTTGCATTTTTTTTCTGCCTCTCTAAATCTCGTCCATTGATAACTCCACGCAACAGTGAGACCTCATATCCGGACGGAGATTTCGGAACGGAGCACAGTCAGAATAATCTCTATCCTAATTTTCATAAAAGGGCTATTTACCCTACCCTCTAAGTTTGCTAAATTACATGTCAGACCCCTCTTACTTTTGAAATAACAGAAATCTCTCCAGTAAATTTACATTTCATAACATCCATGCACAAAAAGATCATGGATGTTATGAAATGTAAAGTAACATGGAATGTAATTAAGCTAATTTACAAGGAGAATTTTGATAATTATTCCTCTCCATAAATCAGAAAACATCATCTAGAGTTCCAACAGACCTAGCACTCAAGGACTTAAACTCAGTTTGACACTGTGGTGGTGGTGGTCATGAACACGAGGGTTAAATTGTCATTTGTTAATGTCCACCTAAAAAACTCCGTCCACTTTTATGTTCAAACAGATAATATTTGTTAGGTGATCTTTAACGAATGACGGCTTAACTCATACGTTTACAACCGCCATCACCGTGCCAAACCAAGCCTTAGATAGAGTAAATAAAAGGAAATTAGTAAATACTCTTGGGAGCTTTGAGAAGACCAACAATCAAAATGCGCTAATTGGCCCAAGATTTTAAAGTTTTTCCGCTTGTGAGCTTCTTCGGCCGACACGTGAGTCTCAAAGGGATTTTTGGCACTTTGCACCCCCCAATTAGAGGGGTTTGGCACTTTGCACCCTCAATCTAATTCTTTGACACTTTGCACCCTCCAAAATCTAATTTGCACCCTCTTTTAAGATAAATGCATTATTATAAATTAATAAAAATGAACGAGGGTATTTCAGTCAATACCTAAATCCCCATATCCCTCATTCTAAACCTAGCCGCATTCCCGATCCCCCATTTCTTCCTTGCTGCCGATCATTTCTTCGCTACCCTCTCCCGCATCCCGCGACAGCAAGGCCTCGAGGGCGTTCTTCCCGGTAGATGATTCCTTCTTCTACTGCGATTTTCCGGTGATCCTCCGCTTCTACCGCGACAGCAAGGCCTCACGAGGGCATGTAAACTAAACTAGACGATCAACAGATTCACGGTTCTGCTCTAGTTTTTAGTGTTCCTCCTCTAGTTATCGGTGTTCTTCTGTGATACTGTTGCATTACGGATGTAAAATGATATCACCGCTGTATTTAGTAATTAGTAAAAACTAAACTCTCTCCTTCATGAATAAAGGCGATGTGCAGGCAGATCTCCAGCTTCTTTCCGTCTTCATTACCGCTTTAAAATCCGGCCTCCTTCAACAGCTCACCTCCTTTTGATCCTTCGTCTTCCTCCTCCCTACCTGCTCTTCTGCACCTACTCACACTCTCACAGTCTCACTCCACTTCTCCAGCCTCCTTACTCTGAAATTAATTTGAGCAGGCCTAATATTGGAGCCGCATACACATTGCGGACTAAGGCGTTTATTCTGAAATTAATTTGAGCGTAGCCCAACTTCAACGTTTGGATGCACACAATATGAAATTAATTTGAGTTTTGTGCCTAATATTTTTGACAAACGTGGAGCCAAACAGTGCCTAATCTGTCATGGTTGTGTACATCCAAATGTTGAAGGCTTGATTAGTGCACTTAGTATAGATTTTGAGCACTATACCTACAATCGGTTGTGCACTTAGGAATTTATATATCTTTATTACTCCTGCAGTTGAAGGTGTTGCTCTCTCGTGCAGTTGAAGGTGTTCCACTCTCGTGCAGTTGAAGGCTTGATTGGTGTCGTAGTTTTGTGCATTGGACTACCCTAGTTTTGTGCAGGTATATTTTTAAACTCAAATTAATTTCATATTGTCCTCAGTGCTAGTTAGATGGGGTTGCAAAATTAATTTTAGAAACGCAAATCAAATAATAAATTTCAGGTTTCATGGATTCCATATATTATATTGATCAAATACATGGAGGTAATGATGGAGATAATAATTATGACACTGATTTAATGAGCACTGAGGACGACACAGATGGTACTGATTCCACTTTCACCGATGGCTTCGAAGATGGCGATTATGATAGAGATGATTTGCATTTTGATGAAAATATAGATGAAGCTGTCGAATGGGTTGGAGGGAAGGAGACATCTCAAATGGTTGTAGGAAGCAATACTCTAATCACATCCCACACCCAAAATAGTAAATCAACATATTGTTATATTTATCAGGGTGATGCAGATAACTCAAATTTTGAATTTCAAGTTGGGCTATGCTTTAATACAGCTCAAGAGTTTAGAGATGCAGTACGAACGTACTCAAATATGCAAGGAAGACCGATTAAATTTACAAAAAACTGTAGTGACAAAGTGTAGGTTACTTGCGAATGTGGATGGGTAATGTACGCTGCATTCATCTCTAAAAATGACCACACCTTCCAAGTGAAGACTATCAAAGGAGAACATTTATGCTATAGAGCCTCAAGTTTAAAACATTGTACGTCTGATTTTCTTGCAAATAAATATCAACACCACTTAAGGAGTAACCCCGAGTGGCCTGTAAGTTCAATGCAAGAAACAATGCAGATGGAGAATAGAACGTCTCTCTCGATCTGGAAGATGTATAGAGCGAAAAAAACAAGCCAATAAGATAATCAATGGTTCAGAGTTAGAGCAGTATGCCAGGTTATGGGATTATTGTGAGGAGATCCGCCGTAGTAATCCTAACACAACGGTAAAACTACAATGTAAACATGTATCCGAAAATCTATCATGTGCTTTCAAAAGAATATATATATGTTGGGGGGATTTAAAATTGGGTTTTATTGCTGGTTGCCGACCAATAATAGGACTTGATGGTACTCACTTAAAAACCACTAGTAGAGGAGTTCTATTATGCGCCATCGGTATTGATGGGAACAATGGTATGTACCCTATAGCATATGTCATGGTGCTCAGAGAGAATAGAAAATCTTGGCATTGGTTTCTTAGTCTTTTAATTGAAGATTTAAACATTGTGAACCAATATGCATTTACTATAATTTCTGATAAACAAAAAGGATTGATTCGGGCAGTTGAAGAATTACTACCACATGCAGAACATAGATTTTGTTTGAGACACATGTATAGTAATTTTAAGCAAATTCACAAAGGCTTGCAACTCAAATTTTTATTGTGGAAGGCAGCATCTGCAACTAGATTGGTTGATTTTAATAGAGAGATGACGAAGATGAAAGAATTCAACATTGCGGCTTATGAATGGGTACGAGTCAGAGATCCCAAAAATTGGGCAAGATCACATTTTAGTAGATGGCCAAAATGTGATATGTTGCTTAATAATTTATGTGAGAGCTTCAATAATATAATAATGAAGGCTAGAGACAAACCCATTATCACAATGCTTGAGATTATAAGAATTATTCTGATGAAGAGGATACATACACAGAGAGATAAAATATTTAAATCTGGTGGAGATATATGTCCAACCATTCAAAAGATTTTGGAAAATAATAAAAGGGGTGCAAGAATATATTTTGGAGTGGAATGGAAAGGATAAATTTGAGGTGAAGGGATGGGCAGGGGATAAATGGATTGTTGATTTAGAATCCCAGGAATGTACTTGCAGGAAGTGAGATCTTAGTGGAATTCCATGTGTGCATGCTATAGCGTGCATTTTCTATAAAAGGGAGAAGGCCGAAGACTATGTTGATTATTGGTATAAGAAGACTACCTTCTTGAAAGCTTATGAGCACATGTTGAATCCTATCAGCGGATAAGGTGAGTGGCCCAAATGTAACTTAAATCATGTGGTGCCGTGGAAAATATCGATCAAAACGGCGGGACGACCTTCAAAGCATGCAAGAAGAAAAGAGGAAGACGAGCTTTCTAACAAGAAATATGGTATAAATAGAATTGGTACAAAATATGTTTGTTCCAAGTGTGGAGTTGTGGGACATAACAAAAAAAGGTGCGGTCAATCCTCCAATACCAGTGAACCAACACTGCCCACAAAATCAACACCCAAATTAAAGCTACAGGTTAGTTCAATTACATTGTTATATTACATATTACATTCATTGTTGAAAAATATTGATTGTTTTCTACTTACATTTAGGTGAAGAAGAAGATCGCACATTCAAATGCCGATGTCGGGAAAGATGCATTAAGTTGATTTCAACCATCGCCCATATCCAGGCCACGACGATCCTCTTCCACCGGGTCAGCGGTCCAGAGATGAAATTATTTGATTTTTTTGTTTCCCACTTCTTTGCTGCCCTATAAAAGGGACAACGTGTATTTTGGAGGCTTTGGTTTTTGATTGATCCAGCCTTGTTGATTGCAAGGAGAGTTGTTGATTGCAAGGAGAGTTGTTGGTTGAATATTTTGGATTATTGCTCGTGTTTGATTCCCAACTTGAGTTCAATAGTTGTTGATGAGATTAATGTTCGCTTTTATGTTCAAAACACACAGTAGCAAAAAAAATGTGCCAAAAAGAGCCCGGGTGTAAGTTTGTAGTAGCAGGCAACATAAAAATGAGTTTTATTTAACTGTAAACTGGTGCTTTGCTTTAGAATTTCTGTTGATATAGAATTTCTGAAGAAACTGAAGAACACCACCATTGAGCACCGTGAATCTGGTTTGGCTACTTCAATAAACTGAAGAACACCCCCTTGGAGTCGGGTATGGCTTGAATACCACCGCCGATCGATTAGGAGCTGAGATCGGCAGCCCTTGGGTTTGTGAGAGAGAGGATCAAGAAATCCTATAGGTGTTGTGAGAGAGAGGATCGAGAAATCCTATAGGTGTTGTGAGAGAGACGATCGCCAGCGGGAGCGAGAGAGATGATCGGCTGTTTGCGAAAAGCAAAATGGTGGAATGCATCATGTCAGCAAGGTTTAGACAAAATTACCCATCCTCCAAATATTCAGGTGTTGAATAAATGATTTAAATTAAATGAGGGTGCATTTGATGTTTTAGGGGGTGCAAAGTGCCAAAAATTTAATATGAGGGTGCAAAGTGCCAAACCCCCATAATTGGGGGGTGCAAAGTGCCAAAAATCCTAATTGGCCCAAGATTTTAAAGTTTTTCCGCTTGTGAGCTTCTTCGGCCGACAGGTGAGTCTCAAAGGGACACTTTAATTTAGAGCGCGGTTAAAGACAGTAATAAAATGCTATGTGCAGGCAAAAATAACCCAATACTTGCATATTTTAGGATATTTACTCATCTTAAGCGCAGACAAAACCCCGAACGCAAAATCGAGGGTTTCCGCAGACGCCGACGCCGCCCGCCTTCTCCTTCGTTGCCGCTGTCCGCCTCTCCTGTGGCCAACGATCCGAGAAGACGATGCCACACCGACGCCCTTCCGAAGAGGCCAAGCTCGCTCGCTCCAACGCCGACCGCGACGACGCCACACCTACTCCTTTGTTCCTGTCTCCCGCCATCAAAGTCCTTCGTTCCCGTCGTCCGCCTCTCCTGTGGCCAACGTTCCGAGAAGACGACGCCACGCCGACGCCCTTCCGAAGAGGCCAAGCTCGCTCGCTCCAACGCCGACCGCGACGACGCCACGCCTACTCCTTTGTTCCCGTCTCCCGCCATCAAAGTCCTTCGTTCCTGTCATCCGCAACTCCCGTGGCCAACGTTCCGAGAAGATGACGCCACGCCGACGCCCTTCCGAAGAGGCCAAGCTCGCTCGCTCCAACGCCGACCACGACGACGCCACACCTCCTCCTTCGTTCCCGTCGTCCGCCTCCTCCTTCGTTCCCGTCGGTAAATCTGATTCTTTCCCTTGAAATTAGATTTCAGACTTTGATGAGTTTGTGAGTTGTGTGAATGAGTATGAGTCTATATTTTTTGCATGTGTGAATGTTTATTTTCAGAGAAACAATCTCAGATTGTAGTAAGTCTATGCAAGTTGATGTTGTAAATGAATTTTTCACTGAAAATATTTTTCCAACAAAAGATAGTTTAGTTGATTGGGCTTGCAATGTTGCAAGGGGTGTAGGATTTGTAATAACTATTCAAAGGGCCGATAACAAAGGACGTTATGTTAGATTATAGAATTTTGAATTTTCTACTAGTTATTCATCTTTGTGTGCACATACAAAAAATGATTACAAATAACATTTCATTATATGCACATAAATTTTATGTGTAAATAGTCATTTTTCACCTGCCTTTAACATTGCTCTTAATTTATCTTTGCCGATTGCATGTTTTAACATAATATAATAAGTTCCTGCTAAAATAAATAAAATTAAACTACTATTGGGAGATGGCAATTAAAAAAAGGAAAAAACAGAAGAAGAAATCTGCACTGGATCTGCTCCCACGCAAAAAAATAGTCATTGAACTCGCAAATAAAAATCATAGTAGCTCACGTGTGCACAGTAGATCTCTTGTCTCTGTTCTGCAGCAGTCCGACCGCCATTAGAGCCCAACCCTGCTCTCCTCTGTTTTCTGGCCTTTTATTACTCGCCAACACTCTCAACTCAGAGATTCTCTTCCACGGGAGAAATTGTTCCCAAACAGCGCCAAGTTTCACAGGAAAGAAAATACGTGCCTTCTTCTCACGCAGGCTCAACTCTGTGATATCTTCTTCCCACGTGTTCCTCCCTCGCCTTCATAATAAACCAGTCCCTTTTTCCCTTAATTACCTCCTCACATACTAGCGTTGGTGAATACCAGAGATGGCGCTGGAGGCTGTGGTATTCCCGCATTACCCGGTAAGCGCGGGTTCATGGCCGTGGGGATGGTCGGCGGCGGCGGAGGACAAAGGAGAATCCTTTGCTGGAAACAGGGGAGCAACTTGCTCTTCTAATTCAAAGCTGACGGTGGCAATTGACGGCAACGACGCGGTGGCCTGCGCAGGCGGTGGAAGAAAGAAGAGGCGGCGTCGCAAGTTCAGCTTGAAGAATAAGGAGGCGTCGGAGCAGCAGAGGATGGCCCACATTGCCGTCGAGCGCAACCGCCGCAAACAGATGAATGATTATCTTGCCGTGCTTCGCTCTCTCATGCCTCCGTCCTACATCAACAGGGTATCTCTCTCCCTCTCTCTCACGATTTATTTTTAGGTAGGCTTAGGATATATTAGATAGGAGCGCGTGAGATTTCAGCCGTTCGATCAGTTGATCAGACGACTAGTCAAAAAGACATTATATATATAAATATATATTCGGTCGGATTTTAATAGAGCGTCGGATTTCCGGCCGGATCCCGCACTTATCTTATATACGCCCAGCCTACGCAAAAATTGCTCCTCTCCAAAGAGCAATTTTTGGATGGGTGCGGCTTACGGTGAGTGCGAGATCAGGGCCCTAGACTCGCACGTCAAAAATCGTGCATCTGATTTGATGTGCAAGTCTAGGGCCCGATCTCGCTGCTCACCGTGAACCACCCCCACGCAAAATTTATACCTCTCACACACCCCACACGCACTCACGCACACACAACACCAACAACAACACTCAAACTTTTATCTGACTATAGTGGGGTCGGCTATATGGATCATTTGTCGTCATTGTGTCCTATCTCCTGTTATACTCTCACTAGTGCTCAAGCATATCATGTCTTTTCATATAGTTTCATTCCAAGTCTTCACACACACCCACACACACGAAAAATTTGTTGTTGTGTTACTCCCACCTAAAATCACCATGTGTGACCCACAATCCCACCGTGTATTTGCACTAGCACGAATTTTTGGACATGTGATCAAAAATACAATCATTTTTCACTACGGCCGTATTACACACATACGGTCGAATATTTTTGAGAACAATTTACACGGTTAAGATCACGGTCATACGGCTCTATTTGCTTTCGCACAATGACCTTTTTCGATCACAGTACGTTACGTGTGCGCGCACACAAGCACACATGTTAGATTAATTGGCACTTAGGCAGTGGAGGAATCATCATCAGAGCTCTTTACCGTAACCTCCTCTATCATGAATATACCCAATCTGTTTTTTTAAAATTCAAAAAAACTTCAATTTTGAAATAATATTTATCAAATTTTAAAATGTAGAAGAATGCAACTTGTATTAATATTACCGTAATTAATTAAGTTTAAGAATTCAAACTTATTGCACCAGCCTATTTAATTTTTATTACCACTTATTTATTTTATCACAAAACTGCAGGGCACAGGGAAACCTCTTACAAAATTGCTAATACATAGCATGATTTATTAAAATTAAAGAATAAGCATATAAAGTAATTTCAGTTTTAAAAATTACAAAAATAAAAATAAATTTAAATATTTGAAATTTTTGTAATAAAAAATGGTAAAAATGAAAAGGCTGAATATTACATTATAGTATATTTTCTTTTTAATATAATATAGGCAAAAATAGAAATTTAGTCCCTAAATTTTGTCTACTTTAAGAAATCACACTCTTAAATTTGTATTATGAGAATTCAGTCCTCAACTTTCTAATTCACATGAAATCAATCCTTTTTATTATTATTATAATTATTAGTAATAATTAGACCTTAAAACGTCATTAACTCCAACACAGTCGTACTCATGTCACCCTGAATTTCGCCGCCTCTCCATCTTCATCTCCTCTTGCAACACCTTAATACTTCTCCATCAACCATGTTCCCTTTGCTCAGGCATGTCGCAGAGTTGCAAACTTCTGTTGTTTCCTCACCGAAGATCTAGAGAGTGGAGAGGAAGGGGAGGAGGGAATATGTTTTTGAGGCAGATCATGACGGGTGAAATGTGGTCGATGTTGATGGTGAAAGTGAAGAAGATGATGGAGATTATGGGGCTTGAGGTGGTTCCAAACAGGCAAGTGGTACTGATATCTCTGTACAAGCAGACATTGATGGAGATCAAGGCCGTACCAGAGAGAAGGATACCGCAAGGCCACGGAGAGCTTCGCCAACAACCCCCTCCGGGTTTGCGACGATGGCGTTGGAGTTAATGGCATTTTAAGGTCTACTTATTACTAATAATTGTAATAATAATATAAAAGACTGGTTTCAAATGAATTAGAAAGTTGAGGGACTGAATTCTCACAATACAAACTTGAGGAACTGATTTCTTAAAGTAAACAAAGGCTCTGTTTGGAAGGACTTATTTTCACCAGTCAAGCGGTTACGAATTAAGGTCCGGTTCGTGCGGTCGTAACCGCTTGACCGGTGAAAATAAGTCCTCCCAAACGGAGCCAAAATTTAGGGACTAAATTGCTATTTTTGCCTATAATATATTCTATAATGTTAAAGCCAGAGATTTTTCTAACAATTGAATCTGACGGCCGTAAGAATGTCACAGGGTGATCAAGCTTCCATTGTAGGCAGCGCCATAAACTTCATCAAAGAGCTGGAACACTTGCTCCTGTCCGTTGAGATTCAAAACCAGCTCAAGCAGCCGCCAGACACCACCAATCCTCCGGCGAATTTGTTCACCTTCTCAGGCAGTTCATCCAACTCCAACTCAGCCTTCGCCGGCATCCACGTGGCGGTGGTGGAAGGCCATGCCAGCCTCAAGGTGGTGTCAAGACGACGGCCGAAACAGCTCCTTCATCTCGTAACGGGGCTGCAGAATCTGCGCCTCTCAACGCTCCACCTCAACGTCACCGCCGCCGAGCCCATGATTCTCTATTCTTTAAGCCTCAAGGTGAGTTATAAAGCCCCCGATACGATACTCTGCGGTCGCTCGTCCACTGATTTATTCGATTGATCATGTTTGATCATGTGGCGTGTTCTGTAGGTGGAGGACGACTGTCTGCTGAACTCGGCGGATGAGATCGCCGCCGCCGTTCATGGAATTGTGGGGGACATCCAGGGAGAAACTGGGTCTTAGCTTAGTTCTTCAGCTGCTGCTTATAGCCCTTTGAAGATCTTGAATTAATTATTCCTAAGAAGAGAATCCTCCATCACTTTTTATTAAAAAAAATAACAGAAGATCTCCAAATTAGTTCATGATGTCATTTGCATTATGCTGAATAGTTTTGATGGGTAATAATACATTGGTGATCTTGACCATATACTCTGATTACATTTTTTTTCAATTCGCATCCCACGCCCGTGTTGTTATCGACCATTAAATTTGCGTGAAATTTGATTAGTTACGTGCAATTCGACCGTCAAGATTAATCAGATGGTCCTCCACCCTTATACCACACGATCAATGAAATAATACCTTTCAATGTATGCATTCATGCTTTATTCCTACTCCTCCATGGATAAAAAAGGCGATTGTTAACCACTCCCCCCCTATGATTATCCGCACCACATTTTTGTTTAAAATTTTTTTTTCTAAAACTTTACTAGCACCCCATCTCCCCTATTTCGCGGAAGTCACACTCAGTCTTTCTCTTTGCCGAGCTACTCCCATCTCCTACATGTTTCTCGCGCCATCTTACTCTATTAGCTATCTCACGCACATCACTAGGGGATATTTTCGGGCGCGTCAAAAAAAAATATCGGGGTGCGGCAAGAAAAAAAATGGGGTGCGATTATATTTTTGGATTGCGGTTAACAATGAGGTGCAAATAGCCAAAACCGAATTGCGGTTAACAATCGCCTAAAACAAGCAAATTGAACGTGGTTTGGGGACAGAGGAATGAGTCACCGGGTTGGGAAGGGTCGGGTCGGCAAGCAAGCCGTTAGCTTCAGCTTCAACACCTTGTCTGAAACATCCATGTTGTGCCCTCATGGGCCCGCTCCACAGTCTCTTGGAGCATCCTCCCAGCTGTCTTCTCCATACAAATCCAGAGCCTAGCTCTCCCACATTCTCCGGCCTCCATCGAACAGCCACTGCCTCCCCGATTCTCTCCGGCTCCGCACCGCTCCACTACAATCCTAGTCGCCATGATATAGAAAACTCCTCCATGATAACATTTAATTGGAATTAAGCAGGTGCTCAGAGTTTGCAGAGAGAGATATAGAAAAGAAGGCAATACTAATAAGAGGAGGAAACGAATAGAAAAAAAGAAATAGAGAGATTATTATAACACATCAAAACAGAGTAAGTGAGAGAGACTAACTGAGAGTGAGAGGTGGTGAAGCTTATAGACGATTTCTTCTCCTAACCAAGTCTTTTCTTATCATATTCTGCTCCCTGCGCAGTATCAGTTCTCAATATTGTGTTCTACGGCAGTGTTAACTCACTTTCTCAGTTGTAACTGGCTGGACTGAAAATGGAGGGGATCCATACGAGGAATCATGGAAGGGCATTCTATGCTCTAGTTGATCACCTGTAACCTTCTCAGCTAGCTATCTCAATGCTTTCAACTTCTTCCTAGTTGTTGTTTGGTTATTTTTAAGAAGGGATTCAATGGATTTACAGAAATCTTGGTCAGAACTAGTTTAACGGAGGCATTCCATATATATTCTATATAACAGATCAGCTTCAGGGTGTTCTGTCCGACATGTTCGGGTTACAGCGAGAGTGGCAGGCAGGAGAGGCGAAGGGTTGGTCGATCTCTCTTGCCTAGGAGCCGGCTTTATTTGGTTTCTACGTATCACCTAAAATAAAGTTTTTTTTATTCACTGTTAGAAAAGCCTTAGTAAGGGCCCATCTAAGGACCTATTTTGCTGGAAACGTGGATAGGCTCGCACACTCTACTTGGGAACTACTCGCTCGGCTCACAAACACAATACAATCCTACACTCCACTTCAAATTTCCGGCGGGAACACTGCAAACTTCCCGGCGAGACTCTTCGGCGAGACCGTTCCGGTGAGATGACTTCTCGGGCGAGACCACCTTCTTGTTGCCGGCGAGAACAGTCACTGGCGAGAACCCGGCGAGACCACCTTCTCGCAGCCGGCGAGATCACCCTCACGCTCGGTGAGATGCACAAAGGCGAGTTGCTCGCAATCTCTCCTGCAGGCTGCTTCAGGTAGGAGTGGTGCCGCGGGATCAGAATCCGAAAACGAACAAAACAACTCCAGACGTTGCAGCGCTTCAATCGGGAGGAAGACACTTTTTTTTTCAAAAAAAAAAACTCTTTCAAAGAACTACAACCATGCCTTTATATCGGCAAACATAACTAATGAAAAACTGACACGTGACACCCATATTAAATGCCAACAACCTATCAACTCTCTCCTCCGCCATTAATATAAAACAAAACATATAATATATATGTATATAAGTATATATATAAAAGTCTGTTGACCGGGTCAACCCTCTAATATCACCAACAAACTCCCCCTCAAACTTGGCAGCACATGCTGAGTTTGCCTTTGAGCTTCAGGAACGTCTCCACCTTCAAAGCCTTTGTGAAGATATCCGCGATCTGCTCTCCGGTGGGACAATACAAGACCTCAACAGCTTTCTGCTCTGCCTGCTCACAAAGAAAGTGATACATTATCTCAATATGCTTGTTGCGCCCATGCAACACAGAATTCTTTGCGAGCTGTATTGCAAACATGTTGTCAACATACATAGTCATGGGACCCTCCTGTTGATGATGCAACTCCTGCAAGAGATTCTTCAACCAAATCGCCTGACAGGTACAGTCCGCCGCTGCAATATACTCAGCTTCACATGAGGACAAGACAATCGTTGTCTGCTTCTTCGAGCTCCATGAGAACACATATGTTCCGGAAGTGCTCTTCCGATCATTTACGTCTCCATCATAGTCGCTGTCCGAGTATCCAACCAACTTCAACTTCTCTCCTGTAGAGTACTTCGGGCCATGACCTCTCGTCTCATTCACATATCTCAGGATCATCTTCGCCGCTGAGAAATGGTCCTTCTTTGGAAGTTCGGCTCCTCCATGTACCTGCTCACCACTCCAACAGCATACATAATATCAGGCCTGGTGAAAGTCAGGTAGCGTAGACTTCCGACCAAGCTCTTGAATAATGTGGAGTCGACTGCTCCCTCCTTTGAGTCCTTCCTTAACTTCAATTCTGGATCAGTGGGAGTGGAGATAGTCTTGCTACCCTCCATCCTGAACTTCTTCAAGATCTCCTCTGCATACTTCTTCTGTGAGATGAAGATATCATCTTCACTCTACTGTACCTCCACACCTAGGAAGTAGTTGAGCTCTCCCAGATCGGTCATCTCAAACTCCTTCTTCATCGTCCTCTTGAACTCCTCGAACATGGTAGGATTGTTGTCTGTGAATATCATATCGTCTACGTATAGACATATGATCATCATATCACCATTCTTCTCCACCTTCGTGTAGAGAGCATACTCATGAGGACTCTTCATGTAGCAGTGCCTCTGGAGGTATGCATCGATCCTTCCATTCCAAGCGCGAGCTCCTTGCTTCAGGCCATACAGTGTTTTGTCCAATTTACACATCTTCCTCTCTTGGCCTTTCACAACATATCCAGGAGGCTACTCGATGTACACATCTTTCTCCAAGTAGTCATTCTAATAAGCGGACACAACATCCATCTGCAAAATCTTCCACCCATAGTGAGCTGTCGTGCGATGATTAACCTGATGGTGTCAATCCGCGCCACTGGAGCAAAAACTTCGTTGTAGTCCACTCCTTGGACTTGCCTGTAGCCTTTCACGACTAGTCTCGCCTTGTGCTTCTCCACATATCCATTCTTGTTCCTCTTCACTTTGTAGACCCACTTCACCCCGAGGGGATTGTGTCCGGTTGGTGGATCGACCAGCTTCCAGGTATCATTTCTTTTGATGGACGTTATCTCCTCATCCATCGCCTTCCTCAACGTCTTCTCTTGGGCAGCTTCATCATACGAGTGCGGCTCGCAATTTGCTAAGAGACAATATAAAAAAAATTTATTAAGTGTCGGTGCCGTCTCCTCGTAGATCTCTTCCAACCTTCTCATCCTAGGTTGAGGACGATCAGCTTTGCCCCTGCTAGTGTTTGCTCCACTAGAACTGCCTCCACTTGTGCTTGCTCCACTCGAGTAGGGAGTAGGAGCTCCCCCTGACTCTCCACTTGGTGGTGATGGTGGCTCAGCTCCACCAATCTCAGCTTCAACTTCATGACCACCTTCCTCTTCATCATTATTGAAGAACATCCCCTTGATGCTTCTCACTTTTTCATTCCAGCTCCAACAACTATCCTCCTCGAACACAACGTCCCTTGAGATTATTGCCTTCTCCGTCACTGGGTTGTACAATTTGTAAGTCTTGCTCATCGGAGCGTAGCCCACAAAGATACACTTCTCACTCTTGTCATCAAGTTTCTTCCTCCTCTGGTCCGGTACATGAGCATAATCCACACACCCAAAGACCCTTAAGTGTTTAACACTCGGCTTCCATCCACCCTAAGATTGAAATGGGGTCATGAACTTCACGCTCTTCATTGGGCACATGTTTAGCAAGTATACAGCACACTGCACTGCCTCCGCCCAGAACATCTTTGGCAACCCCTTGCCCTTCACCATACTTCTCGCCATGTTCATGATGGTAAGATTCTTCCTCTCCGCGACTCCATTCTGCTGAGGTGAGTACGCCGCTGTCAACTGATGAGAAATCTCACACTCTCTACAGAAACATCAAACAACCTAGAGGTGTACTCCCCACCTCTATCTGTCCTCAGCACCTTTAGTGGTTGTCCACTCTCCTTCTCCGTCATCGCCTTGAACTCTTTTAACCTGTCAAGGGCCTCAGACTTCTCTTTCAAGAAGTACACCCAACGCTTCCGACTGAAATCATCAGTGAAAGTGATATAGTACTTGCTTCCGCCAACTGAGGTAGTCTCAAACGGACCAGCAATGTCCGAGTGAACTAGTTCAAGTTGCCTCCTTGCTCTTCGGAACTTGTCACCTTCGAACGTTTGCCGCTTCTGCTTTCCCTTCGTGCACGCCTCGCAGATCTTCTGTGGTGGTGAGATCATGGGCAAACCTTCCACCATCCTGGAATGAGATAAGAGCTTCAAGCTAGTGAAGCCCAAATGACTCATCCTGTGACGTCACAACCACGCTTCTTCTTCTTCCTCAGTTCTTGCAAGGCACGCCGTCTCCTCGACATCTATCCTTAGCGTAAAGAGACGATTCGTCATCATCTTCACCTTCACTACCACTCTTTCTTGATGATCCTTCATGACCAATGAACCATCCTTCAACTGAACACAGTAGCCTTTCTCCACCAACTGCCCAAGGCTTTAGATGTTACTCTTCAAGCCTGACACATAGAACACATTGTTGAGGTGCACCTTCTCGCCATTTAGGGTGACCACTATCAACCCTCTTCCTTCCACCGAGATCTTCGAATCGTCTCCAAAGTTGACCTCACCAACATTTGGCTTAAGGTTGGTGAACAACTCTTTCTCTCCACACATGTGGTTGCTTGCTTCCGTGTCCAAGTACCACACCTCATTCCTTCCTTATTCAGCTCCTCTGTACGTCAATAACATTATTGGATCACCACCAGTGTTGCTTGCTTCTGCATAGTGGTTGGTTTCTTCTCTCTTCCTCGGAGCCCAGTAGTCATAGCTCATATGCCCAAAACGGTTACAGTTGTAACACTGTACTTGGGACATATCACCTCGGCCTCTTCCTCGGCCTCTTCCTCGGCCTCTTCCTCTTCCTTCTTGCCTCCCTCCTTGAGGTTGCTCCGCCTCTCTCTGGTGATATTGATTTCTTCCTTGATCTCTTCCTCCTCTTCTTCCTCGACCTCTTCCTCGGTAGCCTCGACCTTGCTGGCCTCCCCCTCTTCCAGAGCTCTCTCCAAAATTCAACTGAGTCTGGAGTGTTTTACCCAAGCCACTTGACTTTTCTTCGTCTTGCAGCATGCGGTACTATGAGCTTGTAGGGAGCCAACAAGCTCATCCACGGACATCTGGGTGAGATCCTTTGATTCTTCAATCGCCACCACAATGTGACGAAACTTCTTTGACATAGACCGCAAAAGCTTCTCCATGAGGCTCACGTCATCTATCGTCTCTCCGTTGCGTTTCATCTCATTTGTGAGCGTCAGTAGACGAGTCACATAATCCCCAACCTTCTCAGAACTCTGCATCTTTCATACTCAGCTCGAAGGGACTGCAACTTCACCTTCTTTGCCTTATCAACTCCTTGCAAGGAGCGTTACCTCTCATGTCTCCTTCAAACTTTTCGCGTCGGATATTTTCTCAAACGTCGCCTCATCTACATTTTGGTATAGCAAGAACAGAGCCTTCTTGTCTCTCTTCTTTGACACTTTCAACGCCGTCCTTTGTGCATTAGTCAACGCCCCCTCTGCTTCTGCAGTAAGCTCCTCATAGCCGTCCTCAACTATCTCTCATAACTCCTTCGAGGCGAGTAACACCCTCATCTGGATACTCCAGTTGCCATAATTTGTCTTCGTCAACTTGGGGTCTTGCCCCGACATGGTACTTCCCATCTCCATCACCTTTAGTCACTAACACTTACGAGCGACTTCCAGGGGTCTAACCTCGCTCTGATACCACTTGTTGGAAACATGTATAGGCTTGCACAATCTACTTGGGAACTACTCGCTCGGCTCACAAACACAATACAACCCTACATTCCACTTCAAATTTCCCGCGAGAACACTGCACACTTCCCGGCGAGACTCTTCGGCGAGACCGTTCCGGCGAGATGACTTCTCGGGCGAGACCACCTTCTTGTTGCCGGCGAGAACAGTCACTGGCGAGAACCCGGTGAGAAGACTTCCTGGCGAGACCACCTTCTCGCAGCCGGCGAGATCACCCTCACACTCGACGAGATGCACAAAGGCGAGTTGCTCGCAATCTCTCCTGTGGGCTGCTTCAGTTAGGGGTGGTGCCGCGGGATCAGAATCTGAAAACGAACAAAACAACTCCAGACGCTGCAACGTTTCACTCAGGAGGAAGACAAACTTTTTTTTTCAAAAAACACTCTTTCAAAGAACTACAACCATGCCTTTATATAGGCAAGCATAACTAATGAAAAACGGACACGTGGCACCCACATTAAATGCCAACAACCTATCAACTCTTTCCTCCGCCATTAATATAAAACAAAACATATAATATATATGTATATATGTATATATATAAGTCTGTTGATCCGGTCAACCCTCTAATATCACCAACACATTTTTTTCTCTTTGTATTTGTCCCACATCTTGGATTGAGATTTCTCTTCTTCCTCTCTCCCTATATAAATGTATTCATACTTGTAATTCATTATTCAAGAAGTATATACAAGGTTTGAGGCCTCTCTTTACATGGTATCAGAGGAATCGGTCTCCTCCTTGGGTATTCGGTCTCCTGTTCGCGGCTACTCGCGGTCTCATTTTTCCTAACCGCCCGAGCTCGGTTAGCCAGCCAGCCTGTCCGTTTGCAAACCGCCTGTTCCCCCGGCTGACCGCGCGGCTTTCCCTTCTCCTGCTTAGACGCGGTATCGAGCGACCTGTCTTTTTTTCTAGCCGCTGTCTCCTTTACTCTGTTTCCCTCGTGGCTTCCACGTCTCCTCCTACCTCCCCTTTTATAAACTTTTCTCACACGTGGGGTCCACACTCTCTTGCTTCTTTCTCTAAACGCCCGGTCTCTCTTCCTATCCGCGCGGCCTCTCTCCCTCGCTATCCGCGCGGCCTCTCTTCCCACTTGTCGCAACCTCTCTCAAGTCGCCGCGGTCTCTCCCCTCTAGCCGTACGTAGCGCCTCTTGTTCGCTGTGGTTTCTTCCTCTTTTCTCTTTCTCGCTTCAGTCCGCATCTAGGTCGTGGCATCTCTCCTTGCCACTGGAGGAATCACCTTGACCGTGCAGACTCCTCTTTGTTGGTGATATTTTAGTGTTGACCGGGTCAACAGTTTTATATATAATTTTATGTATTTGTTTAATGTTTATGGCGGAGGAGAGAGATGGTGTTTTTATTGGTTTTTAATGTGGGGGCCACGTGTCTGTTTTGATTGGTTGTACTTGCCTATATAAAGGCATGATTGTGGTTCAATTTAAAGATAATGGAATAGAGTGTATTTGTCCTCCCCGTGTGTAGCGTTGCAACGCAGTTTTTTTCTTCGGATTTTGATCCTGGGTGCATCCGTTGCTCGCTGCACCATCTCGCCCGTGAAGCCATCTCGCCCGGAATCTTTCTCGCCGGGAAGTCCTCTCGCGGTGGTGATCTCGCCTCACCCCTCTCGCCTTGCTGTATCTCGCCGTTTGCGAGAAGGTGCTCTCACCGGCAGTAAGGAGGCGATCTCGTCGGGCCTTAAATGTGGATCTCGCAGCTCGCCTGGTGGTGATCTCGCCGGCAAGGGGGAAGGTCCATCTCGGCGGCAGAGAAACGGCGCATCTCGTCGAGGAGGGTTCTCGCCCTGAATTTTGTTATAAAGTGATTGAGTTGGTTGTATCGTGTTTATGAGCCAAGCAAGTAGTTTCCAAGTTAAGTGTGTGTGCCTATCCACGTTTCCAACAAGTGGTATCAAAGGGAGGTTGGACCCCCTGGAAGTCGCTCGAAAGTGTTAGTGACTAAAGGTGATGGAGATGGGAAGTGTCATGCCGGGGCAAGTCCCCAAGTTGACGAAGACAAATTATGGCAACTGGAGTATCCAGATGAGGGTGTTATTCGCCTCAAAGGAGTTATGGGAGATAGTTGAGGACGGATATGAGGAGCTTACTGCAGAAGCATATGCGGCATTGACTAACGCACAAAGGACGGCGTTGAGAGAGTCAAAGAAGAGAGACAAGAAGACTCTGTTCTTGTTATACCAAGGTGTAGATGAGGCGACGTTTGAAAAAATCTCAGACGCGAAAAGTTCGAAGGAAGCATGGGAGGTATTGCAACGCTCCATGCAAGGAGTTGATAAGGCCAAAAAGGTGAAGCTGCAGTCCCTTCGAGCTGAGTATAAAGTGTTGAAGATGCAGATTTCTGAGAAGGTTGGGGATTATGTGACTCGTCTGCGGACGCTCACAAATGAGATGAAACGCAACAGAGAGACGACAGATGACGTGAGCCTCATGGAGAAGCTCTTGCGGTTTATGCAAAGAAGTTCTGTCACGTTATGGTGGCGATTGAAGAATCAAAGGATCTCACCCAGATGCCCGTGGATGAGCTTGTTGGCTCCCTATAAGCCCATGAGTACTGCATGATGCAAGACGAAGAGGAGTCAAGTGGCTTGGGTAAAGCACTCCAGACTCAGTTGAATTTTGGAGAGAGCTCTGGAAGAGAAGGAGGCCAGCGAGGCCGAGGCTACCGAGGAAGAGATAGAGGAAGAAGAGGAGGAAGAGACCAAGGAAGAAATTAATGCCACCAGAGAGAGGCGGAGCAACCTCAAGGAGGAAGGCATGAAGGAAAAGGAAGAGGAAAAGGCCAAGGTGATATGTCCCAAGTACAGTGTTACAACTGTAACCGTTTTGGGCATATGAGCTATGACTGCTAGGCTCCGAGGAAGAGAGAAGAGACCAACCACTATGCAGAAGCAAACAACACTGGTGGTGATTCAATGATATTCTTGACTTACAGAAGAGCTGAAGGAGGAATGAATGAGGTGTGGTACTTGGACACGGGAGCAAGCAACCACATGTGTGGAGAGAAAGAGTTGTTCACCAACCTTGAGCCAAATGTTGGTGAGGTAAGTTTTGGAGATGCTTCGAAGATCTCGGTGGAAGGAAGAAGGTTGATAGTGGTCACCCTAAATGGCGAGAAGGTGCACCTCAATGATGTGTTCTATGTGTCAGGCTTGAAGAGTAACATCTTAAGCCTTGGGCAGCTGGTGGAAAAACGCTACTGTGTTCAGTTGAAGGATGGCTCATTGGTCATGAAGGATCATCGAGGAAGAGAGTAGTGAAAGTGAAGATGACGACGAATCGTCTCTTTGCGCTAAGTATGGATGCCGAGGAGACGGTGTGTCTTGCAAGAACTGAGGAAGAAGAAGAAGCGTGGTTATGGCATCACAGGATGGGTCATTTGGGCTTCACTTGCTTGAAGCTCTTATCTCATTCCAGGATGGTGGAAGGTTTGCCCATGATCTCACCACCACAGAAGATCTGTGAGGCGTGCACGAAGGGAAAACAGAAGCAACAAACGTTCGAAGGTGGAAAGTCCCGAAGAGCAAGGAGGCAGCTCAAACTAGTTCACTCGGACATCGTTGGTCCGTTTGAGACTATCTCAGTTGGCGGGAGCAAGTACTATATCATCTTCATAGATGACTTCAGTCGGAAGTGTTGGGTGTATTTTTATAAGGAGAAATCTGAGTCCCTTGACAGGTTCAAGAAGTTCAAGGCGATGGAGGAGGAGAGTGGACAACCACTAAAGGTGCTGAGGACAGATAGGGGTGGGGAGTACACCTCTAGGCTATTTGATGATTTCTGTAGAGAGTGTGGGATATCTCATCAGTTGACGGCGACATACTCACCCTAGCAGAACGGAATTGTGGAGAGGAAGAATCTGACCATCATGAACATGGCAAGAAGTATGGTGAAGGGCAAGGGATTGCCAAAAATATTTTGGGCGGAAGCAGTACAGTGTGCTGTGTACGTGCTTAACAGGTGCCCAACGAAGAGCGTGAAGTTCATGACTCCATTTGAAGCTTGGAGTTGATGGAAACCGAGTGTTAAACACTTGAGGTTCTTTGGGTGTGTGGCTTTTGCTCATGTACCGGACCAGAGGAGGAAGAAACTTGATGACAAGAGTGAGAAGTGTATCTTTGTGGGCTACACTCCGATGAGCAAGGCTTACAAGTTGTACAATCCAGTGATGGAGAAGGCAATAATCTCAAGGGATGTTGTGTTTGAGGAGGATAGCTGCTGAAGCTGGGATGAGAAGGTGAGAAGCATCAAGAGAATGTTCTTCGATGATGATGAAGAGGAAGGTGGTCACAAAGCAGAAGCTGAGGTTGATAGAGCTTAGCCACCATCACCACCAAGTGGAGAGTCAGGGAAGCTTCTACTCCCTAATCGAGTGGAGCAAGCACAAGTGGAGGAGGTTCTAGTGGAGCGAGCACTAGCAGGGGCAAGGCTGATCGTCCTCAACCTAGGATGAGGAGGTTGGAGGAGATCTACGAGGAGACGGCACCAACTCTTAATAATTTCTCTTTATATTGTCTCTTAGCAGATTGAGAGCCGCACTCGTATGATGAAGCTGCCCAAGAAAAGACGTGGAGGAAGGAGATGGATGAGGAGATAGCGTCCATCAAAAGGAATAATACCTGAAAGCTGGTCGATCCACCAACCGGCCACAAACCCCTCGGGGTGAAGTGGGTCTACAAAGTGAAGAGAAATAAGAATGGAGAAGTGGAGAAGCACAAGGCGAGACTCGTCGTGAAGGGATACAGGCAAGTCCAAGGAGTGGATTACGATGAGGTCTTTGCTCTAGTGGCGCGGATTGACACCATCAGGTTAATCATCGCACTGGAAGCTCACAATGGGTGGAAGATTTTGCAGATGGATGTTGTGTTCGCTTATCTGAATGGCTACTTGGAGGAAGATGTGTACATCGAGCAGTCTCCTGGATATGTTGTGAAAGACCAAGAGAGGAAGGTGTGTAAATTGGACAAAGCACTGTATGAGCTGAAGCAAGGAGCTCGCGCTTGGAATGGAAGGATAGATGCATACCTCCAAAAGCATGGCTATATGAAGTGTCCTTACGATTATGCTCTCTACACGAAGGTGGAGAAGAATGGTGATATGATGATCATATGTCTATACGTAGACGATATGATATTCACAGGAAATAATCCTACCATGTTCGAGGAGTTCAAGAGGACGATGAAGAAGGAGTTTGAGATGACCGATCTGGGAGAGCTCAACTACTTCCTAGATGTGGAGGTACAGCAGAGTGAAGATGGTATCTTCATCTCACAGAAGAAGTATGCAGAGGAGATCTTGAAGAAGTTCAGGATGGAGGGTAGCAAGGCTATCTCCACTCATGCTGATCCAGGATTGAAGTTAAGGAAGGACTCAAAGGAGGGAGCAGTCGACTCCACATTATTCAAGAGCTTGGTCGGAAGTCTACGCTACCTGACTTTCACCAGGCCTGATATCATGCACGTTGTTGGAGTGGTGAGCATGTACATGGAGGAGCCGAAGCAGGACCATTTCTCGGTGGCGAAGAGGATCCTGAGATATGTGAATGGGACGAGAGGTCATGGCCTGAAGTACTCTACTGGAGATGAGCTGAAGTTGGTTGGATACTCGGACAGCGACTACGGTGGAGATGTGAATGATCGGAAGAGCACCTCTGGGTATGCTTTCCATGTGGGAACAGGTGTGTTCTCGTGGAGCTCGAAGAAGCAGGCAACGATTGTCTTGTCCTCGTGTGAAGCTGAGTATATCGCAGTGGCTGTCTGTACCTGTCAGGCGATTTGGTTGAGGAACCTCTTGCAGGAGTTGCATCATCAACAGGAGGGTCCTATGACTATGTATGTTGACAACATGTCTGCATTACAGCTCGCAAAGAATCATATGCAGCATGGGCACAGCAAGCATATTGAGACAAGGTACCACTTTTTTCGTGAGCAGGTGGAGCAGGAGGCTGTTGAGGTTGTGCATTGTCCCACCGGAGAGCAGATCACGAATATCTTCACAAAGGCTTTGAAGGTAGAGACATTCCTGAAGCTCAGGCAAACTCGGCATGTGCTGCCAAGTTTGAGGGGGAGTTTGTTGGTGATATTTTAGTGTTGACCGGGTCAACAATTTTATATATAATTTTATGTATTTGTTTAATGCTTATGGCGGAGGAGAGAGATGGTGTTTTTAATTGCTTTTAATGTGGGGGGTCATGTGTCTGTTTTTGATTGGTTGTACTTGCCTATATAAAGGCATGATTGTGGTTCTATTTAAAGATGATGGAATAGAGTGTATTTGTCCTCCTCTCCGTGTGTAGCGCTGCAGTGCAGTTTTTTTTCTTCGGATTTTGATCCCGGGTGAATCCGTTGCTCGTTGCTCCATCTTGCCCGGGAAGCCATCTCGCCCGGAATCTTTCTCTCCCGGAAGCTCCCGCCGGGAAGTCCTCTCGCGGCGGTGATCTCGCCTCACCCCTCTCGCCTTGCTGCATCTCGCCGTTTGCGATAAGGTGCTCTCGCCGGCAGTAAGGAGGCGATCTCGCCGGGCCTTAAATGTGGATCCCGCAGCTCGCCTGGTGGTGATCTCGCCGGCAGGGGGGAAGGTCCATCTCGGCGGCAGAGAAACATCGCATCTCGCCGGGGAGGGTTCTTGCCCTAAATTTTGTTATAAAGTGATTGAGTTGGTTGTATCGTGTTTATGAGCAAAGCAAGTAGTTCCCAAGTTAAGTGTGTGTGCCTATCCACGTTTCCAACACTCTTCTAACCTCTTCACCGCTAGTCGTTGCGACTTGTCTTGTCGCTAGTGGTCTATCCTCTTCCCTTAGCCACATCCTGGTCGTGACGTTCCTTGTCGCTGGTAGATTCACCTTGACCGTGTGGACTTCTCCTCTAACCGCTTCCCGCTAGTCGTTGTGACCTATCTTGTCGCTAGCGGCCTCTCCTCTTCCCTTAGCCGCATCCTGGTCGCGACTTACCTTGTCGTTGGTGTGTCCGCCGTGACCGTGTGACTACTTCCTTTGCTGACTTCTCTCTCTTCGGCCTCTTCTTCTTCTAGCCGCCCGACCTTCTCTACCAAGCCGCCCGACCTTCTTTGCCAAGCCGCCCGACCTCTCCTGCTAGCCGCTCGGTTTCTCTTGCTAGAAGCCCGACCTCTTCTGTTAGCCGCATGGATTCCGATACATCCGCTGCTACTTCTGCTCCGCCAGCCCGTGCGGCTGCTACGACTTCCGAACTGCGTGATGAGCTACGGATTACTACCATCTCTTTGACTGAGAAACGAAATTTCGTCGAATGGGTTCACTCTGTTCGTCGTGTTCTGCAGACGAAGGGTCTTCTTCACCACTTGACCCGAGCTACCCCCGATGCTCCCTCTGATGATTGGCTTCGCGATGATGGTCGGGTCCAGTCTTTGGCTCGTCAACTCTATGGACACCGAGCCCTACAGGATAGTCATGTATCACGACACGGCCAAGGCCATGTGGGAGGAGCTTCACTCTTTTCATTCTGGGCACAACAGTCTTCAACACTTATATGATATTCTCTCCGACCTTCAGAACCTTGCTCCTGGTGCTCCCGGCGATATCTTCACTTTCGTTGCCCAGGCAAAGACTCTGGCCGAGGCTTGGATTCAACATCAGCCTCCCACTACTGATCTAACTACTCAACGGGCCCAGAAAGAGGTTGTCACCATCGCGATGATGATGTCTCGTGTTCCTCCCCACCTACATAGTGTTCGGGCCCGGATCCTTTCTTCCACGACGACTCCTTCACTATCTGATGTCTGCTCAATGCTGCTTCGACTTACGCCTCCTACTGAGGCTCCTCCCGGATTTGCACCAGCTCTTCTTCAACAACCACTCCTTCTGACCTCCCCTCCTGCTCGTGGATCTTCCACTCAAGGGGGCCGACCTCCGTCTCGGGGACGAGGACGTGGTGGTCGTTCGTCTATGAAATGCACAGGTCGGGGTGGTCATCTTGAGGCTACTTGTTACAGCAAGCATGGGTTCCCTCCCCACCTCGCTGCTACTTCCTCTGTTGCTCCTGCTCCCACTGGGGCTTCTGCCCATAATCCGGCGTCCACTACCCGCCAAGATATCGATGAGCTCTGCATCCAACTCCACCAGCTACAGGGTGCCCTCGGCCGCTCCTCCAGCTCGGTTGCGTCTTTCTCTGCGAAAGGTATAACCTGTCTCTCCCCTAGCCCCCACTGGATCGTCAATTCCGGTGCTACTCACCATATTACCTCCCAGAAGCCCTCCCAGTATCTCCAGACGGTTCATCCTTCGTGTGTCACTGTGGCCAATGGTGACACCCTACTGGTCTCTGGCGCCGCTGCTCTCCGGCTCACCCCGACCCTTTCTCTTTCCTCGGTTCTTCACGTTCTGGGGTCCCCTTTCAATTTACTTTCTGTTAGTCGTCTGACGCACGACCTTGATTATTGCATAACCTTGATTATTGCATAACCTTTTCTCCATCTTCTTTTCTTATGCAGGATCGTCGCACCCGAAGTATCATTGGTAGGAGAGCTTGAGTCCGTGTGTGGTTCCCGCCCTTCTTACCCCTAAAAAGGATGGTAGTTGGCGTATGTGCATCGATAGCAACGCCATCAATAAAATCACGGTCAAGTATCGTTTCCCCACCCCACGACCCAATGACCTACTGGATACTATGTTTGGTGCCCAGATCTTTTCCAAGATCGATCTCTGCAGTGGGTACCGCCAGATTCGAGTTCGTGAGGGAGACAACTGGAAGATCGCATTCAAGACCAAGGATGGTCTATACGAGTGGCTAATCATGTCATTTGGGCTATCTAACGCCCCGAGCACGTTTATGAGAGTCATGACGCAGGTGTTACGACCCTACATGTGCAAGTTTCTGGTGGTATACTTCGACGACATACTGATCTACAGCCAGACGCAGGCCGACCACCTCGATCATCTAAGACTTCTCTCTGGCACCCTCCGCAGGGAGAAACATATGTGAATCTGAAGAAGTGCTCCTTCCTTTCTAAGTCTATTCATTTCCTTGGATTCATCGTATCCTCCACTGGAGTATCTGTTGATCCTGAGAAGGTCAAGTCCATTCGAGACTGGCCTGTGCCTATGACCATCCACGAGGCTCGCAGCTTCGATGGACTTGCCACCTTTTTTAGGAGGTTTGTCCAGGGGTTCAATACGATCATGGACCCATTCACGAGCTGCCTTCGGAAGGGCGAGTTTCAGTGGACGGTCGTGGCCACTAGGGCTTTTGAGGAGATCAAGGAGAGATTTACAACGGCTCCTGTCCTGAGACTACCTGATTTCAGCCGCGCATTTGAGGTCACGTGTGACACTTCTGGTGTTGGTATTGGTGGTGTATTGAGTCAACAAAGACATCTGGTTTCTTACTTTAGTGAAAAAATGAACGAGGCCAAACAAAAATACTCGAATTAGGATCGAGAATTTTATGTGATTGCCTAGTCTCTGCGCTACTGGAGGCACTATCTCCTTCCTCGGGAGTTTGTGCTCTATTCGGATCACAAAACGTTACGATATTTGGATTCGCAACGCAAGTTAGGACACCGACATGCCAAGTGGGTCAAGTACCTCCAGGATTTTCATTATATTCTTAAACACCGAGCTGGTGTTGAGAACAAGCCGGCTGATGCGTTGAGTCACTGTGCTTCCTTATTATAGACGATGACCGCGTGTGTAGATGGTCTTGAGAGAGTGATACTAGATTATCCAACATGCTCCGACTTTGGCGAGATTTATACCGCCTTTTCCTGAGACCCTACGGACCCTGTTAAGGGCTATCAAATCGGGGCTCCTGCCGTTGCATACCCCAGACCTCCTACTATGATTACTTGATTTGGAAGTTGCGTGAGGGCGGGGCCACTGGGCACTTTGGGCAGGACAAGTCCAAAATCATTGTTGAGGATCGTCTTAACTGGCCCAGTCTTAAGAAGGGTGTCGCTTGCGTTGTCCGCCACTACGGTATCTGGCAGACAGCCAAGAGCACTAAGCAGAACACGGGTCTTTACATACCTCTACATGTCCCACACCGCCCTTGGGAGGACATCAACATGGACATCGTGCTCGGACTTCCCCGCATTCTTCATAGACACGATTCCATCTTTGTGGTGGTCGATTGATTCTCGAAGATGACGCATTTTATTGCGTGTCACAAGACGATGGATGCTTCACACGTGGCATCCATCTTTATGAGCGACGTTTTTAGGTTGCATGACCTGCCCAAGTCTATCGTGTCAGACCGCGATGTGAAATTTATGAGTTATTTCTGGAAGACCCTGTGGCACAAGACCGACACCACCTGTAGGTTCTCCTTAGCATATCATCCACAGTCAGACGGGTAGACAGAAGTAGTAAACTGTAGCTTAGGAAACCTATTGAGGTGTTTAGTGGGAGAGCATGTAGGTAGTTGGGACCTTGATTTTTCAGTCGCGGAGTTTACATATAATAGTTCAGTGAATAGGTCTATTGGGTTGAGTCCATTTCATGTAGTATCAGGATATTACCCTAAGAAACCTATTGACTTTATCCCTAGACCACTAGAGTCGCGCCTTAGTGAGTCAGCCGAGTCTGTTGCACGTCATTTGCATGAGTCGGTTCGTCGACGAATAATAATGAGCAGTAAAAATTATAAAATACATGCAGAAAGAAAAAAGCGGGAATAAGTATTTCAAGAAGATGAACGGGTAATGATGTGAATCCTCCCTAAGAGGCTCCCTTCGGCGCCTGCCAAAAAGTTAAGCATCAGACGAACGAGGCCCTGCTCAATTATAAATCGCATTGGGACAAACGCCTACCGGGTCATACATTATGCAAGTCATATGAAAGCACTCTTGAGTTTTACCAAAACACATGTGAGTGTTGCAAGTTGATTTAGCTCACTACCTGAGGCCTCCATAATGAACTCGCCTACTGAGGTCGTCGAGATGAAGTAGTTGACAATTTTGAGCACGCCTGAGTTGGAGTTTGCCTAAAATGACACTCGTCTAGCTCTCACTCACCCAGCTGGCACTCGCCCAGCTGACACTTGCCCAGCTGGCACTCGCCTAAGCTGGCACTCGCCCAGCTGGCACTCACCCAGCTGGCACTTGCCTGGCTGACACTCGCCCAACTGACATAAGTTGCAACTCGCCCAACTGCCACTCCCCTAGCTGGCACTCGCTGAAGCTGGCACTCCCCTAGCTGGCACTCGCCGAAGCTGGCACTCGCCGAAGCTGGCACTCGCCGGAGCTGGCACTCCCTGAAGCTGGCACACGCCAAAGCTAGCACTCGCCCAGCTGGCACTCGCCTCACTTCCTTCTCATCATGGCTCGTCATGAGGCCTTGCACTAAATTTTTTTACTCCGATCACGGTCCACGCTCACCGCACCAAAATGTTGGAACCAATATTTTTGGTCCCTGAGTTCGGACCTGGGGGGGGACCAAAGTTTACTAATCTAGTAGTCGACCCGGATGAGATATGACGAGAGAAGGCAGGAGAGCACAAGAATTTCCTTTGTAATTGTGGAAAACTAAGAATAGACCCGCGAGCTACAGCAAGGAGGTCCCACCGCACACCCAGAAGATCTAAGAGAGCTTCCTCTTCCAAGCTAATGCTGAGTCGGGCACCTTGGAGGGCACTAGAGTGCACCAGACTGTCCACCAGGAAACCACAGTGAATAGTGAGTTGTAGCTCTCGCCAACCAAAGTTAGTCAAAAGAGAGAGAAGTGGGGGGAAGTTCACTCCAAAGCTGCCCTTGGGGGTCTATTTTTAGTTTTCTGGAAATAGTCTGCAGATAACGAAATTTAGCCTTCTTAAATTATTATTCGCGGCCCCACTGGCCTGCCAACAGCAGAATCCCGTTGTTTGGAATGGTTAAATGTAGGTCGATACGTTACTTCCTGAGTTCTCCCTAGCGACCCGGTGACCTGGCAATCCTGTGATTTGGAGACCCTACGACCATGGCGACCTGGCGAGTTGAATGTTGTCGAGGTCAGGCTGGCGGGTTGAAATCTGTTGAGATTAGGCTGACGAGCTGAAAGCTGCCGAGATCAGGTTGACGAGCCGAAAGCTGATGAGATCAGGCTGGCAAGCTGAAAGCTACCAAGGTCAGGCTAGCGACCTGAAAGATGTCGAGGTCTAGATGACGAGCTGAAAGTTGCTGAGGTCTGGATGACGAGCTGAAAGCTGCCGAGGTCAGGCTGACAACTGAAAGCTGCCGAGGTCGGGCTAACAACTAAAAGCTGCCGAGAGTAGGCTGACGAGCTGAAAACTGATGAGGTCAGGCTGACGAGCTGAAAGCTGTCGTGGTCAGGTTGACGAGCTGAAAGCTGCTGAAGTAAGACTGACGAGCTGAAAGCTGCCGAGGTCAGGCTGACGAGGTAAAAGATGTCGAGATCAGGCTGACGAGCTGATAGTTGTTGAGGTCAGACTGACGAATTGAAAACTGTCGAGGTCAGGCCGACGAGATGAAAGCTGCCGAGATCAGGCTGACAAGCTAAAAGCTGTCGAGGTCGGGTTGACGAGCTGAAAGCTGTCGAGGTCAGGCCGACCCTGCGACCTGGCGAGTTGGTTTCTTAAGGTGTCTTCTTTAGGCATCTCTGATCTCGAACAAATATGAGGTTGTGCAGGCGAGATCTTCTCTACACACCCCAGATGGACGAGATCTTCTAAGCCATTCTCAGTTATCTCTGATCTTGACAAATTACGGATCATACACAGTATCAGTACGTGTTTTGTTAATAGCATCAACTATACCGTGACAAATTAGATTCTTGTGCCAAAAGTGCATCTTCATTGGTCGTTCATCCACTACAAAAGTGTATTATTGTTATCATCCTCTATCACAATGTTTCATTTGCACTATGGAAGACACTTCGCGTGCTTTTTTATAAAGTCAACATGCCCTCTTCCATAGCCATACTTTCCATTCTAGTAATATGTCGATGAATTATGTTATAGATACAGATGAGGGCAAGAGGCGTCCTCCTATGTGGCGCATTATCGAAGTCGAGACTGCGGAGACGAGGATACGGATCCCAACAAGATTGGCGGACGTTGGCTGGTAGTGCATACAAGCACTGCAAACTCCATCATCCCAACTTTTATCATTGCATACGTATTTCGGGTCGTATGGTTATTTATGGTTTTCCCTTCATTGTGTTTCAATGTAGGCACTACATAAGCCCAGGTATGACTTTTTTTTCATTTTGGAAGTATGGACAATTAAAAGAGAACTCTAGAGGCTGAAATTTTGTCTCTAATCTACTTATCTACTTCTTCTCCCCCTACCTTTCTCCAAACTCTAGTTCCTAACATTTGGTCCAACCTGTCGTCTTCTTGTCGCGAACTCCATTACATGAAGGAAGATCCTGCACATATTCGTCGTATGTTCAATTCTTATGACCCCACGCCGACCACGGTTCCACGCCATGTTCTCGTTTCACCTGCAAAACCTCATACCAAATGTGTCACGCATGTGCCGACTAGACTGCGCCTCCATCCCTCGCACTGACCTTTTATTATGCATGCATCCCGCGCTACTCGCTGATCCATCTGCTTCAACCTTGATCATTGGTCCTGCCTCGATTCCCCACCCCCACCCCCGATCTGCTACCGTCAACGCATCTTCCCCAACAAGCTCTCCTCGTCAAGTGTATGCCTCGCCTACGTTACATGGTACAATCAGGTGTTCCTGTGGCTCAGCCCCTCACCGACCGAGCCATCTCTTGACGTCTTGATGTTTATAAGGAGTTCATTGCCTCTCTTGAGTCTTATTCTAATGATTGGATGTGAAGTTTGATCACTTCATCGACAGAACGTTGGGCACCTCGTCGATTTCCAATGTCGGCTCCCCTTCAGTCCAAGGCATCCCTCCAGGACCTACCGTCAAGCCTCCCTCATTGCCTTTTGCTACACTTCTGCTGACTTGCTCTTCGACATCCCAATTTTCAACGGAATGGATTCCATGAGTTGGATTGCAATTCGTTGGCATTTATCACAACTATGAGGCACAAAAGATCCCCATAATTCTTAGTTGGCATGGAAGGGTTGGCCATCTATTGGATTCGCTGGCTTCTCCAGAACATCTCTTTGGATGCAAGGAAAAAGGTGGCGAGCAATAAGATTATTTTTCGTTTACCTGCAAGGAAAAAGGTGGCGAGCAATAAGATTATTTTTCGTTTACCTCATACGAAAGTAAAAAATGTATACATTTCACCATTTCCTAGATCATATCTAAGTTCGGTGTTGTTGATAAAGCATGTGTTTGCTTTATTAAAATGAGAAAATTTCCTAATTGCTTTTTTTTATAATTATTCAATTAACAAGTAATAAATTGGGAGTTATTGATATGGATTTTGTGTTTGCTCAACCACAATGAATTTTTTTCCCTAATTGCTTATTAAAGGTGATAGAATCATAGCTCTTAAATTGGTCATAGGAAAGGAAACTATTAATGTGATTAGTGCTTACGCGTCACAAGTAGGATTAAGTGAAGCTATTAAAGTACAATTTTGGGAAGACTTGGATGTTTTAATAAGAGAAACCCACAAAGAGAGAAGATTTTCATAGGAGGAGACTTAAATGGACATATAGCGAAGGAAAATATAGATTATACAGCCGTTCATAGAGGATTTGGATATGGAGAAAAAAATGAAGATGACTGAACCATTTTAGACTTTGCCATAGCGCATGAGCTAATTATGACAAATACAACTTTTCATAAAGAGGGAAAAACATTTAATTACGTTTAAAAGCGGACCAAATAAGTCACAAATTGATTATTTTATGACTCGCAAAATAGATAAAATGATTTAGAAGTATTGCAAAATCATATCATGAGAAAGTTTGATAACACAACATAAGTTAGTAGTATTAGACGTACAAATAAAATATAATAAATTTAAGACAAAAACAAAATTATTGCCAAAAAATTCAGTGGTGGAACTTGAAGATAGAAAATCAGGTTGTTTTCAAGACAGCGGTTGTGAAACAACTAGTTGATGACCCTTATTCTGATCAGTGTCTCATGAGAACCTATGTCTTCACATTTAAGGACAAATTGAAAGAACGTACTTAAAGTATCAAAAGATCGTGCGGCCCCAAATAAAGAATCTTGGTGGTGGAAAAAGAAAGTACAAGATAAAGTGAAGGCAAAGAGTATCAGCTATAAATCACTCCACGCTTGTAGGAATGATAAAAATTTAGTCCGGTATAAAGTCGCCAAAAAAGAAACTAAACATACAGTAAGTAAAGCAAGAAATCAAGCTTATGGAGAATTTTATATACGACTAGATATCAAAGATGGAGAGCGTGACATATAAAAAATTATTCGAGCTAAAGAAACGAAGACAAACGATTTATGTCAAGTAAAATGCATAGAGGATAAAAGAGATACAATTGTAACTGATAATATGAATATTAAAGAGCGATGGAAAAAATACTTTTATCAACTCTATAATAAAACAAAAGATAAGGAATTGAACTTGGAAAATTTAATTAAATCGGGGGTATAGGAACATAACGTAATTCAAGTATTAGAGATAAATGATGCTCTAAAGAAGATAAAAAATGTAAAAACGGTTGAGCTAGACGATATATCAATTGAAGTATGAAAATGTCTAGGGAATGAAGAAATTTTGTTGCTTACATTTTTTTTCAATAAGATACTGAAGTCAAAGAGAATGTCAGACCAATTGAGAGAATGTATCATGCTACCTTTGTATAAGAAAAAAAGAGATATATAAAATTGTGTTAATTACAGAGAAATTAAACTGATAAGTCATATCATGAAATTATAGGAACGAGTAATAGAAAGAAGAATAAGACGAGAGACTAACATCTCGGAGAATCAATTTAGATTCATGCCAGGGCGGTCGACCATGAAAACTATATATCTCTTGAGTACACTCATTGACAACTACAGAGAAAGAAAACACTATTTGCATATGTTGTTTATCGATCTTGAGAAGGCTTATGATAGAGTTTCAAGAGAGATCTTATGCAGAGTCTTAGAAAAGAAAGGTGTAAATATATCATACATTGGCATAATCAAAGATACGTATACAAATTCAATGACAAGGGTGAGGACATCTGGAGGATTAATACAAGAATTTCCTATCAATGTTGTCTTACATCAAGGTTCAGCTTTAAGCCTTTATCTCTTTACCCTTATCTTAGATAAGCTCACCGGACATATCCAACGAGCAATACTTTGGTGTTTATTATTTGCGTATGATATAGTTTTGTTTGATGAGACGCACGAGGGTGTAAACGCAAAACTTTAATCTTGACCAGACACTTTAGAAAAGAAGGGTTTAGGATGAGCAGGGCAAAGACGGAGTATCTGGAGCTTAAATTTAGTAGTGCAAGAAGAACGGATGACTTCATTATTAAATTGGGTGATCAAGATATTTCTCGTAATGAATGTTTTAAATATTTTGGATCGATAGTTCAAAAAACGGGGGTATTGATAAATATGTGACACAGAATCCAAGCGGGTTGGTTGAAGTGGAGAGGCGCGTCAGGGATCTTGTGTGAACATAAAGTACCATTAAAACTTAAGGGCAAGTTCTACCGTACTGCAATTAGACCAGCAATGTTCTATGGTTCTAAGTGTTTGGCAGTGAATTATGTACATGAGCAAAAAATGAGAGTTGTGGAGATGATAAAGCTTAGGTGGATGTGTGGAGCACATGAGACTGGATAGAATTAGGAATGAATGTATCAGGGATAAAACGAGAATAACACCAATTGCAGAGAAGATGTGAGAAGCTCGACTAAGATGGTTTGGACACGTACAAAGGAGACCATTAGAGACACCTATTAGGCGTTGTGAGAGTCTAGTCACTAGGCATGTTAAACGAGGGAGGGGTAGACCAATAAAGACTTGGAATGAAACTATAAGGAAAGACATGATGTACTTAGACGTTAGTGAGATTATGACACCAGATAGGGCACAATGGTGACAAAGGATTCATATAGCCTACCCCACTATAGTGGGATAAAGGCTTGAATGTTGTTGTTATTGTTGTTGTTGCTTATTTTTATAAATAATTCAATTAACAAGTAACTCGGGTTCTCTTATTTGAGGGGTGACGTCGATGTTATTAGATAAAGGCAAATATGGACTTCATATGATGTTTTTCCAAACAGATTTACTCTACCTATATAATCTTTTGATAGTATCAGCAATTCCTTTGGTTCTTGTAATTAAAAGAGGAAATAACAGATGAAGTTGAAAATCATGTTGAATACAAGTGGGGATAATTTGTGAGCTAGTATTGTTTATCATGTGGTGATCATTAACTTAATTTGTCAAACCCCAAAGATCCAAATTTTCAATAGGTTTCCATTTTATGTTCTTATCCTCATGCATAATATTTGAAGGGGAGGCTTGGCGCACCGATTAAGGTGTTTCCGCGTGACCTTGAGCTCACGGGCTTGAGTTCTATAAGCAATCTCTTGCAAAAATGCAGGGTAAGGTTTGCCTACATTTCACCCATGTGATGAGACCCTTCCTCGGACCCTCGCTGCACGGGAGTGCCTTGTGCACCGGGCTGCCCATTATTCTCGAGCATAATATTTCTCTTAAACGTTGATTAAAGATTCAAAATAAAAGAAGTTGAGGTAGATAAAGAATGGACGCATTGAAAAATTAATGAGCAAAAATTATTAAGAAATGTAGCATCGAACAAATTCCTGGATCCATAGCATCTACGAACATTGAAAGGTTTTTTGCTTCTGAGGTAATAGAAATGATAAAACCTTAGTTTTGTTTTTATATGAAACATTTTGTCATACACCTTGCATGCATATATTGTAGTGCGAATGAAGAGTCAACGTGCCCTAACAATATGCAGCATTTTACCGCATAAATAAAAAATTATGATCTCATTTTGCAGTTACGCAGGACAAGACCAGAAATCTGAAGATCATTAAGCACGAAATTGTTGGGAAATCGTACACTGCTTGGTCGAGAGAGATAGGAGGGGATGAAGTGTTCGATCAGCTGGAGAGGGAGATTTCTTATCTTGATATTTCAAAACTGCGAAAGCTGAAAATGGTGATAGAAATGGTTGAGTATTTGCTACGAGAAGGAGGAATGAAACATGCGGAGTTGTTTACCTTGGGTGGTTGTCCGAAGATCTGGGGGCTGCCGAGGAGATTGAGGAGGCGCGACGGGGGTGTATCGCCGGAGGAATGGAAGGATTCCATTGCCGTCGGGGAGGAGAACGGCGGAGACGCGGAGCCTGATGATCGAGCGGGAGCGGTGTGCCGTGTGCGGTGTGCGGTGTGCGGGTGCGGCGGATCGACAAGAAGGGTTTTAAATTGCCAAAAAATCGGACGGCGGAGGGAGCTAAACCTAGAAATGGTTTGGTAAAATAATTCGACAAAAATATGAGCGTCTGTTCGGCATGCAGGTATTGGCTTTTTAGAATTAGCTTTTATTAGAAAATCAATATCTTTACGAATTGGTTTTGTGCAAAAAAACTAATTTTGCTTTTCGGCTGAAGGATGGAATTCAATAAATAGAATTGGAATTGATATGTAAAAGTTGTTCGGCTGCACAATGAAATTGGCTTTTTTTTAATTGAAATTAACTTTCTAAAATTGAAATTTTAAAAAATTATACAGTTTAAAATTAAAGCAGCAAATTAAACTACTAATAATAATTAAAGTTCATAATTATAAATAAATTTCACCGCATAAATATCGTCAATAATTAAAAATATAGAAATAGATAAAAGTTCATCTTTCATAAGAAAAGACATAAATCTAATGATCAAACTGCATCCGCAGTCATGTGTCATTCATGTCTTTAGGGAGCCTAATGAATATGTCATGTTTGACATTATCATGGCAAAGTATATCCATCGCCTTGAGAAAATCATGATGGTGTAAATCAGTTATCTGAGTCAGTGTGACATATATGTCGTCAACATTGCTAGCAGACTTGCTCACCGCTGATTTTCTACGGAGTCAGCCAATTTCTCTTTGGCTGCCGCTACAGCATCAGCTCCTACCGCTCACTTTCTCCTCCTTCTTATTCTTCCTTCTCTGTCCATTCTAGTCTGTTATTGTGGTATTAGTTGTTTTCTCTGTCATGGACTCAGCATCTATATCCTTTGTCATCTTCGTTGTGGTCGCGTCGTGACTACCAGTTGCTCTATCAGTTCTGCAGAGCACAGCCAAATCAGACCAAATGATGATAGCATTGTCCTTATACTGTTTGACAGACGGATGAACCTGTAATATTATAATTAATTTATCATTTTAATAAAATAAACATAGAATAATTAATTTAATAAAAATTATACCTTCACATAGTTAGCTCGTACTTCTTCGTTGTCCATTTTCACCATGTTTCGTTGCCAATTCCATCCAAATCCGCTAGTGCCTAGCATTGCGCTGACTTCTATGTAGTACTTGTTCCAAGTCTTCAGACGAGCCATTAACTTCTCTTTGCTAGTTTCGACACCACAAATATATTTAAGGGAAGTCATAGCTGATGTAAATGCAACACTCTTTCAGCCATTTGGAATTTTATGTCTCAAATTATGTTGCTTCAACAAGGCATTAGAAAGGGTAATGTCCATTTCTGATGTCCAGTACATATAGGATTGCTCAGTTCTACCGCCCACCTTTCCTGAGCTCTGATTCATGATTTCTGCTGAAAATTTAATTAAGTTGTACTATAAGAAAATGTATAAAATATGACGAGTCTTACTATAAAAAAGTGCATCACATATGACCATGTTTTAAAAAAATAGCATAAATTTAAATAAATGTTCAATCCAACACTTCCAATCACATAAGGAAATCAAAACACCACTAAATAGTCTTGTAACTGACATAATACATAAGGAAATTAATGCATATTTTGATATTCATTGAACATATTTATAGCTAGAGTATCTCTAAAATTTGTCCATTCCTATGTGCCTTGGATTGAGCACACAACGTATACGTAATTATAAAACTCTTCTGCTACGTCTTGCGCTAGTATCTCGGAGTCAACCTCGTCCAACATTTGTGCATCACTTTTTAATCGCAACTCCACTAGAAAATTATGTAATATGCAGCAAATATTTATGACCTGAACCTAATCAAAATTACGGAATTAGATATTGCATTGACTAATAAACCTTTAATAAGTGAGTGTAGAATATTGCAAGTCATACCTGCACTTTAATATTAAAAAACGATGATTGTTGTAGAATAGCACATTGTTTCTTCATTAACTCAAATGTTCTTTCTATAACATTTTTCCCTTGTATGGCTTAAATAGTTCATTATATGTTATTGGCTTATTATCTTGATTAAACCACTCTTTAAAGTGATAACGTGTCGGTCGATATGGGCTATAAATCTTTGACCATTTCTGTATTCAACATTGGCAAAATAGTATTTGCCTATACAATAAAAAAGAATACTTAATAGTCATTTAAATAATACGTACGCTGGAGAAAATAAATTGAGTTTTTTACCATTTGACACTTCAGAGCGGTTTTGTCGCTCCAATGCATCTCACAATATTCTAGAGTCAGATGTTGAACCCTCCCAGTCGGACAATACATATAAGAATTTCATGTTATTATCACATACACCGAGTACAATAGCTATGATTTCCTATTTACGGTTCCGAATATACCTTGATCTTCGGTAGGAACAATCATTTCAATATGTGTACCGTCTAATACACCAATACTATCTGCAAACCATCTAGATTTGTGTTGTTGTCTAGACTCAGGCAATCTGATGTAATCGTGTGAGAGTCTTAAAATCGCTTGCAGCAAAATGTTGAACTGTCTGCTAATGGTATCAGTCGAGCGAATAAACGTGTCATCAACATTGTGAAACTTTGCGTTATGTGCCAACATATATAAAAAGATCGCAACAGACTCTTTAGTAGAAACAGATTTTGTATCGCTGACATAACTTTTAGCACAGAGAATATCACAAAGCTCATTGAAAGGTACTTTACTCATACGTAAATGACTAAAGCAGTTAACTTCATGTCCATCATATAACCGTTTTATTATGATATTACATAGAGCGTCTTTGTCTATAACATCTACCGTGCCTCTAGGAATATCGTCCATAACAATCACAGTAGCGCCATAAGCGGCTGCAACTGCTGATTTTATAATAATATCCATCTTATGTTATTTTTTCCCAATTCTACATGATCCATGACAGACCTAGCAGAACTGAAATAAAAATTAGAACCAATGTGGCTTGAATTGACATGTAACATACAATCGTATCTAACCATAAAAATTATTTCAAGTCAAAATAATAATTGTCATGTAACATCCAATCGAATATAACCAACACACAGAGATTGTAACAATATTCATGTAATAAAAATTTAACTTTCGTAAGCATATATAACATACACAGCAAATGAGCATATCAGATCTGAAACATTAGGGAGCATAAATAATACATTCCAAATCTGAAATTTCAGATCTAAAATTTCTGGAAAGAAAATTTCAATTTCCAGAAATTTCAGATCTAAAATTTAAGATCAAATTTCTGTAACTAAGAAGATGAAGAAGAAGAAAGGAGGAGGAAGAGGAAAGGAGGAGGAGGAAGAAGAGGGAAAGGCAAAGCCTGAATCTTCTGGACCAAGGAAGAAGAAGGTGAAGAAGAAGAAATGAGGCGGAGGAAGAAGAAAAGAGGAGGAAGAAGCGGAAAATGCGGGAGATTGGGAGGACTCGGACAAAGAAGGTGGAGAAGAAGAGAAGAGCAGAAGGAAGAGGAGGAGGTATACCTGCAACAGAAGAAGAGGAGGATGATCGGGGAGGAGTGACGCTGGTGTCGGGGCGGAACGCCTTCCGTCAGCTGCGATTGGGGGAGAGAAAAATCACGAAAACTTATCTCTGGAGATAAGAATTTAGGGCTTGGGTTTTTAGCTTAGGGTTAAAACCGACGACTTTTAGCCCAAAACCAATTCTGCTCCAATTCTGTCCCTCCGAACCCAAGATTTGACTTTACTGTGACCCAAAGTCAATTCCACAAAACCATTTTCATCCCGCCGAACGGACTCTTATGATTTTTTTACCAATCTGTTTTTTCATTTTACCAAACTATTTTATAATTAATATTTATAATAATTTTAATTCAATAATAATAATAATTATTATTAATAGTAAAATAATAATACAATAATGATAATAATAAAATTATACTTGGGATCTATATCGCCCGAACAAGAGTTTGGACTGCAGGAGAGACGAAATCGCTGACCACCGACCACTATAATAAGATATCTCCGGCAGTATGTAATAAGACTTGACCGACGGTGATCTGTCGGGAGCTCCTGTACTGGGATTCTTATTCAAGGTGGAAGACGAATTGTGAAACAAGAAATCATTCATGCACTCCTTCCACTGGCCACGGAAACCACCGCCACATTCGTTCCTCCATCGCCGTCCAAACTCTGTCGGCGACGACCACCACTACCAACATGACCTCCCACTCGGCTAGGCCCTGCACGCCGCCATCATCAAATCTCACCACCACCTCTCAGCATCCATGGCAAAACTCCACGCGGGCGTCCATGGCGGTGGAGGAGATGTGGTGGTTGTAAAGAAGAAGGCAGAAGCAGAGGCTCGTGGCGGCGACGACCAATGTCGACGATCATGCGTTAGGAAATGCTGTGTTGAAAAGGAGCTCCGAGCAATTGTGGGAAAGCTCTAATGTCAATAACACTTTATTTTACCGACACCAACACAATACCACCACAAACAGAAAAAAGAATGTTGTTACTGCTGGAACACAACGGAGCATTAACGTGGAATTAAACAGACCCAAAGTGGCTATAGGAGCAATTTTTTTCATCATACAAAAACACACTCATCTTAAATTGTTTTTATCATTGGCTTCAGATTTTGTGCTTTTATAAAAATCCTTCTAAAGTGAAGTCTCATGTAAATATCCTTTACAACAAAAAATTAGTAACATTATTGATGAGGTCATCCTAAATTTATAGAGAATTTGTGGTACGAATAGCCACCTCCTCATGCTCCTCCACTAACTTGGTAGGATCATGGGTTTGACCGCCACACACGCGATCTACGTGCATCTTCCAATCCACCACCATGACCACCCGCCGGCGCCACCATCATCGGCGTCGGGTGGTTCGTGATCGGCCAGCCATGCCAGGGCCGCGCCTCGGCCGCCCCTCACGGCCGCGGGGTTCCGCCCGCAAGGGGCAGTCGTGCCCAGTCGCTCTCCCGTGGCAGCCTCCCATGGTCGCGGGGCGCTGCCCATAAGAGACGACCGCACCCGACCACCCCACCCTGCGGTCGCGTTGTGTCGCCCATGAGGGACGGCCGAGTCCGGCCGCCCCTCCTCGGGCCGCCTCCCGTGGCTGCGGGGAGCCGCCCACAAGGGGCGGCCGCGCCAGGCCGCCCCTCCCCGCGGTCTCTCCCGCAATGGCATGCAGACCTGCCGATCGCGGCTCCTCCTCTCCCCTCGTCGGCGACCATCCGCCGGTGAGGGGGGCGCCCTTTTGTGACAGGCCTTCCCCACCGTCTGATCATTCCATCATGATCGTCGTCGTCCATTTTGTAGATAAACACCCACCAGCCGTCATGATTAGTGGGAGGTTATCATTAATTAAAAATTGGTCTGCATTTAATAAATATTATGCACGTCATATACGACCGAAGGTATATTAAATGTGGTCTACAAATAATAATTGTGGGTGGTTACGTTGTGCGAATAGCCACGTAACCACATCCCGGAGCCTATAAAAAGCCCTCAGGACCCCCTTTATTTCTAACTTTTTAGTCTTTTTCTTCCTCAGGTCGGAGCTCTGCCGAAATCTTTCTACGAGTCTCCTCCACCAGCCGGGCCACCCAAAAATCCGTCTAAGTCCACAACTCTCCTAAGAAGAAGACGTCATGCTTGTCATTCAGCAAAGCCTCCTACGTGTGCGACGTTCCTCAAGTCATCGCTGACGCATCTTCGCGCGTCCGACCATGAAGTTCGCCAGCCAAGCAGCGTTCGAGAATGCTCGTCTCCATCAGAAAATAGAAAGGAACAAGTTCTATGTGAGGCAGACTGTTGTCTACCAAGCGCAATACCGTCTCTCATCTCAAAGTTGTAACGAGCAGCAGTCTGTCTCCCTCGATTCTCAAGATAATCTGTAAACTGCCTCTAATAGTGAAGTTTGACTGACGTCGTACTGGTCACGTGGTTTTTCACCCAGATGAGGGGTTTTTCCACATTAAAATTGCTGTGTACTTCTACTTACTCTGTGACTGTGTGCGCGTTCGGTCGCTCCATAAGCTAAGGTGGCCTAGTTTAGTCTGGTCTACCAGGAGGGTTGAGTTGGCCGCAATAGTTTGGCACTATATGTGGGAAGAAGCTCCCCCAAAGCTCAAAAAAGATCTTGAAGACAGTATCCGTCACCCAGCGATACTTGTGACAGACAGTAATTGCGAGAAGAAATACTCGCACGAACCATGGATCTGCCCCGCAAGGACTTAATAATGTCGAACCCACTTATTCTCTGATTAGCGCACTTCAGCAAGAAGAGACCATTATCGCATCGGACAACGCGCTTGACGGACGAGTCACCCGCATGGAGGAGCAACAAGCTAAATTGCTCACCCTTCTCATAAATTTGGGGGCAGCTCATGCACCCATCATATCTCCAGTACCAGTCAATCAAACGCCCTCACCTCCTGTTCTTGATGCAGAGAACCATCAAAAAGATAACTCCGAGGAATAATCAGAAGCAGTAAGCACTTCACACCTTGCCTGTTTGCCTAGAGACACTGAAGCTAGTCAACAACAACAATTCCAACATACAGGTGCCCCCAAAAATCCTACAGAAAGACCAATCAGAGAAGAGATTGGAGAACTGATCGTTGAAGAATACGACCAAATTGGCCAACAAGCCGCGTATCTACACCGCCCTGTTGGGACAGGGTCCTCACTAGTGCCCGAAATTCTAGCGCACCCAATCCCACACGGTTTCAAGCTCCCAAAAATTGAGCCATTTGACGGACTAGACGACCCATCAGAGCACGTCCACCATTTATCCAACATCATGAGGCTCAACAACACCTTCGATCAGCTGCTGTGTCAAGTATTCCCAACAAATTTCAAAGGACAAGCCCGAACTGGTTCTGCTCTCTGAAGGAAAGAGAGATTGACAACTTTACAAGTTTATCTTAACTCTTTGTCGACCAATTTGTTGTAATTCGTAGGCTTGTAGGAGACCCCTCTCAGCTTTCTGGGATTTGATAAAGCGAAGAGGAAACCTTTAAAGAATTCTTTCAGCATTTCACCAATGAGGCACGACAAATCTCAGGAGTCAACCCAAAACTCTTCTGTGGCTTCTTCTTAGGAGTACTCCGCCCCGGAAGCTTCTACTCAACATTAATGAGAGAAAGTGTTTTGAGCTAATCTGAGCTCGGTAGAAGGGTTGAAGCACAGATTGCCGCTGACGAAGCAATCGAGACATATCGACGACAATTCGATGGAGATCCAAAAAGGAGGGAGAAAGAATGCTCATCAAACATTGTGAAGAGTAGTGAGCGTCGTGACGATCCGCGACCAAGACAACATCAGAACTCCACATTCCTCAATACCTCCAGAACAAACATACTCTATGCAATATATCCAATATAAGGAGGCACTCTGCAAGTTCAGGCCATTCACAAAAAAATGCAGGCAACCAGTCAATGTACTGTAAGTTTCACCACGGACGAGGACACAACACAAGAAGTTGCTCCAAGCTGAAGGAGGGGATCGAGCACCTCGTTAGATAAGGGTTGTTGGAAAGATTCTTGCAAGGGAAAACACCATATCAACCCGCAAGAGGTCATCCATATGCGCGCCAGGATGGACAAGGGGCATCCCCTAAGGCAAATGACTCAGGAGAAAGTTCCATATCAATCAGCAAGGATCTACTTGTGCCACCACAATGCTTTATCAACTTTATTTTTCTATGAATGCTTCATGTAAATTACCGCGTGAACAGACTTGTAACCGTGACACTAATGATTTTTAATGTCTGTGCATCTCAGGCCAATAAAATACAAACATCATTCGCGTTATCAAGACTACAACAAATCTTGCCCATAAGAAAGGATGCTCGCTTACATTAACAGCACTTGCTCTCGTACAGTGCGCTTATTAACAACATATGCCTTCAGGTAGCGTGCTCACAACACCTGCCCTCGTGCAGCGCGCTTATTAACATCACCTGTCTTCGGTCAGCGCACTCACAACACCTGCACTCATACAATGCGCTTATTAACAACACCTATCTTCGGACAGTGCACTCACAGCGTGCACTTATTAACAGCACCTGTCTTCAGATAGGGCGCTTACAACACCTGCCCTCGTGTAGTGCGCTCATTAACAGCCCCTATCTTCAGACAGCGCGCTCACAACACCTGCCCTCGTGCAATGCGCTTATTAACAACACATGTCTTCGGACAGCTCGCTCACAACACCTGACCTCGTCCAGTGCGCTTATTAATAGCACCTATCTTCGGACAGCGTGCTCACAATACCTGCCCTCGTCCAGTGCGCTTATTAACATCACCTGTCTTCGGATAGCGCGCTCACAACACCTACCCACGTGTAGTGTGCTCATTAATAGCATCTGTCTTCGGATAACACACTCACGACACATGCCCTCGTGCAATGCGATCATAACACCTGCTATAACGCCCCCGATTTTTCGATGATTGTATTTGATTTTGGTATCGTCATATTTATGACGTCATACCGTTACTTTTAATGTCGAGTTGACGGCGCATCGCCGTTAAGGCATTTTCACGTCCGTGCGGTCGAGTCGGCCAAATTCTGGTTGTAATTGGAAAATTTCACATTTAGAAATTAAGTTAAGTAATTTTGGACTTGTTCGTCAAGTTTCGTCGCAATCCGAGCGATATTCGGGCCTCGACGATTTTCCGAAGTTTTGTAGAATTGATGTTCGCCGTAAACTTTGAAAATTTATATCTCAAGAATGGTTGGTCGGATTTTGGTTTTGACCTCGCCATTGTGTTCGTAGCATCAGTGTTCGTCTACGGTGCGAGTTTCGTTTAATTCGGCACACATTTGGTTCTCCGTTTTGAACTTGTATCTCCTTGTTCAAATATATAAATATGATTATTTTAATATTATAGTACTATTCAAAAATGTCTTTTACTATTCATTTTTATAGTTTAATTTTTTGAATATATTTGTAAAAAACAATTTTCATGTTTTATATTACTAGAGTGCTGCATTGTATTACTCGAGTGTTGCATTGTACTACTCGAGTGTTCCATTGAATTACTCGAGTGCTGCATTGTATTACTCGAGTGCTGCATTGTATTACTCGAGTGTTGTCTTCTTAACCTCTCGAGTGCTGCTTTTGAACCTCTCGAATGTTGTTTTTGAAGCCCTCGAGTGATGTTTCTTAATCTCTCGAGTGCTGCTTCTTAACTCTCGAGTGCTGCTTCTTACCTCTCGAGTACTAAATTTTAGTACTCGAGTAGTCTTTTTTCTACTTCTCAAGTACCTGTAATCTTGTTCTCGAGTGCTGTATATTCATTCCGAATAGTCTGTTATAGTTTGCGTTTGTGCGCTGTTTTGAGGGTCAAAACGATGTCGTATGGAAAAATGGTTAACATAAAATTTGTTTGTCTCGACGAGATCTATAACTTTCATGTTGGACACTTTTCGATTTGAAGTCATCCTAGATCTCTATTTTTATTTTCCGTGTAACGACTCGTAAATAACCCGTTTTTATTCTAATTTAGACATAACTTTTTATAAATACTTATATATATATTCTTATACTTAGGATAATTAGAAAAGAAAGAAAACTTCATCTTCTTCCTCAAGACGTAGACTGAACCGAAACCATCTGTGCGGCGACTCCCTCCCGTTCGTGAATCTTCCGGTGGCCGCCGACGGTGCTCCGGTGCTCGAAATCTTCAACCGAGTATAGATCTGGAAAGCTCTCATCGAGAGTTACGCCATCGTGGTAAAACTTTCCCCATTCCTTGAGTTTTATCGTTAGGGTTTTTCAGCCCTATCCTCTATTTCGACCATTTTTTTCAGATTTCGACTTCTCCCGTCTTCTTTTGCCCCAATCTGCGACGTGGAGCGATTCGGTGAACGTTTCCGGTGAAACTAAGGCAAGTGATGGTTTACCCTCTTTTCCCCTCTTTCCGATTTGATGGTAATAGCTAAACCTTCGTTCTTTAATCTTTGTGCATTTTTGTCATTCTAATTTGTAGATATGTTAGATTTTCTTTTGGAGTTCACTCGATTTTATATGTTCTTGTCATGATAACTCAACCTTGTAGCATTGTAGTATATGATGAAGAGTTTTATTATTGGCTTTAATCATTGTATCAATTGTGTAGATCGTATTAGAGTTTATCTAGAAGTGTGTATCCTTCGTAAAGGTTGATCAACCGTGTCTTTAATCTAGAAATGTCGAGTAAAATCCGACGTGCCAGGTCTCGAGATATATGTGTTGTGGTTTTTTTGGATTTTCTTGATTGCGGGAGTTAGTGGACGTAACCACCTCCGCAAGGTTTGTTTCTTTTATTGGTGCCTCGTGGAATTCTATCGGATTTTTGGGCATCTGCGGTGTATGGTGGAGGGTATGAGACTTCCCCGCAGTTAAACGAATATTATATTCATGAGGGGTGTGCCCAGTTGAGTGACCACCTCGCCCATGTTTTTGGGTAGAGTCGACCACAAGTGCCTAATAAAGGTTTTCTAATTTCTTCCTTATGATTTACTCATATTTGTCACCTTGTAGCTTTGTACATCTGATGTATTTGTTGATGTACATGATGATTCACGTAAGTGTTCTATTCCTGTTTGATGCTTTACTTTCGTACTTTACTTCAGTATTGTTGGTCTTGGGTTGGTACCCCTTGTGACCTTTGTTTATTTTTGCTTATTTTTCTACCACCATTTGTATCATCGTGCTGAGGTATTCTGTCTTTGGAATGCCTCTGGTTCAGAGCTGTAACTGAGTTCGGTGCTGGTTTTGGAGTGCTAGAGCGGCAGTGTTGGTCGTGGTTGTTACCTCATCTTAGCGAGGTAGTTAGTTGTTTATTTTACTAGTTCTGACATACTTTACTGTATTTGGGTTCGTGTCAGTTTGTTGACGTCCACGAGATTGTTATTTTTGGATACTTGCTAGCTGCTTAGTTTTATTTTTGTGGATTACTTGCTCTCTGGGATAATTTATGCTAGGAATGCATGTTAGATATTTCCAAGTATAAAATCTACTATTATTACTTCATGCATTTACATATTTTAAAACATTAACTTGTTATATTTAGCGACCGTAAAAGTTATCTTTACTACTATTATAAATTTAGGGTCTTGCATAACATGAGTTGTCCTTGGGGACGTTTATACTCATGTAGGATGTTGGAGTCAATCTGAACAAGTATCTTCCGCAGCGTATAATAATATTTTGATTCGTGGACTAGTTGATCCACTAAGCCGAGGGATATGGCTAACTTCTTAACTTAAACTGGATTTTCCTCCAAATAACCTAAAGATCTTTTTTATGTATTAAGTAGGAGTTTTGCTGAGCGCCCGTAGTTATCCCCTACTGGTGTGACATCATGACGTGTATTTTCCCTTACTTTAATATATTGTTAAATGCGGTGAAAATGCAGGTTATGACACCTGCCTCCTGACAATGTGTTTCGACTCTATGACCTCTCACTGCCCCAGACCGAAGGTGAACCTTCTCTCTTGTGGTAGGTCATTACAATCAACGACACCCCCATTCCGAATATCTTAATTTTCATTTGGGCAGCAAGTTAAGATGTCACCGGGTCTCGTCTTTCAACAATCAACCTGTCAATGATGTCAACACGTCTGAAATAATTATACCAGTTAAGCTCAACAATGAAGAAAAATTGCAAAGACAATTTTAAAAAGCACGCCAAAGCAACATATATATCATCAAAGGATGATATAAACTACAAGTACAAAGACAAATACAAAGTCATCACAAAGCAACATCACCATATAGACTCAATTGACAGAGCAAACACAAACATGCAAAGGCAAGACTACTACTTGTCGACTATGTCTACATCAAAATCAAAGCCTAAATCAACATCATCGGAAAGTTCATCAAAGCCAAGGCCCGAGACACTACACTCAAGCCTCCTGGTCACCATCTGAAGCGCCTTCGACACACCACACCTAAGGGCGACCTCGCAAATATCCTCCATCTGGGGCCTTACTTCTCTAGTTCAGACCTCCTGGCGGATCTCCTTGCCAATCAAGTAAAGACTGTGCATATGGTCCAAGAATTCCATGTACTCATCAAGCCCGTCAGCATTCAGCATCGCCACTCGATCTGCTGAGGAAAATCGCTCCACCTCAGCCTTTGAAGCCCCCAGCTCCGTCTCCAAACAATAAGCCTTTTCCTGGGTAGTCTTCAGTAACTACGCAGAGCTCTCCACTAAGGATTTCTCCATCAGCAATGCTACCCGAACCCCCTCAAGCTGCGCCTTCAGCTCTGAACCGATCCTCCAAAATCGAGAGATATCTCGATCACGCTCCTCCTTCAAGTTGACCAATGAACTCTCTGCTACTCAGAGCATCTATTGAAGATCCAAGTACCCATCTTTCAAGCTCACATAATGGTAATTTCATGTGAACATTATATGTGCATGAACATCAATCTGCAACCAAAAAGTGAGAAACGTTAGAACTACACAAAGTAGTTAAACTAAAAGACAAAAATAAAGGGGCTTACTTACCACATCACGGGTCGCCTTCAAAGAGGAAGACATTCGGGGGGGGGGGGGGGGGGTAGAAGATTCCAACACTTCGACATTAGGATCGGTCGATGCAACCTCATCTCGAGGATCCTTCTCAGCATGGCAATCCCTCTGCCTCGTTGAAGGTCGAGGCTCTGCATCCCCCCTCCCTCGCTAGCATTCATCGGGGAAAGCTTTCTCTTCCGATCACAAGTCGACGGTACTTCCACAACACGCTCAGAATCAACCAAAAGTCTGCATAGTCGCAGGCGCATCTCCTCCACAAATAGAGAGATGTTAAACAAATGATTCGCCAGTTCCCGAGACTCTGTGAATTCTAGCACGGGAGAGAAGTCCCGCTCTCGTACCTTTTGATGGCAACAACGGACATGCAAAGAATTCCAAAGCTCTGACAAATCACAAGAATTTCAAACATATCTAAATAAGGTGTTCCCGTGACGATGATTTGTCTGTCTCTAAAAATAAACAACTCTTGTTGTTGTAAATCTCAACATAGCCGCCACTGTCAACACAGAACTCACACCAATCTCTGAATAACTCCAAGAAGAACTTCGAGCCATGTTCCCTGTAAAATGCAACCAGCCACATGATACATGTCATCCCAAGAGTAGTAAAATGCGACATAGGGATGCCACAAAACTTCAAGATGTCAATCACCTCTTCGCACAGCGGAAGTCTGAATCTAGACCATAATATCGTCGCACATACCGTCACCCAGCCCTTCTGTGGGTTATGAACTCTTTCCTTAGCATGAGGAATCATTACTTCAAGATCGACATGTAACTCGTACTTTTTTCTCCTAATTACAACTTGCCCACCGATAAGTGTGGAGTGCAATCGCACGGGCAAGCTTGCACAATATGATTCGAGACCTGAAAATCAAGGCAAACAAGAATTACGAAAAAATTGCACTATAAATAAACACTCACAATGAAGACAATGCTAGTCTGACGGTGTGACAATCGCGCCTGGGGTGCTCAAAAGTGCCCCCCGCGCTGGTACGCACGCCCAGGTGTGCGCACACTACCTCATGGTCGTACACTCATGGTCGCGAGGCCTACGATAAATCTCCCGTCTGGTCGCAACTGCGTCTCTTGGCCGCATGCCCACGACTGCGAAGCCCGGGCCTGCCGCCGCCGCGCCTCCCGATCGCACGCCCGTGGTCGCGGGGGGGGGGGGGGGGGGGGGGGTGGCGCCCCATCCCCCTTACTGCCACTCCCTTTCCCCCGAGCAGCCTCCCGCCAACGAGGCCTCGTCGCCGGCCACCATTGCTCGTCGTCCTCCTCCACGGTCTGATCATCCCCACGTGATCTTCACTGCCCGATACACGAGTAAGCACGCTCAAGTGCGTGAGCACCGCCGCGCGCAGGTGCACGTGCCCAGGTGAGCGCGCACCGCCGCGTGTGGGTGCACTCGCTTAGGTGGGCGCGCACCATCGCACGCGCCCGGGTGCGCCCGAAGTCGCGTGCTCGGGAGCGCGCGAAGGCGCGTGCGAAGGCACGCGCTCCTCCGCACGAGCGGAGGCGCTCCCTTTGCCGCACGAGCAGAGGCGCACGCTCTGCCGCACGAGCGGAGGCGCGCCCACCACTGCACGTACACACAACTAGGGGTGCGTCTGGTTTCGTGACCAGGTGATGAATAGTAATTTTGTCATTATTTAGGACTATTATCTTATTAGATATTTAAATAAATAGTTGCGGTTGTTCGTTATAGTAATTCAAAAATGTCTTTTACTATTCATTTATATAGTTTATTGTTTGAATATATTTGTAAAAAACACTTTTCATGTTTTATATTACTCGAGTGCTGCAATGTATTACTCGTGTGTTGCATTGTACTACTCGTGTGTTGCATTGAATTACTCGAGTGCTGAATTGTATTACTCGAGTGCTGTCTTCTTAACCTCTCGAGTGCTGCTTCTGAACCTCTCGAATGCTGTTTCTGAAGCTCTCGAGTGATGTTTCTTAATCTCTCGAGTACTGCTTCTTAACTCTCGAGTGATGCTTCTTACCTCTCGAGTACTGCTTTCTTGTTCTCGAGTACTAAATTTTAGTACTTGAGTAGTCTGTTTTCTAATTCTCGAGTACCTGTAATATTGTTCTCGAGTGCTGTATATTCATCCCGAGTAGTCCGTTATAGTTTGCGTTTGTGCGCCGTTTTGAAGGTCAAAACGATGTTGTATGCAAAAATAGTTAACATAAAATTTGTTCATCTTGACGAGATCTACAACTTTCATGTTGGACACTTTTTGATTTGAAGTCATCCTAGATCTCTATTTTTATTTTCCGTGTAACGACTCGTAAATAACCCGTTTTTATTCTAATTTAGACAGAACTTTTTATAAATACTTATATATATATTCTTATACTTAGGATAATTAGAAAAGAAAGAAAACTCCATCTTCTTCCTCATGACTTAGATCGAATCGAAACCATCTGTGCGGCGACTCCCTCCCGTTCGTGAATCTTCCGGTGGCCGCCGACGGTGCTCCGGTGCTCGAAATCTTCAACCGAGTATAGATCTGGAAAGCTCTCATCGAGAGCTACGCCATTGTGGTAAAACTTTCCCCATTCCTTGAGTTTTTTGTTAGGGTTTTTCTGCCCTAACCTCTATTTCGGTCATTTTTTTTTCAAATTTCGACTCCTCCCGTCTTCTTTTGCCTCAATCTGCGACGTAGAGTGATTCGGTGAACGTTTTCGGTGAAACTAAGGCAAGTGGTGGTTTACCCTCTTTTCCCCTCTTTTCGATTTGATGGTAATAGCTAAAACTTTGTTTTTTAATCTTTGTGCACTTTTGTCATTCTAATTTGTAGATATGTTAGATTTTCTTTTGGAGTTCACTCGATTTTATATGTTTTTGTCATGTTAACTCAACCTTGTAGCATTGTAGTATATGATGAAGAGTTTTATTATTGGCTTTAATCGACGTATCAATTGTGTAGATCGTATTAGAGTTTATCTAGGAGTGTGTATCCTTCGTGAAGGTTGATCAATCGTGTTTTTAATCTAGAAATGTCGAGTAAAATCTAATGTGCCAAGTCTCGAGATATATGTGTTTTGGTTTCTTTGAGTTTTCTTGATTGCGGGAGTTAGTGGACGTAACCACCTACGCAAGATTTGTTTCCTTTATTGGTGCCTCGTGGAATTCTACCGGATTTTTGGGCATCTGCGGTGTACGGTGGAGGGTATGAGACTCCCCCACTGTTAAACGAATATTATATTCGTGAGGGGTGTGTCCAGTTGAGTGACCATCTCGCCCGTGTTTTGGGTAGAGTCGACCACAGATGCCTAATAAAGGTTGTGTAATTTCTTCCTTATGATTTACTCATATTTATCACCTTATAGCTTTGTGCATCTGGTGTATTTGTTGATGTACGTGACGATTCACGTAAGTGTTCTTTTCCTGTTTGATGCTTTACTTTCGTACTTTACTTCAGTACTGTTGGTCTTGGGTTGATACCCCTTGTGACCTTTGTTTATTTTGACTTATTTTTCTGCCACCATTTGTACCTTCGTGCCGAGGTGTTTTGTCTTTGGAATGCCTCTGGTTCAGAGTTATAACTGAGTTTGGTGCTGGTTTTGGAGTGCTAGAGCGGCATTGTTGGTCGTGGTTGTTACCTCATCTTAGCGAGATAGTTAGTTGTTTATTTTGTTTTACTAGTTCAGACATACTTTACTGTATTTGGGTTCGTGTCAGTTTGTTGACGCCCACAGGATTGTTATTTTTGGATACTTGCTAGCTGCTTAGTTTTCTTTCTGTGGATTACTTGCTCTCTGGGATGATTTATGCTAGGAATGCATGTTAGGTATTTCCAAGTATAAAATCTACTATTATTACTTCATACATTTGCATATTTTAAAACTTTAACTTGTTATATTTAGCGACGATAAAAACTATCTTTACTACTATTATAAATTTAGGGTCTTGCATAACATGAGTTGTCCTTGGGGACGTTGATACTCATGTAGGATGTTGGAGTCAATCTGAACAAGTATCTTTAGCAGCGTATAATTATATTTTTATTCGTGGACTAATTGATCCAATAAGCCGAGGGATACGGCTAACTCTTTAACTTAAACTTAATTTTCCTCCAAATAACCTAAAGATCTTTATTTATGTATTAAGTAGGAGTTTTGCCTGAGCGCCCATAGTTATCCCCTACTGGTGTGGCATCATGACGTGTGTACAACCCCATATTTGCTGGGTAGGACCCAGAAGCTTCAATGGTCTGAGTTGGGCTAGCCTCAGGCTAGCCCAAGGGCAAATCAACAGAGTTCCCGCTTCTTAAGGGGCTCCCACCTAGCTGTAGGCGAGACCCTTCGCGCCAGGCTTCGGGCCTCAGGCTAGACGAGCTTCTGCCTTGAGGGAGCTCCCGCCCAGAGGTAGGCGAGAGGGCATTGGGTGAGCCTTCAACGACAATGGCATTAAGACCACCAAGGGCGAGAACCTTCTTGGTCGGAGCTCTCGCCAAGGTAAGCTCAATTGGGACCCGGCGAGAGCCTTCTCGGCCGAAGTTCTCGCTAGGTGGGTCCATGTGGTAGGGCCTGGCGCCCAGGAAAAGATTATTTTATTATTTTATTATCCTCGGGTAAAATTACCTATATGCCCCTGGGATGACAGCGGAATTCGGCTATTGGAAGACCTGTCAGGGGTATTTCAGTATTTTCATGTCAAGGGAAGGCTATAAATAGACCCATAAGGGCTCTTTGGAAAACAGGCTTTCATTATTCTCCAACTCTAGTGCTTTCTAAAGAGCTCCCAACCCAGCATTTGGCTTTGGAGGGGAAGCTCTCAGAGATCTTTCGGGTGTGAGGTGGGACCTCCCTGCTGAGGCTTTAGGTCAGTCTTAGGACCTTAGCAGCCAGTCAAGGGTCGAGGTTTGAGAGAAGTAGGCGTCGGCTGCACCCTAGTTTGTGAACATTTGTTGAGGTCATTTTTGGCTTCAACAGTTCTGGTGCGGTGAGCGTGGAAGCAGTCGGTGCAAGAAAATCTTGAGTCAAGTCCCATGGCAGGAGGTGAAGGTGAAGGATCTGGCGCAGGAGGATCCCCCACCCAGGGAGATGAAGCAACAAGAAAGATGTTAGAGGACTTCAGGCGAGAGGTCTTGCAGACGATCAGCTTGGCCTTCTCGGCAAGGAATGAGTGGGAGACGCCGCAGGTTCTAGTGGAGGTGGTCCCGCTGTTAGGCGAGAACGCCCCAAAGCAGCGCCCCGGGAAGGAAGTCCCAGTGGAGGCAGGCGAGAGGGATGTGGCAGCGCGAGAGCTCTTCCCAGGCCAGCGTCCCGGAAAGGAAGTTCCGATGGATCTGGGCGAGAGGGAGGCGATAGTGCGGGAGCTTTTCCCCGGGCACGGTCTCGCGAATCGGTCCAGCCAGCCGAGGTCGCGGGACGTGCCCTCTCGCCAGGCAGGGGGCGAGACCCCTTTTAGTGAGCTCATTATCTCGGCTCCAGTGTCGGAGGGGTTCCGGGAGCCGGATATGACCTACTACACCGGGAAGGATGACCCTGTTCAGCACGTGTAGTGGTTCGAAGATGTGGTGTCGATCAGGCAAATGTCGGATGCCTTCAAGTGTAGGCTTTTTGTCATCACTCTGAAAGAGAAGGCTAGGGACTTGTTCCACCAGTTGCCGGCGAGCTCAATCTACAGCTTTGAAGATCTGTGCAGGGGTTTTCTGTTGAGGTTCTTGACATCGAAGAAGCGGAAGAAGGAGGCTGAGTGCCTTTTTCAGTAAGACAGAGGCCGGAGGAGACGTTGGGTCATTACGTCGACCGGTTCCAAGAGGAGATTCTCTTGGTCCAGGAGGTCCCGGGGTACGCACTGATGCTTGCCTTCACCCTGAGGCTTAGTCCGGGATTTTTTAGCATGGAGTTGAAGAGAGTGCCCCCTCTCTCTTTTGAGGAGTTCATGGAGAGGGCGGCAAAGGAGATAGACTTCGAGAGGGCAAACCCTACGTTTGCGAGGAAGTTGGCCAGGTTGGCAGAGGATGATGTGAAGGAGCCGGCAGCGGGAAGACATAGAGAAGTGAGGGAGCAGAGGGAGCCAAGAGAGGATAAGAGGAGAGAAGAACCCCGAGGGCAGGGGCAGTAGCATGGGGGGGCCAGGGAGCTGAACAACCGATTAGGTTGGAGGCCTCAGGAAGGTCGTCCCCAGGGCCAAGGGGGTCTTTAGGGAAGAGACAATTACCGGGAGCAGAGAAGGCTTGAGCAGGGAGGATGGAGGCAGGGACCGATGGGTCGCTTCCCACCACCGCAGGAGGCCATGGAGGTGGGAAGAGGAAGAGGAAGAAGAGTTCGAGGAGCCGGGAGAAGGGGAGGAGGAGAAGGAAGAGGGGGCAGGGTGGCGTTGCCCTATTATGACTTCCATCGGGAGGAAGGTCACGCAACGACCACCTGCCCAGAGTTTCTAGAGATGAGGGAGGCCAGAGGAGCTGGGAGACAAGATCCGCCTGCAAGGATCGTTGAGGTGCAGCATGGAGAGGCTGAGGATAGATGTGAAGACAGGGTTGATGTGGGGACCGGGGGGGATCAGAGTGATCCATGGGGGAGTAGGGATCGAGGCAACCCGCAAGGGGAGCCTTCAAACCATATTCCACAGAGGGGTCGCCTCGACCTCCCTAGCTCCCCCCCAGAAGAAAAGATCACCTTCTCATCCACGGATATGTCAGACTACGAAGACCCGTTCTGCGACGCGCTAGTGATCCAGATGGCGGTGGAGAACTTCACAGTCTCCCGGATACTGGTGGATAACGGGAGCTCGGTGAACGTGATCTTCAAAAAGGCCTTCGACGAGATGAGGGTGGAAGGGAAAAGGGTCCTAGCTTCTAATGGACCGCTTTTTGGTTTTTCTAGAGAGAGGAAGGAAGTAGAAGGAGGAGTGGGCCTGCATGTGAGGCTTGGGGGTGTCTCACGGAACTGTAAGTTCGTGATCGTAGATGACCCAAGCAGTTACAACGCCATCTTTGGCCGTCCCCTCATCAGCGCCGTTCGCTGCGTCCCCTCCTCGTTTCACCAATGCCTCAAATTCAACAACGAAGGGGTGCAGGTTAGGATCAGGTGGGATCCAAAGGTGGCGAGGCAGTGTTATGTGACGGCAGTCAACACTGTGTCGTGGATGGCTGAGGTGGAGGAACTGGAAAAGGAGATGGCTGGACAAGAAGGAAGTGTCGAGGAGGGGGAGACGAGCCTGGAGGAGGCGTTGGAGGTAGCAGAGGAGCAAGTGGTAGAAGTGGAGGAGGCAAGCCCGCAGGAGGCGGAGGAATTAGTGAGGGAGGAGGTAGTGGAATTAGAGGAGATAAGCCTGAGAGAGGCAAGGGAAGAAGAGCAGAGGCAAGGAGAAGGCCTGGTGGAAGCGATGGAGGTTGACGAGGCCGGAGGAGAAGAGCTTGAGCAGGAGGAGGCAAGGGCTGGTTGGGAGCAGTCGAGGCTGGAGTCGGCCGAGGAAGTGATAGAGATGGAGGTGCTCACCAGAGCTGGGCAGGTACAGAAGGTGCGGGTCAGCGGAGGCTTGAGCCTCAAGGATCAGGAGCAGATGCGAGCCTGCATACAAAACAACATCGACTTCTTCGCTTGGAGCGCGGTAGACATGTCGGGCATCGACGCGGACGTGGCTTGTCATCTTCTGAACCTGGACCCCAGGACTCGCCCCATACGCCAGAAGATGAGGGCCATCGCCACCAAGCTGGAGGAGCCCATCTGAGAGGAGGTCAAGAAGCTCCTAGAGGCAGGCTTCATCTCAGAGATCCAGTATCCAGGCTGGATCTCCAATGTGGTAATGGTAAAGAAAGGGGGAGGAAAATGGCGTATGTGTATCGAATTCTCTTTGTTGAATAAATCATGTCCTAAAGATTTCTACCCCCTGCCTCGAATCGACGCGCTGGTTGATTCAGCCGTCGGTTTTTCTGTTATGAGTTTTTTGGATGCTTTTTCAGGTTACCACCAGATCCGGATGCACCCTCCCGATGTTAAGGATGTCTCCTTCATCACGAGAGAGGGGTGCTTCAGCTATAAAATGATGCGTTTTGGTTTAAAAAATGCAGGGGCAACATACCAACGCATGATGGATCGGGTCTTTCAAGATCAAAGGTGAAAGAATCTAGAGGTCTATGTCGATGACCTGATGGTCAAAAGCAAGTGCGTGGATTCACATTTGCGAGACTTAGAAGAAACATTCGCCATCCTGCGGAGGTTCAAGATGAGGTTGAACCCCTTGAAGTGTGTCTTCGGGGCTAGTCACGGGAAGTTCCTCGGACACCTCTTGACTCCGGCGGGGGTAGAACCTAACCCTAACAAGGTTAAGGCTATCTTAGATTTGGAATCACCTCGCAGCGCCAAAGAGGCCCAGCGTCTAACCGGAAAGTTGGCCGGGCTAAGCAGGTTCCTCTCCCGGTCCGGGGATAGGTGCTCTTCTTTCTTTAAAGTGCTTCGTGGTAACCAGGTGTTCGAATGGACGGTCGAATGCGAAGAGACCTTCCAAGGGCTGAAGAGGCAACTCTCTCAAGCTCCGCTACTTCAAAGCCCAAAGGAGGGGGAAGATCTAGCCTTGTATCTCGGGGTGGGGATAGAGGCTGTGAGCTCCGTATTGGTTAGGGAAGAAGGGAAGAAACAACTACCCGTCTACTACGCAAGCCGAATCTTGAGAAAGGCGGAGCTCCGATACCCCATCCTAGAGAAGCTGGCGTATGCCTTGATCGTCTCAGCTAGGAATCTTCGTCCTTACTTTCAAGCGCACTCGATTAGGGTGGCAACCGACCATCCCCTTCGTAAGGTCTTTGAGGGGGTAGAGCACTCAGGAAGGCTGGCAAAGTGGTCCATCGAACTCAGCGAGTTCGACATCTCTTTTGTTCCGAGACTCTCCATCAAAGCTCAGGCCGTGCGGACTTTCTGGCAGACTATGTCACTGAAGCTGAGAAAGAAGAGCCGAAACCGCAGGAAGCGTGGAGGATGATGGTCGATGGGGCCTCGGGAAAGCACTCCCTGGGAGGGGGTGTAGTGTTGGTGAGTTCTCAAGGGGTTACCATAGAACAAGCGGTGGCTTTCCACTTCCCCGTAACCAATAATCAAGCGGAGTATGAGGCTGTGATAGCCGGCCTTTGATTGGAAAAGGAGTTGGAGATTCAGGATGTGGAGACCTTCACCGACTCGATGGTAGTAGCATCGCAGATCCGAGGGGAGTTTGAGGCTCGGTAGCCTACCCTCGTGAAGTATCTATCCAAGGTAAGGGCAATCATCGGAGGTTTTCGTTCTTTCTCTATTCAACATGTTCCCAGGGAGGAAAGCACAACAGCTGATCGATTAGCAAAGTTTGGGCATCGGGGTGGAGGAACCTTAACTGAACTATTCCGACCTGCAATTGAAGAAGGGGAGTTGATGGAGGTAGGTCGGCGATCCTCATGGGTAGACCCGTTGGTGACCTTCCTTACCACAGACGAGCTATCAGAGGAGGTCAAGGATGCGAAGAGCTTCAGGCGAAAGGCAGCCTACTACCTGATACTGGAAGGGGGCTTGCACCGGAAGATGTTGTCGGGGCTCCTTGCGAGATGTGTGACCGAGGAGGAGGCCCCGAGGATTCTGGAAGAGGTACATTCGGGAGAGTGCGGCAGTCACTCAGGAGGGAGGACGTTGAAGGCAAGGGTGATAAGGCAAGGGTATTTCCGGCAGACCTTGAGGAAGGATGCAGTTGAGTTTGCGAAGAGATGCCTAAATTGTCAAGTGTACGCTCCCCTCCAGCTCTTGCCCGCTCAAAGGCTTCGAAGCATCACGACACCATGGCCCTTCTCCATTTGGGGCATGGATCTAGTTGGACCCTTTCCTCCAGCTAGCGGGCAGAGGAGGTTCCTCCAAGTCATGATCGATTACTTCTCAAAGTGGCTGGAGATCAAAGCTCTAGCCAAGATTACCTCCCAGGTCATCAGGAACTTTGTTTGGGGGGAAATCATATGCAGGCATGGGCTACCCCAAGCGATAGTGACGGATAATGGTCCCCAGTTTGCCAGCGAAGAGTTCATCGGCTTCTGTACTCAATTGGGGATAGATCTCAGGTTTGCCTCTGTCCATCACCCCCGGAGCAATGGCCAGGTGGAAGCGGCGAACAAGATCATTGTGAACTTGCTCAAGAAGAAGGTGGAAAACCTGAAGGGTAACTGGGTGGAGCAACTCCCTTCCGTCCTGTGGGCCGTGCGAACAACTCCGAGCACGGCCACAGGAGAGACCCCCTTCAAGCTCTCTCATGTATGTGAGGTTGTCCTCCCGGTGGAGTTCGAGGTTCGGTCTCCACGGGTCACGGCCGCGGGTGAAGGAAGCGAAGCTTGGAGGTTGGGGAACGAGGAAGAGTTGCGCCTCTCGTTGGATATGGTGGAAGAGCTGCGGGATGTTACTGCCATCAAGCAAGAAGAGATCAAACGGCGAATGACCAGGTATTTCGATAAGCACATTAGAGTCAAGCAATTCGCCGAGGGGGACCTAGTGCTGAAAAAGGTCGACGCGGCAGGAAGGTTGGCCCCAATTGGCAAGCTCAACCCCGGCTAGGAAGGGCCTTACATAGTAGAGAAGACTCTAGCTAATGGGGGTTACTACCTCCAAGATGTGGAGGGAAGGACCTTGAGCCACACCTGGAGCGGTGATGACTTAAAACGCTTCTACCCGTAAGGGGAGAGAAGGATTGTAATGTTGTAAATAAATATTACCTTTTCAATATTACCATTTCAAAACATTGTCTGTCTCCAAAAATGCTATCATAATGCTTTTTGCTTTGACCGATTATGTCTTCTCATCCTGATGGTAGAATAGGTCTGGTTGAAGGAATCTTCATCAACACCCCGAGCTCGGCTCGACCCCAGGTAGACCCGCTGCGCAGGCTCTCATCTAGCTGGCAGGTAGGTCGAAGGCTCGCCTGTGGGGGAGAGGTTTGGTTTGATCTTCATCAACACCCCGAGCTCGGCTCGGCCCCAGGTAGACCCGCTGCGCAGGCTATCATCTAGCTGGTAGGTCCGAAGGCTCGCCTGTGGGGGAGAGGTTTGGTTTGATCTTCATCAACACCCCGAGCTCGGCTCGGACCCAGGTAGACCCGCTGCGTAGGCTCTCATCTAGCTGGCGGGTTTGAAGGCTCGCCTGTGGGGGAGAGGTTTGGTTTGATCTTCATCAACACCCCGAGCTCGGCTCGGCCCCTAGGTAGACCCGCTGCGCTGGCTCTCATCTAGCTGGCAGGTCCGAAGGCTCACCTGTGGGGGAGAGGTTTGGTTTGATCTTCATCAACACCCGAGCTCGGCTCGGCCCCAGGTAGACCCGCTGCGCAGTCTCTCATCTAGCTGGCAGGTCCGAAGACTCTCCTGTGGGGGAGAGGTTTGGTTTGATCTTCATCAACACCCCGAGCTCGGCTCGGCCCCAGGTAGACCCGCTGCGCAGGCTCTCATCTAGCTGGCAGGTCCGAAGGCTCACATGTGGGGGAGAGGTTTGGTTTGATCTTCATCAACACCCCGAGCTCGGCTCGTCCCCAGGTAAACCCGCTGTGTAGGCTCTCATCTAGCTGACAGGTCCGACGGCTCGCCTGTGGGGGAGAGGTTTGGTTTGATCTTCATCAACACCCCGAGCTCGGCTCGACCCTAGGTAGACCCGCTGCGCAGGCTCTCATCTAGCTGGCAGGTCCGAAGGCTCGCCTATGGGGAGAGGTTTGGTTTGATCTTCATCAACACCCCGAGCTCGGCTCGGCCCCAGGTAGACCCGCTGTGCAGTCTCTCATCTACCTGGCAGGTCCGAAGGCTCGCCTGTGGGGAGAGGTTTGGTTTGATCTTCATCAACACCCCGAGCTCGGCTCGGCCCAAGGTAGACCCGCAGGCTCTCTGCGCAGGCTCTCATCTAGCTGGCAGGTCCGAAGGCTCGCTTGTGGGGGAGAGGTTTGGCTTGATATTCAAAATCAACTTCCGACCCCGAGCTCGGCTCGGCCCCAGGTAGACACGCTACGCAGGCTCTCATCTAGCTGGCAGGTCCGAAGGCTCGCTTGTGGGGGAGAGGTTTAGTTTGATCTTCATCGACACCCCACACTGAGCTCGGCTCGGCCCCAAGTAGACCCACTGCGCAGGCTCTCATCTAGCTGGCAGGTCCGAAGGCTCGCCTGTGGGGGAGAGGTTAAGTTTGATCTTCACCATCGACACCCCGAGCTCGGCTCAGCCCCAGGTAGACCCGCTGCGTAAGGACTCTCATCTAGCATGGACAGGTCCGAAGGCTCGCCTGTGGGGGATAGGTTGAGTCCTTGACTCTTGGTCCTTGGTTCTTGATTTGTAGTTACTCTGCGTTACGACGAGCTCGGCTCGGCCCCAGGTAGACCCGCTGCGCAGGCTCCCATCTAGCTGGCAGGTCTGAAGGCTCGCCGGTAGGGCATAGGTTTAGTTTGTAGGAAGATGTTTTGACACGGCCCTGGCCTAGATCAGAGACGAGGCCCTAAAGGTCTCGGTCAGTAGAGGTCTCGGCCCGAAGGTCTCGGCTAGGGGGACCTCGCCGAAGAAGGCTTCCGGCAGACCTGGGCAGGACGACCTAATCGATAGCGCAAGGCTCCCGCCTAATTGATCTCTAAGGAAGGTTACCCTAAGGAGACTAAGGGTCTCGGCAGAAGCCCGCGCAGAAGTCACTTGGCTGACTAACCTACTCATTCAAGCAAACACATCGACAACGAGAAGTAAAACATCGCATTATATTTAATAATAAATTACAAGGTTTGGAGCTTCTCGCTCATTACAAAAGAGAATAATAACAAAAGAAAATACCCTTCAAGGGGGGGGGGGGCTGTAATCACCGCTGGTGCTCTCGCTCGAATCCTCGCCGGATCCCTCACCAGAGCTCGCCTCAGACGTCTCGCCGGCAGCGGTAGAAGGCTTCAGGATGTCCGAGGGTGGGGAGTCGGGCGTGCCTGAAGGCTTCGGGATGGGGTCGAAGAGCCATGGAAGGAGTTGGTCGGCAATGATGGTCTCGCCCGCCTCCCGCAGCAGCTTCCCATCCCACACGTCTCGAGGGTGAGCTTAACGGTGGCCTGGGCATTCGCCTGCAGCAGCTTGTCGATGTCGTACTCCGAGAAGTACGAGTCTTCAGCTTTCGCAAGCGTTGGAGGAGGCGGGCCTTTCGCCGCTTCCGCACGCCGGAGTTGGTCCCTCAGCAGGACGTTCTCGCAACGCACGTCAGCCAGCTCTGCTCGGAGCGCCATGGATGGGACGGAATCCTGTGGAAAAGAGATCAGCTCAGAGAAATGTTGCACAAACGTGGCTTCAAGAAGCGAGAACAGGGTTCCAGGAAGGTCTCGCTTACCTCGGCTGCGGGGCGTAGGGATAGCAGTTGTTGAGCATTCGCCAGCTCCTGCTGAGCACTCGCGAGCTCTTTCTCCAAGGCACGCGCTTTGTGCCACCGCTCCCCCCCCTCGCCTTGTACTTATCCGTGAAATTCTTATCTATGCTGATGCTCCGGCGAGCGCACATATGCGCGAGCTCAAACCCGCGCAGCAGGACCCGGGTGGAGTCGAAGGCCAAGAGCCAGGTGGGCATCTGGTCGTAGACGCTGGCGTCCTCTCAGCTGTAGAGGCCGTAGCCTAGCGAGAAGGCCTCGCCAGTGACCTCGTCTCGCTCCGCCCAGCTGGGAAGGAGCGTCGAAACCTTGATCAGGTTGGACCGGGGTCCCACTGGAGCTGAGGCTTCCCCTCAGCGTCGAGGTACTTCACGCCGAAAACCGTAGTTTGTGCCCTTTTGGCACCTCCTTTGGGCGGAGTCCGGGCAGAGGTCTCGGCAACGGCCCCTTCTCCCCCAGCCTCTCTTGCGGCCGTGGGTTTCCCGGCGGAAGCCTCGGCACGGCTCCTGGAAGCAGCATCCATCTCGCTGGCCCTCTGTAGAAGCCTTTCGAAGGACCTGCCCGGGGGGGGGGGGAGATTGGACGGGCGAGACTGCCAAGGATTTCCCCTTCTCGGCAGCAGACGACTTTGGCCTCTTCAACGATCGGAGGGCGGGAATGGTGCCTTTCCGCTTCTTGGCTTTTGGCGGCAAGGGATGAGCCGGTTCATCCGGCAGGCACGAGCGCTAGCTCTCCGCGAGAGCGAGAGAATCTCTCGCGGCCCGACTCTTAGCACCCCGGGCCTCAGCGAAAGGTTGGCGCAGGGGGACCTCCCGCTCTCCTGCAAAAAGTTGCCACTATTCATCACAAGAAGATCCTGACAAGAATCAAATCTAGGGAAAGACCATACCTTCGCCCGGGTGGAACGGGAGGAAGGGAGTCGACGTCTCGCCGAGCAAGTGGACGCTGAACTCCTTCGTGCCAAAGAACTCCAGAATTGCGCTCTCGCGCGACCCCAGAGCAGGCGGCTTATAGGCGGCATCCTCGTACTGTACAGGCTGGACGGGACATTGCCGAAGTCGCCGATGACGTAGACGAAACTGGTCTCTCCCCAGTGGTTTGTTTATTGGCGAGACCGGTGGTCTTGAGCAGCTGCCCGGAAAGAAGAGACCACCCCTCCTTTTGGCGCGGAAGTATGAACAGCTCCCGGAAGATTGGCAGGCTGAAAACTTCGATCCTCCGCGAACGCCTGTAGCATATGAACGCCACAATGATCGCGAACGAGTTTCGGGTTTCAGCTTGGGCGGGAACTACCCCGTAGTAGCGGAGAGCTTGGCGAGTCTCCGGCCCAGGGGAAGGGCGGAAACCCACCTCGAAATGTTTT